>OY282641.1:58963268-59392082 GCA_958299015.1 Tetanocera ferruginea
TTTTCTTTTATATTAAAGAATAAAATACAAAATTTGAACTGAACTACATGTTTTTTGACGTTTGTTTATATATTTTAACAGTTTTTGCTTTGGCAGCACTGAATTAACGGCGAATAAGTGTATTCGGTAACGATGACACCGAAAGAATAATAGTTCGCAAGCTGAGTCGATTCGACTGCAACATTCGACTCGCGGATGGTGAAAGGGGCATATTCCTTTTTTGACAAATTTTGCCGAAGTTTCCCATCTCTTTATCTCTGATACTTATAACAATGCCCAACTTTCACTTTTAGCGCAGACAATAAATAAATTTTCGCGCTATTTTTGACAAAAAACGTCTTTATTGTTGTCTCACTCCAACAAAACTAACGATTATGAAATAAAAGTTAGTTTTTAGTTTTTGCTGCAAATGTTCTGATTGTGTTGGCGTTTCAGTTATGTGGCCTTCACATCTGTGAACTCATGTGGCAAGCAATATGGCGTTTGTATGTGTTCGAGAAAGCGAACATTCATATTACGGAATCTGTTTGGCACACACAGGGATATATTTAAGAACAGTAGAAATGAACTCTGAAAAAAGTATTTAATGCTTTGAAATAAAATTATTTTTGTGTGGGGAAAATTAAACAAAATGCTTCCAAAGTTCTCCGCACTTGCATAATTTTCTCGAAATAACTTCTTTACTGTATCCTATTTTATCCCATTTCAAAAACATTTGCTATAATGAGCGAGATGGATATAGATCAATTTCATTATAAACGTTTGACATTTGGTGATATTTGTACACAAAAAATAAATTTATTTATTTTTCAAAACTTTGAAAGACGTTCTTATTCTCAAATATTAATTTGTTATATATGTATATTAATATGTTCTCAATTAATGACTAGCCGCATTTAGAGGTTCAACATGACTTTTATAATTAAATTACACGAAAAAAAATGCATTACATACCTAAGCTGATAATATTTTAATATTTAATATATGAAGCAATGAATAGCAGCGGCAGAAACAGCAGCAACAACCCCTATCGCTTCATTATAGCAGCAGCTGTAGCTGTAGCATTTCTACGACCTCCACTTCGACTGCCATCGCTTTTCCGGCCACGTTTGGGTTGACCAACGTGGTCACCTTTCGGCGTGCAGACCATGGCATTGGGATTTTAATTTGAAGAACCAGAGTTCGATAAACATGAAGAAACAAGCACTGATGCTGTTACCGAAACTGGAACGAATCCAGCGCATTGCTGTTTTTGTTGGATCTGCTGTTGTTTTTGTTTCTGTTGCGGCTGCTGCTGATGTTGCTGTGCCTCAGAAACAACTACGTTTTCTATTGACTGGCTGCTGCTGCGGCCACATTAATACGGCTTAACATTAGCGAGGAAGGTCTTGCACCACCACTAGCTCCTTGCAGTGGCGGTAGATCGTTCATACATTGCTTTGTATCTTTGAGGTGGTGCCTGTGGAACTGCATTGCGGCAAATAGAGTAAATCTGTTGGCTTGACGGCAAGAAGTTGAGATCCAGCACATCCATCCTCAGAGCGACGACGAACCAAAAACCTAGTGGAAAAGAAATAGTTTAGCTTTTAGCGTGGAAAGGAACAGCTACAAACTTACTCTCTGCAATTTGAAGCTGTTGTTTGTCTGCCGGATTTTTACTATGAAATTTTTAGAAATGTCATATAAAATTAAAAATGCCATGCAGTTATGAGAACGGTTGTAAAACAATATAGCATGTGATACACTTTTATAGGAAAAGTTCAAGAAGTTAAACTTTTTCTATCCTCTAGTATCTCATGATATGACAGGGGATATCAAATGCTATAAAAATATAAAATGTATGCATGTTTCACACTAACATTAGTCACTCCCATAAAATATGGCACGCATACTCTTTCTTTCTTACTAAAAATGAAATAAGATAAGATAAGATCACATGGAAATGCAGCTTTAGGCTGCGGTTATAGTGAGCGCCGAGTCAGACAGACAGACAGGCAGACAGGCCAGCGCGACAAAAGTGGCTTCATACAATTTCATATAAACCTGCTCAAAGTGTGCATTAGAGTGGGTCGCTTTATATGGGAGAAAAAATGAATATAAAAAGACACCCCCTAAAATGAAAGCTTACATCGAAAGTGTTTCAGCACTATAAAAATTTTTTTTTTTTTGGGTGTCCCAAAAAACAGCCAAAATGGTCTTTTAGTTATAACATTAGTATTTTAAGTCCGATGATGAAGTGCAGCATATCGTTGGATAGGTCTGAAAGAATACTACATCGTGTTCTTTGGTGTCGATGACGTCAGAGGTCATCTTCAAGAAGATATTTAACAAATTTTATTTTTTTGCTCTAAGTACCCCATAACTTCGATTTAAAATTATTGTTGGAATAAACTTCATAAAAAACCAATATACTATTGTGAAGGAATTAATTGATTTTGTTCACTACAAAAAAAGTTACAAAGGTTAAAAGTTTTAGTACAACTACTGTATTTCTATTATTGAAATATTCAGTAGTTTCTTATTTTACATGATTCCGCTATAACTGCTTATCTCAAAAATACTTTGCCTTTGGGTACTTCTTCTTTAAAAATGATTGCAATTGGCTTTTAAGAAACTTGTTCCGTTATATTCAGAACTTAATCGAAATCGGGAGCTGGCTCCACTCTTGGAGTGTGTCATAGTTTTTAAAAAAATTAAATTTACAAAGTTGAAACATTTTGGTTGAAGTAAGTTCAAAGTCCCAGGTAAATATTTATGTGATTTTATACAAAAATATTTTGCAATGATTTGGTTTTTACAGATTTCCTCTGCCACTCACAAAACACTGAGCGCGTTGTTCACGTTGGGATTGAATCTGCTGTTGCAAAACTCGACAGCCGCGAACGCTATAGCCAACTGAAATCAGGTAAAAATTTAATATAACTACTAAGAGAAAATTTCAATTGCTGAATATTTCTATTATAGAAATTCATTAGTTGTACTGAAACTTCTAACCTTTGTAACTTTTGCTTTAGTGAACGAAATCAATTAATTCCTTCACAATAGTATACTGATTTTTTATGAAGTTTATTTAAACAATAATTTTAAATCGAAGTTATGGGGTACCTAGAGCAAAAAAATAAAAATTGCAATATATCTACTTGAAGATGACCTCTGACACCATCGACACCAAAGAACACGATGTAGTATTCTTTCAGACCTATCCAACGATATACTGCACTTCATGATCGGATTAAAATACTAATGTTATAACTAAAAGACCATTTTGGCTGTTTTTTGGGACACCCAACAAAAAAAATTTTTATAGTGCTGAAACACTTTCGATGTAAGCTTTCATTTTAGGGGGTGTCTTTTTATATTCATTTTTGGTGACCCGCCTTAGTGTGCATAGTGACAGCAGGCAGATCAGATCAGATCAGATCAGATCAGATCAGACGTGAAAGCAGGCTAGCTCAGGTTTCTCGGAGCTGATTACGAGCAGGTTAAGTTATTTTGAGTAGTTTTTTAATATTTTTAAGGAAACAGCGTTTTTTAAAGCGAATCATTTACAAATTTGGAAATATATTTAGCAATTATTCATTAAGTTGATTTTCCCTCATAAAGAACTCTGCATATTGTTCTCAACATTTTTTGAGTGCAAGAGTACTCAACAAATACAACAAGAAACAAATGCAAATTTCTTACAAGAAGAAACCAACAGAAACAGAGCAAAAATAAAAAAAAAACAAAAGAACTAACATTAACTTGCATGTCCACAGTGTCTGACACACATATTCAAATTTTGATGAACTCAAGATAACAAAGCATGCAAACGCATGACCGAGTGCAAAGGAGTGTGAGGATTGATTTTTTTTGTTGCGCATGCGTGCCTATGTTTTGGTTGTTTGTGACAAATTACACAAATAAAACAAAACAAATTATGAAATTAAAGCAAAAAAGAAACAGTTTCGACAGTATCGTAAGTGTAGACGTAGAATTCCGTTTAAGTTGTAACCTCTTCAACTTTGTCTCTTTGGTCCGACTGTTTTGTTCATTTTGCACGTATTTTTATTGATCTTCCAAAAATTAAAAAATAAATGAATAACACTCAATTATGGACTACTTATCGATGCCAAAATAAAGAAAAAGTAAAATAGTAAGTATGATTAAATGAGCAAGCAAAAAGAAACAAGCACAATTTCAAATTTTTTCGATCATTTTGTTAAGTTTGACAGGTTGAGTTCATTGACTTGGTTGAAAAGAAGGCGAAACAAATGCACTTTCCATTGGTGCCACTTTCGTCTCTGCCAGATATATAGTTTGCGAGCTACAGTCAGTTTAAATACTAATTTCAAATTAAAACAAGTAAAGAAAGTCTAAAGTCGGTCTAGGCCGACTATGAAATACCCTAAACCCACTTTTAAAAAAAAAAAAATTATTGTAAATGGGCGTGTCCGTGGGCGGATGAAGTCCATTTTTCCAAACCATCTTTGTCTTGTCATAAAAAACATACGTGCCAAATTTTAGCTCTGTAGGTTAAACACATGCTTATTTATTGCGTTTTAAGTTTTTGGGTTGTATGGGAGGTAGGCGTGTCCGTGATCGGATGACGTCCATTTTCCGAAGACAGCTTTATGTTTGTATGAAACACATACATATCAAATTTTATTGTTGTAGGCTAATTATGAGCTGAGCAATGCAGTTTTCAATTTTCGCGTTGTATGGGAAGTAGGCGTGTCCGTGGGCGGACGATGTCCATTTTTCAAAACCATCTTTTTTTTGTTTTAAAAAACATACGTGCCAAAGTTTAGTTCTGTAGGTTAAACAGAGGCTTATTTATTGCGTTTTCAATTTTTGGGTTGTATGGGAGGTGGGCGTGTCCGTGATCGGATGACGTCCATTTTCCGAAGACAGCTTTGTGTTTGAATGAAATACATACATATCAAATTTTATTGTTGTAGGCTAATTATGAGCTGAGCTATGCAGTTTTCAATTTTCGCGTTGTATGGGAAGTAGGCGTGTCCGTGGGCGGACGATGTCCATTTTTCAAAACCATCTTTTTTTTGTTATAAAAAACATACGTGCCAAAGTTTAGTTCTGTAGGTTAAACAGAGGCTTATTTATTGCGTTTTCAATTTTTGGGTTGTATGGGAGGTGGGCGTGTCCGTGAGCGGATGACGTCCATTTTTCAAAGACATCTTTGTGTTGACATAAAACACACACATACCAAATTTTATTGTTGTAGACTTATTATGAGCTGAGTTATGCAGTTTTCAATTTTTGCGTTGTATGGGAGGTAGGCGTGTCCGTGGGCGGATTCCAAAAATATTCAATAGTGCAGATCCTTGGGTACATGTGACAATGTGTACCAAGTTTCATCCAATTATCTCAACTCCTTCTTCTTATCCTGTGTATACGGACAACACACAGACGGACGGACGGACGGACGGACATAGATAGCTCGACTCACGTGGTGACGCTGATCAAGAATATATATACTTTTCTATACCGGACTCGCTTCGTTCTATGCGTTACAAACGTTTGCACAAAGTTAATATACCCTGACCTTTCAGGTTTAGGGTATAATGAAGACCCCGATTTTTAAAAAATCGTATGGATACTATATTTCACGTTGAGCACATGTCCTTTTCTCTCGTCTCTGTCTGATATTTAGTTTGCTAGCTACACTTACTGTTCGATGTATTGCAAACTACACTCGCTAGTGCTAGTGGGATGTGGAATCAAATTAATTTGGATTAATTTGATTCCACATCCCACATAATTTAAAAACAAAAATTAAAATTTTACGCCATCTATTGGGTAAAAGCATAAAAAGAAATATGAACTCGTTTTTTTCATAAGAGTTAAATCTAACCGGATCACAGACCCATTTCGTTAAATTTGACAGATTGAGTTCATTAACTGAGTTGAAAAGAGGTTCATGACCTCTGGTTTCAAAATAGTATACAAGAACAGTAGTGCATACATAAACCCAATGTGACCTAATGCTTACAATGCTGCCAAAGCGAACCAATCAGTTCGTGCAAAACCAAAGCATACAAGCATAAACAACGAAAGAAAAACAAAGAAAGCAGCAGGCAAATAAGTAGCTGATGATTGATTTTCTTATATAAAAACATGCATTTTTCTTCTTATATTTTACTATTTTGTGACTTTAATATAATAGTGAAAAATCCAAAATTAGATATTCATTCAGCGCAGGATATATCAGATGTTTTAGTATATATATTATCTTTGAACGAAGAGTATTAAAGGCTGTAGGTATACCCTAAAGTATTCGCCAAAAACGTTGCCTAATGACCTTGAAAAAATCTGTTAAAACGACCTCATACAAACCGCGCTGTAAGACGTAATTCTACGTCAAAAACATAGCATATTATTTGTGAGCTTTTTATGATGTGAGCATTCTTTGTGCGAAATTTGAATCAAATTTGGTAGATAAAGATAGACAATAATTGTTCAAATGAAATGATTTAGTTTAAATATTGACGTGGAAACGCTTATAAGTGAAGTGAATTCGCGCCCAGTGTTGGTATTATTAAAACCAGGGACCGAAAAATAATAGTAAGTCGAAATTTCAATTAAAAAGTCAGACAGCAAGAATTTGTTTATTCGATATTTTAATATAGCAGTGCGATGCTTGTTAGAATTACAAACTTTTTCCAACTCACTCTTTTTTTTCTTAACCTAAGCTTAAATAACTAAAAAGGTGAGCACACACACACACACACACACCTTGGTCACAAACAATCTTGGCTCCGCACTCAACTCAGCAGCGACTTAAGAAATCCGACTCCGCTAGCTTGATCGACGCCAGCTGAAGCACGTATTTCCAAAATGCTGATGTCGTTAGTGCAATGAACTGACTGCTCGTGGCCATAGCTTGCACAAACCATTGGCCCTGAACTCGGTTAGCTTCAATGACAATGAAACTGTATCCGTTCCAGTGACCATGGGATCATACAGCTAGTTTGCAGTCTATTGAACGCAACATTTCCTTCCATTTTTTTTTGCAAGAGAAATATTACGCTTTTTTTTTGTTTAGTAAAAAAAAAGGAATATTTCTCGATTGCTGTCGTTCAACAGTCCATGTGTGTGGCCACATTGGATTTTTTATAGATTCTAAATTTTTATAAAATGAAGATCATATAAATAAAGTTAAGTCTGAATTGAATAAATGTAATTATTATATTTTTTTTTTTTTGTTTTTTTTTTTTTAATACACTTGAATAACTTAAATTTTGTTTGTGTTATGACCGTAACAGAGATACATTTGATTTTTTAACTTCTAAATTCTTATAAAATTTAAATCGTATAATTATATGTGTATATATATTTAATTATTCTTTTAGAATTTACTTGAATATGCTACTTAGTTTTTCTTTTCTTTTTTTTTTTGTATCATATAATATTTGATTTTTCATATAAGTTTTTTTTTTTTTTTTTTTACAATTTCTTAGATATTTATTGTTCTTAATATTAGTTAATTTTCTTAATTTTAGTTAGAAGTTACGTGTTTCGGTTGGTATTGACTCATTCATGAATATCTTGTTTTTTTTTTTTTTTTTTTTTTTAGTATTTTTTTTTTGTGTAATTAATTAAGTAGAAGTGGTCCCCTTTTTTTTTTGTTTTTTTTTTTAAGTTTCGCTCACTAATTGGAACGACGTTTTGGGCGTAAATGTCATTGATCTTGCTAATGGCTTTCTTGGTTTAGGTGTTATGTGAGGGTTAATGTCCGTAGGAGTTTCAATCTCCTGAAGCTGAATATCTACAACAGGTACTATAGGTGATTTTTTTGTTTTTTGTAGTTTCTCTTTTAATAAATTAATGATTTTGTAAGCAATGTACATTGCCAGCAATAGCATTAGCGAGCTTGAAAAAGAGATTGAAGTTAGTGCGATCTTATGATGGTGTGAGGCGCTTTTTTCTTTCCCTAATTGAACTAACTTTTTGTGTACCTCTTCTAATGTTTTTGTCCCTTTATTTATAAATTCGTTTGTATCCTTGCCCATTAAGATTCGTATTGATTGGTTGCTTTTCATTTGTATAAGAGATTTTGTATAGCTTGTGTTTAAATTTTTTATGTTTCTTTGTTCTAAAGGGAAAAAGTCTGGTTGTTTTATTTTGAGTGGATGTCTGTTGTGTCCTTGAAACTTAATTGTATATTCTTCAATTTGTATTTGGCAGGGTTGCGTTATGGTTATTATTCCTTGGTGTTCGACTTTTGACGTTGAAAAACTACTTTCGCACGAAACATGTAATACTTGTGGGGTTTTCACCGAGAATAACCAGGTGTTAGGCCTGTTAAGTTTTATTAAGGTGTCCTGTGGAGATGTTTGTAGGTTAATCGGGCAGTCCATTTTATCGTTTAAAGGGTTTAGCAACATTTTAAGTACACACTCTTTAGTCGTTGTTGCCTGAGTCATTGGAACGTCTAGGGGCCCGATAAATGAGTCGAAATTTATATTTCTGCTAACTTTAATGTACTTTTGATGGCTTTGTTCCTTTAATAGTACCAGAGTCTGTCTATTGTAGTTTATAGCTAAGTATGAATATTGTATATTGGGTATCACCGAAAGTCCGCTATTAGTGTGGACTGGATAGCACCATATTTGAAAATATTGCATTTTCGGAAGGTCGAATATGGGTAGTTCTATCTTTATTATCAGTTTGTCATGAAGAAGATGTGTTTTAATTTTGGTTGTCTGATACAACGTTGGCAAACAATCTTGGCAAAGAGATGTTGTTTTTAGATATATTTTATTTAGAGTGTTTGGTGAAATAAGTAATGGATGTATTTTGTTGTTTTGTGTGGCTATTATTACGTCAAGTAGGGTTTGTTGTCTTGATTCTAGTTCTATTACTTGAAGCAAGAGCGTGTAGAGTATGTCTTGGCGCATTTGTGTTTTTTCTATTTGATCGGTTACGTTTTCTAATTCGGTTATTCGGTATCCTATCTGTTGTTGATTAGTCATTAAAACGGACAAGGGTTTTTGTATTTTATTCAAAGTCGAGTTTACTACACTGACTTGCTGTTTTTCGAGTTCAATTAGTTCGTTTTCTTTTAATTCCAGTTTTCCTAACTTACTATATACCTCTTCTTCGTTAGCGTGGTCCATTGTACCAAACAAGTAGTGTAATGCGCTTCCTATACCGTCGAATATAGATCGTTTCTGACGTGGCTTATTTATTAGTTCCCGGATTGTTTGTGTCCTAGCCTTTATTTGCGAGATTACTGCCTATATGTGTCGTTCCTGGGGTTCACAAGTGCCTCCCTTTGTTTTGTATTGATTGAATAGGCGAGAACTGAGATATTCTGCATATTCGGCTACAGCAGTTTGGTTGTCCAATTCGGAGAGGTCGATTTCCGTTAATACACTCCAAGAACTTTGGTATAACCATAGTTCGCCCAGTTCCTCGAAAACAACCCCTGTTGCATTTAGCTGGGTTACATTTAGGGGTTGCTCCATGAAAAATCCCTGGGTTAGGCCTATCGCCATTAAAATTAAGCACCACTCCATTTTAAACTGGAAAAATACGTATAGATATGATGGACATCATTAAATTGGAATAGTTAAATTTTCGTTTTTATTATCAAATTTATTAAAAAAATTTTTTTTTATTTTGTTTATATTATTTGTTTTATTCGTAATATGGTTTTAACCTGTTGTTGTGTATAACTATTCGTTTGTTTCCTACTTGTACCTGTGTATTGACAGGTCCTTTTACAGCAATCACCCGGTAAGGTCCTCGCCAAATGGGAGCTAATTTACCCTTTCTATTTTCATTTTTTACTAGGACCTGATCTCCTACATGAAAGTTTTGTGGTCGTATTGAATGATCGTAATAAGCCTTCGATTGTTGTTTGCTCTTTAATAGGTTATGTCTGGCAATTGCATATGATTTCTGCAGTTTGTGTTTGAGTACGTGGTAGTAACTTTCGTGGTTGTAAATGGGTTCTGGCTCACGCTTTAAATTAGATGGGATATCCGATGTGAACCCATATAAGCACTCCATTGGTGTGAGTTTTGTGCTATCATGGAAACTGTTGTTATATACAAATGTTGCTGTTCGTATATATTGATCCCAGGATTGCGGGTTTCCATCACAAATGCTTCGTAGGTATTCAACTATTGGTCTATGTGCTCGTTCAAGAGCACCATTGGATTGCGGGTGGTAAGCTGAAGTTTGTAGCTTTTTAATTTTTAATAGCTTACAAAGGTCTTTAAAGAGGTCGCTTAAAAAGTTTGTCCCCTGATCGGTAACTATTTGTTTTGGAATACCATAGCGCGTAATAATTTGGTCGAATACCATTTGAGCCACTGTTTGGGCTTCTGCATTTGGGATGGCGTAGCAGTCTACCAGTTTGGTGAGGTTATCTTGAAACGTAAGAATATATTGATTATTTGTTAAAGTTTGTTGTAATGGTCCTACGATATCCAAATATATCTTATCAAAAGGCTTTTCCGCAATGTCTGTTATAACCATAGGCATTTTTGTTGGCATTGATGATTTCATTATTTGGCATTTTTTACATTTTTTTATGTAAGTTTTAATGTCGTACAGCATTTTTTTCCACCAATATTTACGACGAATTTTTTTATACGTTTTCAATACACCTTGGTGACCCCCAAAAATAGAATCGTGATAGTCCTTAAGGATAATTTGTATCTCCTCAGGCTTACTCAAAACTTCTACTTTTAAGTTTTCCTTTAGTATGTTGGGTTTAGATTCTTTGTTCACACTCGTGTTATTCTGTTCGGTTAGACTGATGTCTGTGTCTATTGTAGCAGGTACTTTTAAACTTTTTGACTGCGCTCGAGTTATGGCATAGCATTTTAGTTGGTTTGCTTCAGATGTCGTAATACTTTCTTCTGGTCTAGTGTGTATAATAGCTGTTGTAATAAACTTGGTACTATCGTTTATTTCCGATGGTATTCGGCTTAAAGCATCGGCGTTGGTATTGTATTTTCCCGGTTTATATTCGATTTTATAATCATACTCCGAGAGCTTGTGGTGAAACCTTACCAGTCGCGTGGTAGGATCTTTGGTGTTGAACACGCCTTTGAGTGGTTTATGATCTGTATAAACTGTGAATGGTCGTCCCTGTAGGTAGCATCTAAAATTTTTTGTAGCCCACACAATCGCCAGAAGTTCTTTTTCTATTGTCGAGTATTTTTGTTCGGCTTTGTTTAGAGTTCGGCTCGCATAAGCAATTGGCTTATCTCTTCCTACTTCGCCTTGGGAAAGTACAGCACCAATGGCATCATTGCTCGCGTCTGTTGTAAGATTGAAGGGTCTGGCAAAATCTGGATAAATTAGGAGGGGAGGTGAAATGAGTTCATTTTTTATTTTTTGAAATGCTTCTTGACATTTCTCTGTCCATTTAAATTTAACGTCCTTGCGCAGTAGGTTGGTAATTGGTTTCACTATTTTAGAAAATGCCGGTATAAACTCCTAAATAAACTATTTCCTTACATAAGAACTGGCACTTTTCAGGCTGGAGTTTGAGGTTATTTTGCCTTAGCTTGGAGAAAACTTTTAGTAGTTTTCTATTATGGTCCTC
Source organism: Tetanocera ferruginea (assembly GCA_958299015.1). Lineage (NCBI taxonomy): Eukaryota > Metazoa > Arthropoda > Insecta > Diptera > Sciomyzidae > Tetanocera > Tetanocera ferruginea. The sequence continues at coordinate 58,974,835 of OY282641.1, forward strand.
CAAGTTTTTTCCGTAGATGACTATGTCATCCAAGTACACGAAGCATTCAATGCCTTGTAAGCCTGTTAATACATAGTTCATCAACCGTTGAAACGTGGCTGGTGCTCCTTTTAATCCAAAAGGCATACGTTTGAACTCGTAATGCCCATAGTTTGTGCTGAAGGCCGTTTTGGGTCGATCTCTTGGGTGAACTTGTACCTGGTGATAACCACTGGCGAGATCCAGTGTCGTAAAATAACGTGAATGACCTAACTGATCCAATATGTCCTCAATTCGTGGTAATGGGTAAGCGTCGCCAATAGTTTTTTCATTTAGTTTACGAAAATCTACTACGACTCGCCATCTTTTTTCTCCATCTGGTCCTGCTTTTTTGGGAACTACTAAAAGAGGCGAATTCCATGGACTTTTGCTTGGTTGAACTATATCGTCACCTAACATTTCTTTAATTTGGTCATTTATTATTTGTCGTTGTGTCTCAGGCAACCTATACATTTTCTGATTTATTGGGGCTTGATCTTGAATGAGTGGTATTTCATGCGATAAAGCCCCAGTGTTTGTCAGTTTGTCACCTTTTAGGTGGAATATGTCATTAAATTCGCGGCAAAGATCTAGTATGGATTTTTTTTCTTCATCATTTAAAGTGTGGCTGACTTTAATTTCCTTTTCGAGTTTAGTCATTCGTAAATTAATTTCCTCTGAGTATATTTTATTGAACAAAATTTTTTTAACACAGTCTGTATCAGTATCTTTCTCATCATTTATTGTTAATTGTACCTTTGATGTATTGGTACTGTTAATTTCGTTTAGTATTGGAACTCTTTCGTATCCCAGTGCTGACGCCAGTTTTAGAGTAAGTTTAGCAAGCCTTACTGTATTATTTGTGGTATTAAGGACGCCTACTAAGGGCTTTTTATTGCCTGTGGGTAGTATACAATTTGATAAAAAGACCCCTTCTAAAAATTCCTGTGATAGGCAGATCATTTCTTCTTTGAAATTAATTGGTAGCTCAATAATCTTATGACACCGCTCCGGTATGACGACAGGTAAATTAAAAACAACTGTTCGTTCCATGACTTCATGTATTTGGCTTTTGTTATCTATTTTGTTTTGATTATTGTCTTCGGTTAAGCAGCCAGCTTCCCTTATGGAAGAAGCCTTAAAGACATTACAGGTGGTTTGTATTACCTCCTTGGGCTCCACCTTGTCAGTGTAATGTCCTATTTCGACTGCCCTCTGACAGAGTATTTGATTATTACTCTCAATCATAGATAAGCAAAACTCTTCTGCGCTCGACTGTGTACGAGTGAACTTGAATTGCTTTAAAGTGGTTTTTGTGGGATCTTGTCCTTCGTGATTTTTAGGTTTTTCTCTAATGTAATTATGTCTATTTTTCATGGGTATTTGCAGTTCTTCACTGTTAAACTTTGTACGAGGAAATATCAGACGATCATTCGGTCCATCGACATTACAGTGTTTGGAAAGGAAGTCATTTCCTAATAGGCCATCGTCCGACATGCCACTAATACCATTTATCACTTGAAAAGTGCAAGGGTAATTTTTTTTGGAGTTTATAGTTATATTTCCCTGACAGTTCCCTAGGGTCGTGCCCTTACCAAAAGCTGTTTGTAGAGTGCATTTATTAATTTTTTCTATTTTTGTGTTTTCTTTTATACTACTTTTCTTAATTAAACTAACCTCCGCACCCGTGTCCACTATAAGACTTACTGTGTCTGGATTTGCGATATCTATAGGCACTCTTATGGTGGGTACGGATGTAGGTGGCTGCAGTTCCCCTGTTTTACTAATGTGTTCTTTTATTGTCGAGTCGGGGAGTTGTGACTCGACCGCGACTCGTTTCCCTGATTCAAGGCTTCCCAACGTTGTTTTTGTTGGCATTCAGCTACTAAATGACCATTCCTTCCGCAAAAATCGCATCTAGTGCGTACATTGTAAATTCGCGGAATATTTGGGGTTCTCGTGTCCCTGTTATAACCGCTGTTCCCTGCGTGTATTTTTTGCTTACTGTCAGTGTTATACTTATTGTTGTTTCCTGCCAAATTTCTATTGAACTGTTCACCTGGTCTGTATTGTTCGTTGCTTAAGTGTCTGGTATTGGTGTTGTTTAATCGTCGACAGTCTCTAATGTCATGGTTATATATTTTGCAATTAGAGCAAAAAGGTGTATTTTTCCTAGTCAAACACTCTGTATAAGTGTGACCTTTTTTCCTACAAAAATTGCAAGTAATTTTTGCGGCAAAATGTTCGGCAGCTCTAATAGACCTATTTAGTGCCTGGCTTGGTTGTTGGGGGTATCCATTAGGAGGACATTCATTGAATTTCCATGGTGGAATCGCAGTTGATGCTGTTGATAGATTTGGGTATGCTGGATACATTTGGGCAGTCTGAATAGGCAAGGCCGTTTGTTGTAATTTTTCCATATCTAGTGCCTTTCGTACTAATAAGTCTAAGGGCTCATCCTTTATTGTTAGTAAGTACTGGCTTAAGTATGGATTCGTAACCGAGCTTTTTAGAGAGTTCTTTGCAAAATCTTCTAATTGTGTTATCACGGGTGCAACTGTTGCACCATATTTTATTCTAGCCGCTTCCTTACATTGTTGTAATATGTTGCTTATTCGTGCCGTATAGGCAATAAGAGTTTCGTTTGGATGTTGTCGTAAGGTCAGTAGTTTGTTTACTAATTCTTGGTATGTTTCTCTAGGTAGGTATGTGCGGCTTAATAGTGTTTCAATATCCTGAAACGAAGTGGGTGGGTTTGAGGCCACTAATTGATAAGCTTCCCCTCGTAATCTTGTGGGTATTATATTTAGAAAGGCTTCCCGTTCACTTTCTTCTAGACAGTCAAGTACCTTTTTCGAACAACCTAAAAACATTTGAAGGTCACTCACTACTAGGGGGCTTTGGTCACCAGAAAATATGGGAACCAATTGAGCCGTGAGCTTAGCAATTTTTGAATAATCTATTGCCATTTTTTTTTCGTTTGCTGAATCTATTCGGACCGCACTGATAAGGTCTTGTTCTGACTTAGACAGTGAAACACTTAACCAATTTAAACTAACACTTAAGTTACTATCACCTTCTATTTTTGTACAATTATTGTTACAATTACTAGAGCTATCTTCACTTACTTTGAAGGAGTGTGAGTGGGTTTGAAATTTTACCAGTTCTTGCCTGAAGTTTTCCGAATCTTTTCTAAATTTTTTTATTTGTTCTGATCTTCTTTCTTGTGTTTCAGTTAGTTTTTTTTCTATCCGATCGCAAGTAATCGTGGATAATTTCTCACCCCCTTGCACTCTTTCAATTTGCTGTGTTAAATAAGATTTTAAGTTAATACCGGAATCGTCGCGTACCTTTCCGCTCCTAAGCCTTTTTGGTGACCTCGGTGTAGAGCTTTGCATTTACAGTTGATGGTTTTTGCTTCGTTGTTGCTGTTGTTGTTTTTTTAATGCGGCAATTGATTGGTGTTTGGTGTAACTATTTTATGTTGACGTTGATTTCTTTATCTTGGTTGTTGTTGTTTTCCAGTTGTTTTTCAGTTGTTGTCTGTGTGTTCACAATTTATTTTCACTTCATAGTTATTGTTTTTTGTTTTTTTTTTTTTTTACTTGTCTTGTTCTATTGATGATTACTTGGTTGTTGTTGTTTTCCAGTTGTTTTTCAGTTGTTGTCTGTGTGTTCACAATTTATTTTCACTTCATAGTTATTGTTTTTTGTTTTTTTTTTTTTTTTACTTGTCTTGTTCTATTGATGATTACTTGGTTGTTGTTGTTTTACTTTAGGATTGTTTGAGATTTTTGAAAATAGATATTTCTTTTTTTTTTATCAGTTTTTTTTTTTTTTTTTTTTTTAATGATCTATTTAATCACAATTGTTGTTATATGCTTTGACAAAATTCACCAAATTGTTTTTTTTTTTTTTTTTTTTTTTTTTTTTACTTTTGACTTTTGTCAGAATTGTCAAAAATGCACTGTATTTCACTTTATTCGGTTGTGACTTTAGTTTTTGTTTTGTTTTTTTTTTTTTTTCTTTTGGTCCGACAGACCGGCTGCGCCAATTGTTGGTATTATTTAAACCAGGGACCGAAAAATAATAGTAAGTCGAAATTTCAATTAAAAAGTCAGACAGCAAGAATTTGTTTATTCGATATTTTAATATAGCAGTGCGATGCTTGTTAGAATTACAAACTTTTTCCAACTCACTCTTTTTTTTCTTAACCTAAGCTTAAATAACTAAAAAGGTGAGCACACACACTCACACACACACCTTGGTCACAAACAATCTTGGCTCCGCACTCAACTCAGCAGCGACTTAAGAAATCCGACTCCGCTAGCTTGATCGACGCCAGCTGAAGCACGTATTTCCAAAATGCTGATGTCGTTAGTGCAATGAACTGACTGCTCGTGGCCATAGCTTGCACAAACCATTGGCCCTGAACTCGGTTAGCTTCAATGACAATGAAACTGTATCCGTTCCAGTGACCATGGGATCATACAGCTAGTTTGCAGTCTATTGAACGCAACACCAGCATTGTGGGACCAAACAAATAAATCGTACCATAACCGCATAATTGTGGAAAAATTATGGGATAATATAGGGAAAACTATGAAAACACCAAGTAAGTTCCTTGTATAGCATGTAGGTATTATTTTTCGAAAATTTCGAAATAAAGTGTTGTAATCGGGCTTCTAAATATAAACCTTGTTGCTGGATTGAGCTACGGCTATAGCAATAAAACCAGTGTTCGAAATTGCTTAACGATTTTCAATGCATATGTGATTGGTTCGCTATGACTACGAAAAAGGAATAAGCGAAAGTAAAAAGCAATTCCGAAAAAAAATAAAATAACATTTTGCTTCAGCCATAGTACAATAAGCAAGGTAGCTGCAGGGATATCAATCCTCTCTCGCTCAGAGTCAGAATTGTCAAATTCACTACAAATAATTTGATGTCTCGTTTTTTTGCTCTATTTCGTTCAGTATTTATTTGACAGTTCTGACTTTCGGCTCTCAGCCCTGCGGCTACCTTATTTGTTGTACTATGGCTTCAGCTAACTACGCAGTAGGTTTTTGCATACGAATAGTTTCGAATGAAATAATTCGAAACGGTTTGCTGCAACTGCCAGCAGTTAGCTGTTTTGTGTTCATCTCTTTGCTTTGACTGTAGTTTTTGTGGCCCTAGTTCTTGCAGTCGAAAAAAATAGTTAAGCAGAGTTTGAAAATTTATGCTGTGCTGACTCAACAAGCAAAATCCTACTGCGCAGTTACCTGAAGCAAAATGTTCTTCTATCTCTTTTTCACATTTACGCTTTGGTTTTGCTTGGTTGCTTACAACTTGTTGAGTAAGTTTGGAAAACAAAGTTCTGTGTTTTGCTGGAAAAAAAGTAAGGAAAATATGTAAGCTATTTTACAGGTAGCAATTCAAAAGGTGAATAAAACAAGAAGTTTCTGTTGTTTGTTAAGATTTTTATTTTTGTCTCTATTTAGGCTTAATTTTTAAGTAATCTTCAGGATATAAAATTATAAAACTTTGCCACAAATGCGTGTCGTCAGGCAGCTATATAATATATAGGGTTTATAATAATATACACTGAGGGAAAAATGTGTTAAAATTAATTGAAATTGTGTTCATATCTAACGAATTTGTTTTTGAAATAGAGCTTGAAACAAATTCATTAAAATTAAACACATCTGTTTTTAAATTTAAATTCAAAACAAAAGTTTTTGTTTTTAAAACAATGTTTTTGTTATGAAAAACAAATTAAAAACAAAAATTTTAAAATTTAAGACAAATTTTTTAAAGCAATTTTTTTTCGATGCCAGTTTTAAGCTTTTCCGAGTTTTTAGCATCAGATTCACAGACAGCTACCCCCGGGACCTCCGAATACCACATGTTAACTCCATTCGATGAATTTTGCATTTGAAATATTTTAATATATAATTAATTAGTTTTAATTTTATCGCATGTTCGATATTTGGCAAAACAATTCAAAAGTTGTCAATGTTTTCAAATTATTGTTTATTTTTTCAAAGAAAGGAATTTATAGGTAGTTGAAAATTAAACACACTTGTTTTAAATTTTGTTTTGTAGAAACGCAAAGGCGTTAAATTTCTATTTTAAAATTTTTTGTTTAATTTTAAAGTATGTTTTTTTTTCTCAGTGTAGGTGACTGACGATGCGCATTTGTTTTATAATTTTATATCCTGAAGATGGGTTAAAAATTAAGCCGAAATATCAGCAAAAAATAAAAATTTTAACAACAGAAAATTTTTTTTTTATTGCTAAAGCCGTAGCTCACCCAACAATTCAGAATAAAGTTAACTTTTATGGTTCGCAAACATATCGCACACTAAATACAAAACAGTCATAACTCAAAAAACATGACTTTTCAGGAGAAGCGAAAAATAAAACCCGTTGGTTGAAGCTGCAGAAGAAAAGCAATTTTCATTTAAACACACAAACTTCATTCTTCCAGTTAATGAAGAAAATAATGAAAAAAATAGTGAGATATGTGTTTGTGAATTGATTAATAACAAAAAGTCGATACAAAAATATTTTGAGTTGTGACTGTTTTGCATTGAGTGTGCGATATGTTTAAACGTTGTGTGCAGCTGTTTAACAAAAACTTTTTATTTGGGTCTTACAGTGTTAAAGATTTCGTATATTTTTTATTATACACATGTACATAATAATGAAATAAAATATACGTGTTATTTATTGCTGCATAGAAAGTTTTGAAAAGAATCTCGTACAAAACGGCCAGTTTTCAAATTAACACGATTGGGTGGTGTTCTTTTTAGATTTTGTTTTTTGTGTTGTTGCATAAATTTATCAGCTTCTGGTAACAATTTCGTAGTACCTTCTCGGTCAATAATAATGTTATGCAGTATGCAAATACTTTTTACTATAACATCTGCAAATGCCGGGTCAACTTCAATAGGCATCCATAATATTCGCCATTTAGCATTCATTAGGCCAAATGCACATTCAATGCACTTTCTGGCTCGAGAAAGTCTAGAATTGAAATATTCTTTGTCAGCAGTGCAATCTTTTCTGGCATATGGTCGTAATACATTTTCCATAAGAGGATACGCTTCGTCAGCTACAAATACATGCGGCATTGTAATGTTTGTTCCTGGCAAATTTTTGTACGGTGGAAGGCCTAAACATTGCGATTTTAAAAGTTTGAATAGCTGGGAAGAAGCAAATGTCCCACTTTCGCTTTGCTTTCCATATCCGCCGACTTCAATTGCCACAAATTTATAGTTGGCATCTGCGACTCCTTGCAAAACTATTGAAAAATACTTTTTATAGTTATAGTACATAGACCCAGAATTTGCAGGACACTTTATGCGTATATGTTTGCCATCAATGGCACCTACGCAATTTGGAAAATTCCATAATTTCCAGTACTCATCAGCAATGGCTTTAAACGTTGCTTGTGTGGGTTGCGGCATGTGGTGAGAGTGTAATTCATCCCAGAGTGCTTTGCATGTAGATTTTATTATCATTCGAACGGTCGATTTACCAATCCGGTATGTAATGCCTAAAGTGGCAAAGGATGATCCTGTAGCGAGGTATCTGAATAGTTTAACAAGCAAAATTACTATTCATTCATAAATAAGCATTAATCTAAATACAACTTATATGGCGAATGAAAACTTATGTTATCGATACAGATAAACGTATACAGTTCAGGGACCGAAAATAACAGTTATTATCGAAATTTCAATTCAAAAAGTCAGACAGAAAGAATTTGTTTATTCGATATTTGAATATAGCAGTATGATGCTTGTAAGCTATGGAATAGTAATTTTAAAAGCTTTTTATTTGTTTGACTTTTATAAAAAAAGTCAACAAATAATAGTTATTTTTTGACCGATTTTTTTTCGGTCAAAAATATAAGTTAAAATTTGACTTTTTTTATTTTTTCAGTCAAAAATAAAAGTCAAAATATAACTTCTATTTTTTCGGTCAAAAATAAAAGTTAAAATTTTACTTTTTTGTTACCAGTAAATAAGTGATAAGAATGTAGCCAAGGACGCCGAAAATAACTTTTTCCCATCTAGTTTTCATTTTCAAGTGGTTTAGTTCCTGTTAAGAAAGTTGTGTTGCACTGCGAAAAAATTAAAGTAAAATTTTAACTTATATTCCTGACCGGAAAAATATAAGTCATATTTTAACTTTTATTATTAACCGAAAAAATAAAACTCAAATTTTAACTTATATTTTTGACTGAAAAAATAAAAGTCAAATTTGATCTTATATTTTTGACTGAAAAAATATAAGTCAAATTTTAACTTATATTTTTGACTGAAAAAATAAAAGTCACATTTTAACTTATAGCGTTTTCTTTTCTCAAAAAAATTCTGCATTTTTTCTGCCCTCTTTGATATTTTTGCATTTTTTTCGTTCTTTTCTCAAATAAAATTCTGACCTCTAAAATTTAATAGTGTTCATTTCCCGAAAATTTTGACCTCAAAAGTAGAAAAAATGCAGAATTTTTGCCCTCTCTACGTCGACGGGTCGGAAAATGTTGACCTCAAATGCTACCAACTTAAGCAACAAAAAAATGACATTTGTGAAAAATAGTTAACGTTACCATTGACAGTTCAGCAAAGATTGAGTTATTTTACGGAAAACGTCAAAATTCTGTAAATTGTTTAAATAAGTGCTAACTGAAAATCTGAAATCCTCATTAGCTGCAGATTGTTTATTTTAATATTTTAACATGCAATAACAAAAGAGTTTAGCTACTACAGCTTTTTCGCACTTTCTCAGCATTAACTCATTTGAAGCCACAATCCAAAGCATCAAAAAGTTTTAATGATAAAGATTCCAGTGGCTAAAAACAAAGTTAATGTGGAAAAAATTTACCCACCAAAGTTTGGGTTGGGCTCAGGGACAACACAAGACGTAACTACTAACCATGCACACATAGATCTAATTACAGAATAGCTTTTAATCTACTTTTGAGTTGACCTTTTGACAAGTTAACATCAAAAACGCTACAGTTGTTAACAAAGGTACTCATGCGGTTTAAAGGAGCAGTTGACATATAGTTCGTTCTACTAAAAGGTAAATAAATTGAAGTGTTAGCGTTTCTACTGCTTCTACGGTTAGAGTTAAAATTAATGAGAGAAAGAATTTCCGGAGAATCGAAAACACCGGTCATGAGTTGGTGTAAATACACGATATCTGCGGACCTCCTTCGCTCACTTAGTGACTGCATTCTTAATAGTTTCAAACGATCCTCATAAGGAGGAAGGTTTAAGATATCAGTTCCACTTAAGCCCCTTAGAGCAAACCGAACAAAACGTTTTTGGATCCTCTCTATTCGTTCAACATGCACATTATAACTTGGGGACCAGACTTGACTTGCGTACTCCAAGTGAGGACGCACAATTGCATAAAATAACGTTGTAGTTGTAATCGTGCTATTGAATTCTTTGGCCCAGCGTTTTATAAATTCAAGCATTGAAGACGCTTTTTTACATATATTATCAATATGAATGTTGAACGATAACTTAGGATCCATGCATACACCAAGGTCTTTGACCACATCTACACGACTTAAAGCAGTATCTTTTATATTGTAATCAAATAATAAATTATTCCTTTTTCGCGAAAAGGTCATAGTTTGGCATTTACTAGGATTGAGAAACATATTATTTTTAGAACACCAAACTTCAAAGGATTTCAGATCAGCCTTGAGTAGGTTAGAATCATTTTCAGTATTTATTTTTCTGTATATATTATATCGTCTGCATAAATCAGCAGACGAGAGTGTTCAATGACGTGTGTGACGTCATTAATTGCTAAAATAAACAGAAGTGGACCAAGGTGGCTACCTTGAGGAACACCTGATTCAGCAATAAATTCTGAAGACAACACCCCTCGGAATCGTATTTGATAAGATCGCTCAGTCAAATACGATTTTTTCCAGCATACAAAATAATGTGGAAATCCCATTTACTTTAGTTTGAATAAGATTAAATCATGAGGTAATTTATCAAATGCTTTACTAAAGTCAGTGTAAATACAGTCGACTTGGTTACCAGATTCCATTGAATTTAAGCATAATGTTGTAAAATCGAGAAGATTAGACACAGTGGATCTTCATTAACAAAACCATGCTGACGAGTTGTTATGACTTCTCCACAATGAATTTTAACACGATCGTACACAATTCGCTCAAAAAGTTTTGGAATAGACGAAAGCTTAGCGATCGGCCTATAATTATTAACATCATTCCTGCAACCTTTTTTATATATAGGACTTATAAATGATTTTTTCCAAAAAACTGGAAAATAACATTCTGTAATTGATTTATTAAATAATAAAGAAAGTGGTTGACACAAAACGGATCCGCATTGAGTTAACACTGCGGCAGGAATTCCATCAGGTCCAGCGCCAAAATCCTCATCGATTGTCCCAATATACTTTAAAATATCCTCAGAGGTAAAGGATATAGATTCCAAAGAGACCCTGGATGAAGAGTTCATGTAGTCAAAGTAACCTTCATCAGGGTTAAATGAATCTGAACAAAAAGATTCCTTGAAGAGATTGGCAAAAAGGCCACAAATTATAGAAGGATCGTCCGTAAATCCATCAAGAGTTTTGAAGGATGAAGGAAATCCATCAGATTTTTTCTTAGTATTTATGAACCCCCAAAATCTCTTTGGATCAGACAATATTCTCAGCTTAATATTGTCTAAATATTCATTATATAAAACAGCTGAAAGATTTTGAAATTCCAGAAACAAACGTTTGTAGATTTCTAGGTCATTTGAGTCCAAACTACAGACATATCTCTTCCATGCCCTATTCCTGTTATTGCGAAGTGTTTTCAACTCTTTTGTGTACCAAGGGTACGCCGAGTTCTTTGCAAATTTGAGGCTATATGGTACAGACTGAGAAATTACAGCAAAGAGTTCCAAATAAAAAAAATTAATGGATTCATCAAGATTATGTTCATTTATATATTCTAAAATAACGTTAAGTTTACTGTGAAGTAAATGATTCAACTTCAAAAAGTCAGCTTTTTTAAAATTGAATTCATAAACCTTGTCCATTGAACTCGAATTAACTATATTCTCCCTATCCGATTTATACCAAATACTCAAAGGTGGATGATATGCATCAATAGTAGTAAGAGCATGGAAGGCCCTCTTAACAATGACATTGTTACTGTCCGTAGTTAAGACCAGGTCAAGAAGTCTTTCCAGACTATTATAAATACAACTCACTTGTTGTAAGTCAGAACATATACTGTCAACAAATATATGCTCCCCAAGAGTCTTCGCATTAGATGCACAACAAAATGTATCATCGTCAGAAGAATGCCATTTTAAGTCGGGCAGATTAAAATCGCCCAACAATAAAATGTCGTCATTAACGTCAAGAATATTAAGAATATAGTCTAGACAATCAGCCAGACTTGTATAAACCTCTACACTACTGTTTGGAGGAACATATGCATTAATTATGTATACATTTGAGCTACAATGTATAACCTTAACGCATATTAGTTCAATATTAGAAGCGCAGGGTATATCAACAAAGGAACTAACAAAGCAGTTCCTTACAGCTATAAGAACACCACCACCAACAGAAGAAATATTGCTGGCGTATCTGTCCTTTCTAAATACTTGGAAACTTTTGTCAAACAATTCCAAGTCAGTAATGCTTTCATTCAACCACGTTTCAGTAAACGCGATAATGTCCTCAGAACAATTCTGAGTAGAAAGAAATAAGTCTCGCGTTTTGGAGCGCAATCCCCTTACATTTTGATAGTAAAGGGACAGCCTATTTAGTTTTTTTGGTTCCTACGGGCTATATTATTTGAGCGCCTAGCCTTGTTTTTAGGTTTAAATTCTGAAACGAGAATATTATCGGCCCACATATTCGAATTGAGAACAGCTGTAAAAACTTCGGCTGCAACTGTGAGAATAAATGAGGCGTTGGTGGGCTTATTGCCAATTTTCTTACATGAACGGAAGCATTTTGGGGTATTAAGTTACATTGTTCGACAAACGTCAGAATATCATAAGTTGATGTGTCGGGTTGTAATCTCGAAATGAAAATGTTCTTAGTCCTCGAAACTGCTCTTAGAGTAGTTGGCTCAGTTAAAGGTTGAAGTGCAATGGATGGCGCAGTAACCAAATTTATGATAGGAATATCTGAAATTTCAGATACAGCATTATCATTAGTTACAGAAATAACTGGCACTTCAGATAAAGGGGTAATCAACTGAGGTCCTACAGTAATATTATTATTACTAACATTATTATTATTGTTTTTTTCGTTATGATTATTATTATTATTATTATTATTATTATTTTCATTAGTATTATTATTATTATCATTGTTATTTTTATTATCATTATTATTATTGTTATTATTATTATTATTATTTTTATTATTATTATTATTATTATTATTATTATTATTATTATTATTTTTATTATTATTATTTTTACTATTATTATTATTATTATTATTATTATTATTATTATTATTATTATTATTATTATTATTATTATTATTATTATTATTATTATTATTATTATTATTATTATTATTATTATTATTATTATTATTATTATTATTATTATTTTTGCTACACGACTTAAAGCAGTATCTTTTATATTGTAATCAAATAATAAATTATTCCTTTTTCGCGAAAAGGTCATAGTTTGGCATTTACTAGGATTGAGAAACATATTATTTTTAGAACACCAAACTTCAAAGGATTTCAGATCAGCCTGGAGTAGGTTAGAATCATTTTCAGTATTTATTTTTCTGTATATTTTATATCGTCTGCATAAATCAGCAGACGAGAGTGTTCAATGACGTGTGTGACGTCATTAATTGCTAAAATAAACAGAAGTGGACCAAGGTGGCTACCTTGAGGAACACCTGATTCAGCAATAAATTCTGAAGACAACACCCCTCGGAATCGTATTTGATAAGATCGCTCAGTCAAATACGATTTTTTCCAGCATACAAAATAATGTGGAAATCCCATTTACTTTAGTTTGAATAAGATTAAATCATGAGGTAATTTATCAAATGCTTTACTAAAGTCAGTGTAAATACAGTCGACTTGGTTACCTGATTCCATTGAATTTAAGCATAATGTTGTAAAATCGAGAAGATTAGACACAGTGGATCTTCATTAACAAAACCATGCTGACGAGTTGTTATGACTTCTCCACAATGAATTTTAACACGATCGTACACAATTCGCTCAAAAAGTTTTGGAATAGACGAAAGCTTAGCGATCGGCCTATAATTATTAACATCATTCCTGCAACCTTTTTTATATATAGGACTTATAAATGATTTTTTCCAAAAAACTGGAAAATAACATTCTGTAATTGATTTATTAAATAATAAAGAAAGTGGTTGACACAAAACAGATCCGCATTGAGTTAACACTGCGGCAGGAATTCCATCAGGTCCAGCGCCAAAATCCTCATCGATTGTCCCAATATACTTTAAAATATCCTCAGAGGTAAAGGATATAGATTCCAAAGAGACCCTGGATGCAGAGTTCATGTAGTCAAAGTAACCTTCATCAGGGTTAAATGAATCTGAACAAAAAGATTCCTTGAAGAGATTGGCAAAAAGGCCACAAATTATAGAAGGATCGTCCGTAAATCCATCAAGAGTTTTGAAGGATGAAGGAAATCCATCAGATTTTTTCTTAGTATTTATGAACCCCCAAAATCTCTTTGGATCAGACAATATTCTCAGCTTAATATTGTCTAAATATTCATTATATAAAACAGCTGAAAGATTTTGAAATTCCAGAAACAAACGTTTGTAGATTTCTAGGTCATTTGAGTCCAAACTACAGACATATCTCTTCCATGCCCTATTCCTGTTATTGCGAAGTGTTTTCAACTCTTTTGTGTACCAAGGGTACGCCGAGTTCTTTGCAAATTTGAGGCTATATGGTACAGACTGAGAAATTACAGCAAAGAGTTCCAAATAAAAAAAATTAATGGATTCATCAAGATTATGTTCATTTATATATTCTAAAATAACGTTAAGTTTACTGTGAAGTAAATGATTCAACTTCAAAAAGTCAGCTTTTTTAAAATTGAATTCATAAACCTTGTCCATTGAACTCGAATTAACTATATTCTCCCTATCCGATTTATACCAAATACTCAAAGGTGGATGATATGCATCAATAGTAGTAAGAGCATGGAAGGCCCTCTTAACAATGACATTGTTACTGTCCGTAGTTAAGACCAGGTCAAGAAGTCTTTCCAGACTATTATAAATACAACTCACTTGTTGTAAGTCAGAACATATACTGTCAACAAATATATGCTCCCCAAGAGTCTTCGCATTAGATGCACAACAAAATGTATCATCGTCAGAAGAATGCCATTTTAAGTCGGGCAGATTAAAATCGCCCAACAATAAAATGTCGTCATTAACGTCAAGAATATTAAGAATATAGTCTAGACAATCAGCCAGACTTGTATAAACCTCTACACTACTGTTTGGAGGAACATATGCATTAATTATGTATACATTTGAGCTACAATGTATAACCTTAACGCATATTAGTTCAATATTAGAAGCGCAGGGTATATCAACAAAGGAACTAACAAAGCAGTTCCTTACAGCTATAAGAACACCACCACCAACAGAAGAAATATTGCTGGCGTATCTGTCCTTTCTAAATACTTGGAAACTTTTGTCAAACAATTCCAAGTCAGTTATTCTTTCATTAAACCACGTTTCAGTAAACGCGATAATGTCCTCAGAACAATTCTGAGTAGAAAGAAATAAGTCTCGCGTTTTGGAGCGCAATCCCCTTACATTTTGATAGTAAAGGGACAGCCTATTTAGTTTTTTTGGTTCCTACGGGCTATATTATTTGAGCGCCTAGCCTTGTTTTTAGGTTTAAATTCTGAAACGAGAATATTATCGGCCCACATATTCGAATTGAGAACAGCTGTAAAAACTTCGGCTGCAACTGTGAGAATAAATGAGGCGTGGGTGGGCTTATTGCCAATTTTCTTACATGAACGGAAGCATTTTGGGGTATTAAGTTACATTGTTCGACAAACGTCAGAATATCATAAGTTGATGTGTCGGGTTGTAATCTCGAAATGAAAATGTTCTTAGTCCTCGAAACTGCTCTTAGAGTAGTTGGCTCAGTTAAAGGTTGAAGTGCAATGGATGGCGCAGTAACCAAATTTATGATAGGAATATCTGAAATTTCAGATACAGCATTATCATTAGTTACAGAAATAACTGGCACTTCAGATAAAGGGGCAATCAACTGAGGTCCTACAGTAATATTATTATTACTAACATTATTATTATTGTTTTTTTCGTTATGATTATTATTATTATTATTATTATTATTATTTTCATTAGTATTATTATTATTATCATTGTTATTTTTATTATCATTATTATTATTGTTATTATTATTATTATTATTTTTATTATTATTATTATTATTATTATTATTATTATTATTATTTTTATTATTATTATTTTTACTATTATTATTATTATTATTATTATTATTATTATTATTATTATTATTATTATTATTATTATTATTATTATTATTATTATTATTATTATTATTATTATTATTATTATTATTATTATTATTATTATTATTATTATTATTATTTTTGCTACACGACTTAAAGCAGTATCTTTTATATTGTAATCAAATAATAAATTATTCCTTTTTCGCGAAAAGGTCATAGTTTGGCATTTACTAGGATTGAGAAACATATTATTTTTAGAACACCAAACTTCAAAGGATTTCAGATCAGCCTGGAGTAGGTTAGAATCATTTTCAGTATTTATTTTTCTGTATATTTTATATCGTCTGCATAAATCAGCAGACGAGAGTGTTCAATGACGTGTGTGACGTCATTAATTGCTAAAATAAACAGAAGTGGACCAAGGTGGCTACCTTGAGGAACACCTGATTCAGCAATAAATTCTGAAGACAACACCCCTCGGAATCGTATTTGATAAGATCGCTCAGTCAAATACGATTTTTTCCAGCATACAAAATAATGTGGAAATCCCATTTACTTTAGTTTGAATAAGATTAAATCATGAGGTAATTTATCAAATGCTTTACTAAAGTCAGTGTAAATACAGTCGACTTGGTTACCTGATTCCATTGAATTTAAGCATAATGTTGTAAAATCGAGAAGATTAGACACAGTGGATCTTCATTAACAAAACCATGCTGACGAGTTGTTATGACTTCTCCACAATGAATTTTAACACGATCGTACACAATTCGCTCAAAAAGTTTTGGAATAGACGAAAGCTTAGCGATCGGCCTATAATTATTAACATCATTCCTGCAACCTTTTTTATATATAGGACTTATAAATGATTTTTTCCAAAAAACTGGAAAATAACATTCTGTAATTGATTTATTAAATAATAAAGAAAGTGGTTGACACAAAACGGATCCGCATTGAGTTAACACTGCGGCAGGAATTCCATCAGGTCCAGCGCCAAAATCCTCATCGATTGTCCCAATATACTTTAAAATATCCTCAGAGGTAAAGGATATAGATTCCAAAGAGACCCTGGATGAAGAGTTCATGTAGTCAAAGTAACCTTCATCAGGGTTAAATGAATCTGAACAAAAAGATTCCTTGAAGAGATTGGCAAAAAGGCCACAAATTATAGAAGGATCGTCCGTAAATCCATCAAGAGTTTTGAAGGATGAAGGAAATCCATCAGATTTTTTCTTAGTATTTATGAACCCCCAAAATCTCTTTGGATCAGACAATATTCTCAGCTTAATATTGTCTAAATATTCATTATATAAAACAGCTGAAAGATTTTGAAATTCCAGAAACAAACGTTTGTAGATTTCTAGGTCATTTGAGTCCAAACTACAGACATATCTCTTCCATGCCCTATTCCTGTTATTGCGAAGTGTTTTCAACTCTTTTGTGTACCAAGGGTACGCCGAGTTCTTTGCAAATTTGAGGCTATATGGTACAGACTGAGAAATTACAGCAAAGAGTTCCAAATAAAAAAAATTAATGGATTCATCAAGATTATGTTCATTTATATATTCTAAAATAACGTTAAGTTTACTGTGAAGTAAATGATTCAACTTCAAAAAGTCAGCTTTTTTAAAATTGAATTCATAAACCTTGTCCATTGAACTCGAATTAACTATATTCTCCCTATCCGATTTATACCAAATACTCAAAGGTGGATGATATGCATCAATAGTAGTAAGAGCATGGAAGGCCCTCTTAACAATGACATTGTTACTGTCCGTAGTTAAGACCAGGTCAAGAAGTCTTTCCAGACTATTATAAATACAACTCACTTGTTGTAAGTCAGAACATATACTGTCAACAAATATATGCTCCCCAAGAGTCTTCGCATTAGATGCACAACAAAATGTATCATCGTCAGAAGAATGCCATTTTAAGTCGGGCAGATTAAAATCGCCCAACAATAAAATGTCGTCATTAACGTCAAGAATATTAAGAATATAGTCTAGACAATCAGCCAGACTTGTATAAACCTCTACACTACTGTTTGGAGGAACATATGCATTAATTATGTATACATTTGAGCTACAATGTATAACCTTAACGCATATTAGTTCAATATTAGAAGCGCAGGGTATATCAACAAAGGAACTAACAAAGCAGTTCCTTACAGCTATAAGAACACCACCACCAACAGAAGAAATATTGCTGGCGTATCTGTCCTTTCTAAATACTTGGAAACTTTTGTCAAACAATTCCAAGTCAGTAATGCTTTCATTCAACCACGTTTCAGTAAACGCGATAATGTCCTCAGAACAATTCTGAGTAGAAAGAAATAAGTCTCGCGTTTTGAAGCGCAATCCCCTTACATTTTGATAGTAAAGGGACAGCCTATTTAGTTTTTTTGGTTCCTACGGGCTATATTATTTGAGCGCCTAGCCTTGTTTTTAGGTTTAAATTCTGAAACGAGAATATTATCGGCCCACATATTCGAATTGAGAACAGCTGTAAAAACTTCGGCTGCAACTGTGAGAATAAATGAGGCGTGGGTGGGCTTATTGCCAATTTTCTTACATGAACGGAAGCATTTTGGGGTATTAAGTTACATTGTTCGACAAACGTCAGAATATCATAAGTTGATGTGTCGGGTTGTAATCTCGAAATGAAAATGTTCTTAGTCCTCGAAACTGCTCTTAGAGTAGTTGGCTCAGTTAAAGGTTGAAGTGCAATGGATGGCGCAGTAACCAAATTTATGATAGGAATATCTGAAATTTCAGATACAGCATTATCATTAGTTACAGAAATAACTGGCACTTCAGATAAAGGGGCAATCAACTGAGGTCCTACAGTAATATTATTATTACTAACATTATTATTATTGTTTTTTTCGTTATGATTATTATTATTATTATTATTATTATTTTCAATAGTATTATTATTATTATCATTGTTATTTTTATTATCATTATTATTATTGTTATTATTGTTATTATTATTTTTATTATTATTATTATTATTATTATTATTATTTTTATTATTATTATTATTTTTACTATTATTATTATTATTATTATTATTATTATTATTATTATTATTATTATTATTATTATTATTATTATTATTATTATTATTATTATTATTATTATTTTTGCTATCATTATTAATGTTATTAATATTATTATTATTATCATTTTTGTTATGAATATTATTTATATTATTACTATTATTATTATTTGAAACAAATTCAGAGACATGTGACGAGGAGGTGGGAACTGAAAAACGCTTAGCCTGGGGAATAGAAGACAGGCTTTGATTGGCACGTTTGCGCTTATTATTTTTTCGTTTATTTTTAGAGTTATTTTTAGAATTATAACTCTGCTTTTGTACTGAACCCCTATTTAGGACTTCGTTTGTGGATATGATTGCTGAACCGAGAGTTTCGGACTCCGTCAAAGGAACGTCAGCACTGGTTGGCGAAAAAATTTTATCCGTTATACTGTCACAGTGGTCAACACTTAATTCGCTTAACGACTTCATAATGAATTTAAAATTATTATTAAGCGAATTAAGGCTTTCCCCAAAGAGCTTTATTTTTGAGTATAATTCAGCTGGGGAAACGACCCTGCACGTAGTACAGTACCAACGAAGTCCTGAGTGTGCCGAAATTAAATCATTAATGCATGAATTCGAAATTTTAGCACACGAAGCGTGAAACATTTGCTCGCATGGTCCAGAACAATGAAACATAGTATTTAAAATGTTCTGGCTTCTGCATTGTCCATTTAATGAACAAGCAGCGACTTGAAATTTTCGACTTGAAAATAAGTCATGTTAAAAAATGTTATTTCAGAAGAGCAAATATGTTCCTAAAATGCCTCAAAGGGTTAAAATACAAAGAGCGGACAGTTAAAAGCTAGCAACAATAACACTAGAACTGACCAACAGGTACGGACACAGCACAAAGAAGAAGGCGAAAAATAGCAAAAACAAGCACAAATATACACACAAACAAGCAAGTCAAACTATGTTTATTTATAATTTATTTTTAATTATAACAATAACTAAGCACTTTAACACAAAAAATTACTCCTAAAAGTAACTTAATATTTAAACACAATTGTACAACACTTACGTACGTTTAAGTTATAATATAAATTATTTTAAAACAACACTAACAACACAAAAACTAAACGTTTATAATACACAACCGACAACGACAAAGGGACGAGATCAACGTTGATATTTTATTTTAATTTGTTTGTAAATTTTTAATTAAATAAATTAATTAATAGTAATCAAGATTTTTATTTATTGATTAAAATTGGATTTGTTTTATTCGTGCGATAGGCATAAAATATGACACACTCAACAAATTGCACTAAATCGCCTTTCTTATAGCCTTCGGTGAGATTGGCAAACTTGGCATAATTAAACTTTCTAGAATCGATGTGACTGCAAAGCTCTTCAAGTATGATTTCACATCCAATACGTTCCAAATTTGGCAGTTTTGAAAAAGCTTAAAAAGATTGGATTGCTTATCAGCAGCATGCACAAGAACATCTAGATTTTCAAGCACTACAATGGATGGAGCATTCTGCAACAGGTGGCGAATAGCCCGTTGAACTTTTTGTATCGTTTCTGCCTTCCGTCCCTTTCTGCGCTTGCAGTAGAAAATACCAAAGAAACAGTAATAACATAAATAAAATCTTTTTCGGCAGACATTTTTAGTGTTGAAATATTTAAAACTTACTCGCAGTAGTTAAAAAGATGATCAGCAAGTTTTTCAGTTTGAAGTTTTGAAATTTTAATATTTTATTCTTTTGAAATTTTTCTAAAACGCAGCCAACTCAAAAACATTGAAAAAATTGTTGCCTTTTCTGTGATCTATTCTCGGCTTAAAACAGGTCAAAATTCTGAGGGTTCAGGTCAAAATGTAAAAAATTCTGCATCTTCAGAGGGCAGAATTTTTGGTTGAGAAAAAAAAACGTTATTATATGTTTGACTGAAAAAATAAAAGTTAAATTTTAACTTGTATATTTGACCAAAAAAAAAATCGCCCAAAAAATAACTATTATTTATTGACTTTTTGGAAAAAAGTCATAAGAGTTACGGTCCCTGATACAGTTTACTAAACTTCTACAAAATTTATCACAAAACTTTTATTTCAAAATCGACTTTTTAACATTTTTTAGCAAAAATAGGGTAATATAGTAATACATATATATAGTATATATATTTATAAATATACAAATATATACTATATATATTTATAATAAAGTTTTTTATATATATATTTAGGAAAAACAAATTTTATATAAGCTTGAACTTAAATAAATCATTCATTTCGATTTTTATGTAACTTGTTTTTAGAAGAACATTTAAGAAAGAAGTGGAAGTATCTTCGCGACCAGTTTCGAGTCGAACTTAAAAAATACCAGTGTCAAAATCAGGCGATGGAGGAGATGCTGACGAAAATATCACTTCTTGGCCCTTTTATAAATCCCTTCTTTTTTTGAGACAACAATTTAAGTGTCGAAAATCAAGTGGAAATTTAAGCCAAAGAAACGTCGAAACTGTATACAGTGATATTATTTTAGATGAGAATGATGACACTTTAAATTGCACAACAGTGTAAGATTGTCCAGCTCAAAGTATAGTTATCGAAACTGAAGAATTTGACAATTTTGAAGTTGAGACGAAACCAATCCCACCAAAAAAAAAGTTCTTAAAGCGATCAAATAGTGACAAAATTGTTGAGCTTGAACAGAAAAAATTAGAACTTTTAGAAAATAAAACTAAAGGAAACAATAATAGAGATGAGGACGAGGCTTTTTTCTTTAGCTTACTTCCACATATCAAACAGTTGGAACCGGCCGAAAAATTGTTATGCAGGATGGAGCTTCAAAAAACAGTTTACAACTTCGTTTATAGCAAAGCAACCAATCAAGCTGAAAGAAGAAGACAGTTCCAACAAACGGCTTTCGATTGTTGTCGAAAATCGCCGACAACAATCACAAATTCAAGCTCCATAGCAAACGATTGCTCTCATTATGAAAGCCAACTACACAATATACCTAATTACACTTTTGGAAATTACACTCAGGAAAGCAATAGTTTTGACGATGAACCACAATCGTCCTTTTCAATTTTAAGCTGCAAAAAAATTATTTAAAAGTATAATTTTGTAACAATAAACAATAATTTTCTTTTTTATAACTTCCACTTCAAAATTATCGAATTAATAATGTCATGAAATATTTAAGTTAAAACTTTTTTATATAATAAGTAATAATAACATGTAATATGAATGACTTCTTTAATTTTTTTACATAAAAGAATTCCAATTTCAAAATAAACTTCTATTAAAAATAAAGCAGAAATATATAAATTATTTTTCTTACCTTAGGGTGACAATAAGTTGTTCACATGGCAAAATAGGCATCTTTATAAAATTTGTCCAAATTTTTAAAAGTTTGTTTTCAACTCTTATTTAAATGTAATCGAAAGTGTCCATGGTCATCCTGGTGTATTCATAAAATTTTCTTGAACATTTCCTTAATTGAGGATAAAGGTGATGAAATTCACCATAAATTTCACGACACTTATTAATGGGATGAATCCCAACAGATCTCCCAATTTTTTTTTTTTTTTTTTTTTTTTTGGATTCGCCAAAGGAATGAGAAAATCTCATAAATACGTATAGCCCGTACTATACGCATGTACGACTTACATTCTAAAATCTATCCGGATCAACCGGAACAGACAGAATGCACCTACGTACTAAAACACACACCCAGTTGGCGACGTATGAATTTCCACTAAGCACATTAACTGGCTTTTCAGCGGAACTTAAAAATTTTATACAAAAACACGAATTTATTAAGAATATCCTAATTAAAAAAAGTAAACAACATCAAATAAGTAGTAAACTTTACATATAACTCTAAAACAAAGAGACCAAAGTAACTATAAATAATATGACTATTAGTAAGTTTGCGGCCACTATCCAACCCAAGATCCTACGTGGAAAAGTGATTAAACTCTTAAACACCAAACCAATTCCAAATATAACGCAGATATATACGTGTAAATATGTACAAACATATATGTGTATATGAATAAGGGTCACTTTGTAATTTTGGAACACCGTGCTAATGTTATTAATTGGATATGTATTTGGGCCAACGCAGGCATAAACTTGCATGGAAAAGAGATAAACTCTTGCGCACCAAACTAAAATAACTAATAAGTCAAATGAATAAGAAAAATTTAAAATTTTTTTTGATTAAAAACAAACAAGTTCAAGCATACATATCATATTCGATGGTGTTTACTTCATCAAACGCAATATTATAAAGGAAAAACAAATGAAACGGTCTCGAATATATGGAATTACTTCAGCCAACATTTTAACAGAATATAACACTATTATTAACCGAGTTAATGTTTGAAACAAAATTCTAAAATGTATCAATTATTTAAATGTAAAATCATTTTCCGTTTCAAGGCATCCACTAAATCACAAAAATTAATTAAGCTGTAGCTATTGTTGAAATCACTACACATACATCGTAAAGGGTCATGAAGGGCAAAATTTGAAGTGCACTGGCTCAACTTAAAAAGCACAAAATGTCTAGATCCTCTTCTTGGGATGTTAAAGTTAATAGATGAGAGAATATATTGGGAGTCAATTTCACCACAAAGTAATTTATATAGGAAGGTGACATTAAGCACCATCCTTCTGCTTCTCAGGGAAGGCAGTAAAATTTGCTTAAGGCGGGTTTCATACGAAGGAAGAATAATATCTGGGTTCCAACGATGATGACGTAAAGCAAAAAGTAAAAACTGTTTTTGAACCGATTCTATTGCATCAATGTGGACGTGATATTGAGGGTTCCATACTACGGAAGCATATTCAAGAATAGGTCTTACGAGAGATATATATAGTAATTTAGTTGTGAAGGCATCATTGAATTCTTTCGCCCATATTTTAATGAAACCAAGAACACCTCTAGCCTTATTTACAGCCAAATTTATGTGGAGATTGAAGCGAAGTTTTGGATCCATAATTACACCAAGATCAACAAAACTATGAACAATTTCTAAATGGATGTTATTTATAGTGTAATTTGTGCTATGAGCAGTTCTACGTGAGAAGGTCATTGATTTGCATTTTTTTAAGTTAAGGTTTAATAGGTTGAAGTTACACCAATCCACTAGTCTGTTTAAATCAGATTGTAAAATGTGTTGTTCGTCGAGTGACTTGTAGGTAAGAAAAAGTTTCACATCGTCAGCAAACATTAAGACGTCACAATGTTTAATTGCCGAGGGAAGGTCATTAATAAATAGTAAGAATAAAACCGGTCCAAGATGACTTCCTTGCGGAACACCAGATGTAACCATAATATTTTGTGATAGAGAGTTTTTATATAAAACTTTTTGAAAACGTCGCGATAAATAAGATTCTATCCAATTTAGCAATTTTACAGGAAACCCAATTAGCTTAAGTTTATTCAATAGAAGATTATGATTGACGCTGTCAAAAGCTTTGCTAAAGTCCGTATAAATAACGTCAGTCTGTTTTCCCAAAGTAAAACCTTTTATTACACGGGATGTAAACTCCAAAAGGTTTGTTGAAGTTGATTTACCCTTTAAAAAACCATGCTGAGTGACAGAAATGGAAGATGATACGAAGTGGGTTAGTTGTTCAGTTATGATTTTCTCAAATAATTTAGGGATTGCGCTTAATTTTTCGATGCCTCGGTAGTTAGTGACATCAATTTTGGAGCCAGATTTATGAAGGGGTATAATATATGAATCTTTCCATATAATGGGAAAATGTCCACTTTGCAGGGATATATTGAATATGTTTGATAGAGGAGCACACAGGTTGCTAGCACATTCCTTTAGAATGCAACTCGGAATTTCATCAGGGCCAGTCGCATTTAACTTGACGAAGGTTATGCATAACAATAATTGAGTCTATTACTGGAGTTTCAAAAGAGCTAACTGGAGGTAAGTAAGGATGCTCAGAACACATATTAAATGGTATGTTGGAGTAAGTTGATTTGAAGAAGCTTGGAAACATGTTGGAAATAACATTGTCACAAGACGATTTCTCTTGATTGAATCTCATAAGGGGTGGAAAGTTGGAAGCCTTACGTTTTGAATTAACAAAAGTATAGAAGAGTTTCGGATTATCATTAAATTGAGATTTGATGTTGGCTATATAAGCAGAATAACACTGTTTATTTAATAGCTGGTATCTGCAACGACAAGATGATTCACAAGCAAAGTCTATATTAGAACCAGATTTTTTATATTTTTTAAATAAGCGATTTTTTAGTGACTTAAGTTCACTTGTTAGCCAGGGTGGACTTAAGGGTTTAGAATTAATTTGCTTTGTTGGGACGCACAATAAGAAGCACCTTTGCAAAGTATCATTAAAAAACTGTACCGAGGTTTCGACGTCATAATATGAATACGGTGGTTTAATAGATAGAATCGGTGACCAGTCAGTCTGCGAGAGTAAGGCGTTGAGTTTAACATAGTCTGTACTTTTGAAATTATATATTTTTGTATTTCGCTTATCAGGGGCCTGTTGCACAATTTACAAATATTACTAGTTTATTTTACAATTCACAATTTCTAATAATATTAGGACTTATAATTTGTGTTGCATAATGATTTCTACTGGGGTAGTAATATAACGAAATTTTAACAAGTCAGATGTTTAAAAAATACAAGTTATCTGTGAGTTTGACGTTATATTTTGAACTAAAAACAAAAAATTAGAAAGCATTTTAAGGTGGGACATAATATTCGCGGCAGAGAAAACAGACCTTTTTTTAAATATTCATAACTCAGTCAAAA
This sequence comes from Tetanocera ferruginea, assembly GCA_958299015.1. Lineage (NCBI taxonomy): Eukaryota > Metazoa > Arthropoda > Insecta > Diptera > Sciomyzidae > Tetanocera > Tetanocera ferruginea. The sequence continues at coordinate 59,000,256 of OY282641.1, forward strand.
ACAAAAATTTTTCCAAAAGTTTTTTTTATTATTGTAGAGAATTGAACAAATTACAAGAAAAAAATTCAAAAAAATATATTTTCTACTCCAACACGGTCTTATAGAGATCCAAACTGGTGGCAGAGAAAAAAACGGGGCCTCGTGGTTGCAGCGCTGGGAGTTGCAAAAATTGTCCGATCTGGAAAAAAATTACTTTTAAATCTTAACAAAATTGGTTATCGTATGACCACCGTTTAAGTTCTATTTTACTCTCATTTCATCTGAAATTTTTTCTTACAACTTTAAAATATCTCTAACAACTTAAATGTTTTTGAATTTTAACTTAATTCATTTCTATTCCATTTAAAAAATTATTTTTCTAATTCTAACATAACTTAATATACCTAAATCGTAATCTGTTAAAAATAAATTACTAAATGATCCTAGAGACAAAATTTTTAAAATAGACATCAGCCCTAAGATAATTGTGATAAGCAGACGATTGTTGATCACCAATAAACATTTTATCTGACTTAAGTCTCTAAGCAGACTTTTTAAATTTTAAAAAAGCATAAAATCCTTAAAAAATCTATTTACAAGTAAAATATACTTATATACAAGTAAATATGTTCTTGTAAAAAAAAATACAAAATATTAGTTCTATATTGACAACAATAATAATATTAGTGATACGTGAAACGTAAACTTGTAAAAGTCACAAATAATACAAGTAAATTTACTTGTATTATTAAAATTTTCATAAATTCATTGTGCAACAGAAATCACAAAATACAAGAAAATTGCTAGTATTATTAACTTGTAAAATATTGTGCAACAGGCCCCAGGTGTAAGTTTATTTTCATTTTCATGAGCAAGTAAAACTGTTATTTCAAGAGTTGGATGATGTTCATCTTCCGGAAAAGATACAGGGTTTGAGCGATTGAGATATACAGTAGTGCATCTATCTGCAAACACAAGGTCCAGCGTTCTATGGTTTTTATTAAAAGTATTATTGACTTGTTGAAGACACAGGTCAGATAACTTATCTAAAAAATCATTTATCCAATTACTAGTGGAAACAGGTGTAAGAAATGAAGAGTCATCTGTCGAATTCCAAGACACAAAGGGTAGGTTAAAATCGCCCAACACAATAAGAACATCATTATTTTTTAACATATTATGGACTTGCTCGATGGCGTTTATATGTCTTAAGTAAATTGATATTGTCGCTCACTTTTAACGCGAATTTTAGTTTAAGTAGCGATCACTACTTAAGTGTTAGTTCACAATAGACAATCTAACAACCAAACGTAAAAGTGCCACGACAATGTTTCCACCTGCTCAGTCGGAGAGGGGCGGGTTCGCAGGCATCAATTTGAATAGAAAAATAAAACCCGAGATGCAGGGGAGAAAAATACGAATATTGAATATTATTGAATATTGAATATTCATCTATATTTATATTTATATATTATATTTATATTATTATTTATATTTATATTTATTTATTGAATATTTATCAAACCAAAAGTTAATAAATTCAATTCTACTACAATGGACAGCAAAAACAATTCGGAGAAAGAAATATGCGACAGCTTAAGCACCAAAACAAAACTTGCACGGAACCACAATGTACAAAAGAAACCCAAGGTATGGGGCGCAGTCTAGTTGCGGGTCCAAGGAGGTGACTTGAACCCTCACACGACTTCACCGACTGAAGTCACTAAATTTACCTGTTCTGGAAAGAACTAGGCTCGAGTGCGGGGCCTAACAAGGGGACCAAAATAGCGACCCCGAGACAAGTAAAATACAATGGAAGAAACAAAAAGGGGGGGTGCAACCTAGATCTCCACTACACCAACTGGGTATACTATAAAAATCTGCACAAAGAAAACTACCAGCAAGGACACAAACAACAGATTAAAACACTGAACACAGAATACTCCCTGATAGCAAAATTCCACAAAGAAAAGCCTCCAAGTTGAAAATTCCAAAAGGGGTCCGGGCTCCTGGGTCACTCCTTTGACCAGCTTGATGTTTTTAGCCGCAATCCCACGGCTTCCGTTTGTTTGCTGGCAAAATCGCCTTCACACTTGTATTTTGTGATTTTGTTTTTTTTTCTTTTTTTTTTATATATATTTTTTTCGAAGTCGGGTCAGAATCCCACGACTCATACACTTTCACAATTTTTTACACTCGCTGTTCAGACCGAACTGAACTGCCGGCAGCATTGTAGACTTGCTATTTAGGTTCCACACCATGGAATCCTAAACTCAGCCATCTTTTTTTCCAACGCAGATGCGATTTTCGCAGAAACCGGTATTCAACTTGGGAGGCTTTACTCACACCTATTTTTGAAATTCCTTAAAGGATTTTCCAGGCGTATATTTGAGTAAATTTAAATAAAAACCTCCCTACCCACCAAATAAAATATATTTTGGCGGCATCTGCGTTAGTGTTAGTGTGGCACCACTCCACACTTACATTCCACAATGGCCGACCCCCATCGTGAATGAGTCTTGGGATTTGACGTTTGAATCACAAGTTTCGTTCATGTTGAGTGCGTTCCGAAAGTCGCGGTTTTCAGTGCGTTCAGTCACTCGTGGGATTACGCTTTTTAGTGTCAAGACATTGGATATCGAGAGCAACCGCAAGGAACACAACGGCACCTTTACTACAATTAGGCAAGATATGATTGAAACAACAAGCTTCTAGCTTAAAGGGAGTATTCTGCGCCGCAGTGCCAACCAACGCTTAGCGCAATCCAAGCGGCGCAAAGTAAAATGTAGTAACACTAGTGGATAGTGTTTGTTAAAAAAAAATATACCCAGTACTGCAGAGGTTCTCCAAAATGCACATAGCCAAATCTGGGAAGCAGATTTTAGCACGCGACAATATGTCACAATTAGGAGGAATGTAAGAACAGGTAAGATAAGCAATGCAATTATTTAATTTAACTGAAACACAAATAAAATCCAGTTCACTAGTGTCGAGAATTGTTAATTCATCAGATGCAAACGAGATATGAACAGCTATCCGAACACCACCACCGATCGTATTATAACGATCTTTACGGAAAATTTGATAATTTTTACACATTATTTCAGAATTTAGAATATTAGAGCGAAGCCAAGTCTCCGTGAAAATTATAATGTTATATTCGAAATCAAAACTGTTAATGAACATTGCAGAAAGTATGGAATTAAGACCTCTTACGTTTTGGTACACAAGTTCTAATTTAGACTTGCGATTTGTTAATCGTTTTTTGGATGAGATTGCGGGCTATTTCGCGGGCGAGGCAAGTGTACTACATTTACTAATCGCGGATTATTTTTGAATTCGAATTCGCGTACGATTGTATTTCGTGGCCAGAAACTTACATCAACAATAGTATTAAATAAATTTTCTGGAACTGTCAATCTAAAGGAAGTAATCGGACGTGCGTTTACATATTTATATTTATGAATAGAAATAGAAAGAGTCGATGAACATTTCAACTTTGATTTAATGAAAAAATCTATATCATTATCTGTTGTATCAGATGCTAAGCGCGAAACAAAGATTGATTTAGTTGGAGGAATAGCAATCAAAGGTTTAGGAACAGAAATGTCAGAAGTAATTCCAATTTGTTGGACATCAGCAACAGTAGGAGCAAGAGAAGCAGCTTGTGCATACGATATTTCAGGCAAAGCGAGAGGTGGAGCTGATAATGGAAAAGGAGCAGACATAGACAAATTTGCCGAAGAAGAAAGAATAGGAGGAGGAGCATCAGCAGCGAGTCTCCGTGAAAACTATAATGTTATATTCGAAATCAAAACTGTTAATGAACATTGCAGAAAGTTTGGAATTAAGACCCCTTTGGTTTTATACACAAGTTCTAATTTAGACTTGCGATTTGTTAATCGTTTTTTGGATGAGACTGCGGGCTATTCCGCGGGCGAGGCAAGTGTACTACATTTACTAATCGCGGATTATTTTTGAATTCGAATTCGCGTACGATTGTATTTCGTGGCCAGAAACTTACATCAACAATAGTATTAAATAAATTTTCTGGAACTGTCAGTCTAAAGGAAGTAGTCGGACGTGCGTTTACATATTTATATTTATGAATAGAAATAGAAAGAGTCGATGAACATTTCAACTTTGATTTAATGAAAAAATCTATATCATTATCTGTTGTATCAGATGCTTAGCGCGAAACAAAGATTGATTTAGTTGGAGGAATAGCAATCAAAGGTTTAGGAACAGAAATGTCAGAAGTAATTGCAATTTGTTGGACATCAGCAACAGTAGGAGCAAGAGAAGCAGCTTGTGCATACGATATTTCAGGCAAAGCGAGAGGTGGAGCTGATAATGGAAAAGGAGCAGACATATACAAATTTGCCGAAGAAGAAAGAATAGGAGGAGGAGCATCCGTGTCCATGTCGTCAACGTTGTCTTGTTCTATAGAAGGTTGTGTTGGTGTCGAGTCAGTTTTCTGTTTGTTTCGAAGGGTCATATGTTTCTTTTTTCGCTTTGGTGAAGGAATTGACTCATCAATATATTTAAATTCATTGAAAAGAGTTTGATATTTTAAAAGTTTATCAGAAAGTGAAGAAAGTTCTCTACTTATTTCCGAGAAACCTTGCTTCGTTTGCTTAAAAGCTTATAAAAGTTAATGTCGGCCAACCTACACTTCTCATAAGACCAACGCAACCCTTTACCTTCATCAATGGCATCTGCCACTCGACCTGACACTCCTGCACACTTGATGTGAACAATATTGTCACATAGCCAACATGACAAAAATCGTTCATTTTCACCTTTAGTGGAGCAGCCAGGCTTAGCACAAACCATTTTTTTTTTTTTTTTTTTAGTTTAACAATTTATTTAATTTAAACAAAGAAAAAGAAAACAATAAAGTAAAAAGATAGATACAATAAAGATAAAAGAAAGTAAAAAGATACAAAAAGAGATAAAAACTCAGAAACACCCTGTGGGAATAGCTAAAAGAAGTGCCTACAGGTATGCAACGCTTTCTACTTAACTTAAGAGAAGCTAAGAAATACAATAGTGAAATGTCAAAAAATAAAAAGAACAACAAGAACAGAATTGAAAGAATAAAAATAAAGCACAACAATGTTTGTATGTTTTTGTTTTTGTTGATTTTTTTCACTGCTTATAAAAATAAGCACTAGTGTCAAGCACTTAAAACTTATGCACTTATATACAGAATTTTAAACGCGGAAATTATTGCAATTCGTGGAAACTGTGCACAATTTTTAAGGCACAGAAACACTGAATTTTATTTTTTTTTTTTTTTTTTTAGCTTTGAACCAAGGATTTCAGGTGTCAAACCTATTCAGTCAAGTCTGCCTTGGTTCGGAAATTGGGAGATAGATAAGTGGGAGAGAGAAAGGGGAATCAAGAGAAACAAGTGTAGAAAGTTTTTTTATGTGTGGCGGATCGCTATATCAACATGCGAATTGGAATCTGAGGCAAGTGTTATGCCTTTACCTCAGTCAATTCGAGTAATGAAGCAATCTCATTCCACAAACATCTCTACCACCAACTACAACTTCCAAAGTCGAAATATTGATGAATTATTAATTTCAGTTGATTAGAAATGAGGAAAGAATTACAGAAAGGTAAAAGCGTAGGACCATGGCTAGACCGGGATTCGAACCCGGAACCTCTGGGTTGGCAGTCAAGCACGCTAACCACTCGACTACCGAGGCCCCTAAATCACAGAAATTATAAATTGAAAAATAATTAAAACACGACCAGAAATTTTCGATGCTGAAAGTTCGACGGAGTTGCCAGACCTTATTTATTATTATTTAAAACAATATTCATTGCTGCAGATGACATTAAAAATTCTTCATCGGACGAATCCATGTTATGTTTACAGAACGCACTACTATCATACACTAATAATAAACAATGCCAAGATTTTCAAGAACTAAGGCCACAAAACTACAGACAAAGCAAAGAGATGAGCACAAAACAGTTATTCGTATGCAAAACCTACTGCGTACTTAGCTGAAGCAAAATATTTTTTATTTTTTTTCACAATTGGTTTATACTTTCGCTTTTTCCTTTTTCCTAGTCATAACGAACCAATTACAAATGCATTGAAAATAGAAATTTCGAACACTGCCAAGGATTACTTTTGTTGTGCATGAGCAAGTGTATACAGTTAGCGTCAAATAGAATGTAGTAGTCAGTCTGCATGAAACCGATTTTCTTGGGCAAGGGAGATGACGCAGCCGACGGGCAGAGCGTGAAATTTAACGGACCGAAAAAGATGCAATGACGATCACAAGTGAAGTCTGTATATTTTCCCACTCATACAATCAAGCAGAGTTAATATACGTAAAACCAAACTGCTTTCATGCACTCTTTCCTATTTTTTTCTTTTACAACAAAAAAACCAAGGCAGAGTGTTGAACGAAACAACAGCAGCGTCCACGCATTTGTTCATGTGAGTGCAATGGTTGGTTTTGGACGACGTCAATAGAGATTTGTGTTGTTTTGATATGTAATTGTTTTTGCATAAGCGTGGCAGAACATTTATGAATAAAAAAAAACAGTTTCGATAGTATCATCGTAAGTGTAGACGTAGAATTCCGTTTAAGTTGTAACCTGTTCTACTTTGTCTCTTTGGTTCGATTGTTTTGTTCATTTTGCACGTATTTTTATTGATCTTCCAAAAATTAACAAATAAATGAATAACACTCAAATATGGACTACTAATCGAGGCCAAAACAAAGAAAAAGTTAAAAAGTAAGTTTGATTAAATGAGCAAGCAAAAAGAAACAAGCAAAATTTCAAATTTTTTCGATCATTTTGTTAAGTTTGACAGGTTGAGTTCATTGACTTAGTTGAAAAGAAGGCGAAGCAAATGCACTTTCCATTGGTGCCACTTTCGTCTCTGCCCGATATATATTTGGTTTGCGAGCTACAATCAGTTTAACTACTAATTTCAAATTAAAATTAAAACCCCGACTTTTAAAAAATCGTATGGTTACTATATTTCACGCTGAGCATATGGCCTTTCCTCTCATCTCTGTCTGATATTTAGTTTGCAAGCTACTCTTTCGTCTCTGTTCGATGTACAGTTTGCGGACTACACTCGCTAGTGCTATGTGGGATGTGGAATCCATATTAATTTGCATTAAAAAGAAAAATTAAAATTTTACGCCATCTATTGGGTAAAAGCATAAAAAGAAATATGATCCAACTCGTTTTTTTTTTATAAGAGTTAAATCTAACAGGATCACAGACCCATTTCGTTAAATTTGATAAATTGAGTTCATTGACTGAGTTGAAAAGAGGTTCATGAACTCTGGTTTTAAAAAAGGATACTAGAACAATAGTGCATACATAAACCCAATGCGAACTAATGCTTACAATGCTGCCAAAGCGAACCAATCAGTTCATGCAAAACCAAAGCATACAAGCATAAATAACGAAAGAAAAACCAAGAAAGCAGCAGCCACATGAGCAGCTGATGATTGATTTTCTTATATATAAACATGCATTTTTCTTCTTATATTTTACTATTTTGTGACTTTAATATAATAGTGACAAAATCCAAAATTAGATATTCATTCAGCGCAGGATATATCTGATAGTTTAGTATATATATTATATTTGAACGAAGAGTAATAAAGGCTGTAGGTATACCCTAAAGTATTCGCCAAAACGTTGCCTAATGACCTTGAAAAAATCAGTTAAAACGACCCCATACAAACCGCGCTGTAAGACGTTATTCTACGTCAAAAACACATTTTTTATAAACGCCATAACTGATGCCTTCATATTAGCATGAAAAATAAAGAAAAATTGCAAAACATACGCAATCAATTTAATCTGATCTGATCTGCTTCTCGTATTCACTATGCAAGGCTAATTTTGTTGGCAGGTTGCTGTCTGCGCCTGTCTGCCTGTCTGTCTGACTCTGCGTCCACTATAAACGCAACCTTAGGCTTGTCTTGAAGGATGACTTTGAATAGAGTGATTCAGACAGTATTACATGTCCATCGGACTTGTAGTTCAGTGAAATAACGGTATTTGCTTTCAGTAGTGGAATTCCCAAAATATTAACGTTACCATAATGTTAACTTAAACTAACAGCATTCGTAGTTTGCAATAACGTTAGTCCTATTCCCAAAACTTCACTTAACGACACTTTTAGTGAAAAAATAATTCACAATGAAAGTCACAAACAACGTTAACATATATTGAAAATATGGCAGCACTGTTCATTTTGACAAGTAAAAACAACAAAAAATAACAACTTTTTATTAGAACAACAACAAATTAACACAAAAAGAAGAAAAAAAAAAGATTATATAAGCAAAAGATCGATAAGGACAACAGTATAGCAGTAAAACTGCTAAATTTTTTCTGGAATTAATGGTTCGAAGAGAGGGAGGAAATCGATAGATTGGACGAGATAGAGGAAGAGTCTGTCCGAACCCAAAAATAAAAAACAACAATTTGATGCAATATAATTATCACATAAATTATATTATTTTCTATTATATTTCATGTAATAAACAACAATTCATTAATAAAAAAAGATAATATAAAGCTAAACATAGAAACACTTCACTCAAAACTTGCTTAACGATATTGTTTATCAGTTAACGGCACCTAAATAATCGTGGTTAAGCTTGCTACAAACATCTTTAACAAACTGTCAAAGTTAAAGACAAACATTGCTAGCAAAGATGTTGGGAATACCAATTAACAGTAAGTGTAGTTAAGACCCAGTTAACGATAATCAAAAGTGTCGTTTACGCGTTTGGGAATTCCACTACAGATATACTTCATCTTGGATAGTCATGATATGTTTTTAAAATTCGAAGAGAACAGATCACAACAACAGCAAAACAATTTATTGCTGCTTTTGTTGTTGATGGTGAATAAAAAATAAATTATGCATAATAATATATAATATTTATTCATTATATTTTTAATTATAAAAAATAATTTCTCTCCACAACTCTTTGCGTGTTGCTCTCTAATATGCTTTATTATGCAAGTCCGATGAACGTGTGTTCAAACAATACTACAAATACGACCAAAAAATAAAAAAAAATCATTTGACTTCATACTACATGTCGGATGGTTTAGGTTCACACATCGTACATGACATGTAGTTTTGTCTGAAACCCCCTATTGTGTACTTTTACTACATCACTAATAAAATTCTGTCAGATGGTTTTGTTTGAAAGAAACATGTTATTTCAAAAGTTCATAAAGAGGAGACAATTTTTGCTTGCACTTAGAAAGTATCCTTTAAACAACTCATTTCCATTTTCCTTGCACGTAAAACCGGCTCGTCCCAATAAAAGCATATTTGGTGACAAGGTTTGTATATGTCGTCGCAATGATAATGAAACTAATTTCTTTGCTAGAACAATTACTTTTCAGATTCTAAACGTGTTAGAGTTGTAGGGGGAAAAGGCGGCGATGGATGCATATCATTTCTTCAATTATGGTGTAACGAGTTCGCTGGTCCTGATGGTGGTGATGGTGGCAATGGCGGTCATATAATGTTTAAATCTTCGACAGAAGTGGTAAACTTTAACCATTTTTCATCATTCATAAAAGCAAGCGATGGCGGAAAAGGTAATCCAAAAGGTTGCAATGGGAAAAATGCACCTAATATGCTCATCGACGTTCCAATCGGAACAATTATACGTGACTTCAATGGAAAAATTGTGTGTGATCTAAATACTGAACACTTTCTTTTTATTGCTGCAAGAGGTGGAAGCGGTGGCAAGGGAAACTGCTTCTTTGCAAACTCAAAGCAGACCTCTCCAAAAGTATGCGAATGTGGACCGTTTGGTGAATCCATATTATACACATTAGAACTTCGATGTATGGCCGACATTGGACTAATAGGTTGCCCAAATGTTGGAAAGAGCACTCTTCTCAGAGCAATTTCAAGAGCGAAGCCCAAAATAGCTCCATATATATTTACAACACTGCGTCCTCATATTGGCATTGTAACCTATGATGATCATCAGAAGATGGCGGTTGCTGATATGCCTGGGTTAATTGTAGGATCTAGCCAAAATAAAGGTCTTGGTATTCAGATCCTCAAACATGTAGAGCGCTGTTCGTTGCTATTGTTTATACTTGATGTGTCTTCAGAAGCTCCTTGGAACCAGTATAACTTATTAATAGATGAAATAACTCTGTATAATCCAAGTCTTTTAAAAAGACCAAAATTAATTGTTGCTAATAAAGTCGACGTTAGGGGGGCCAGCACTAATGTTTTAGAGTTGGAACGTCGTATTTCGAATTTAGTTATACCTGTAAGTGCTAAATATGACTTAAACATATCTAATCTTTTGATAAAAATCCGGGAGTATTCTATAAATCTAAATAAAAATTTAAAATCTTACTTTTTAATATACTTTTATTGTACAAGAAATCTCTTCATACCACATTCAGACTGGGATATAATAAGGTAATTTCGAGCTTTTGTGTAATTACGACTGAAATTATCTAAAAACGGGAGAGGCTCGAAATCTTGTTGTAAATTCCTCAATCACAAAATCCCCGAATATCCAACATAGCAAGGAATTCATATAATTTCTACCTTTTCATTGCATTTATATTAAAAATTTTATAGCATTAATTGATTTTTTGTAATTATATTAAACTTCATGACTTACCAAAACCTCAAACAATAAAAATTGTATTGCATATAATCCTAAATTCTTTATTAAAAGTACGGATTATATTAATCTAATTATTATAATTTTGTTGGCCTTTAAATTATTATATCTTTATGAGCTATAATATCATTATAAACAAATCAAATTTTACTTAAAATAGTTATCATTAATTAATTAATATAATAATTAATTAATTAATATAATAATTAATATAATAATTAATTAATTAATATATTTGATTTTTAAGCACTTCGCAACTAAATTTAGTTGTTTGGGGATTTCGAGCCCAACCCTCTAGGAACTATGGTAATTTCCCATACGAGTTGTTGATTTAGAAATTAACTCAAACAATGTAATTTCGTTTCCTCATGAAATTAGGCCAAAATTAACTTGCAAAACTGTAAATTCTTTGGATTAACCAATTTTTTGACGTAATGAGTCTCGTTATCCATGCGTCGGCTTAGACTCGCCTCACTCAGCCGACTCACTGCGGATGTGAAGTTAACAACTTTTTGCCAACAACCATTTAGCTGTCAAAAAAAGAGGAACGGCTGAGATTGGAACAAATGACAGTTCTCGACTTGTCAAATCGCAAATTTCAACAACAACCTTATAAGCATCAATTTTGGTGGTGAACAAAATCCTTTGCTGAATCCTTTGGAATCACTATTGGTCACTTCTGGACAAACAGGTTTGAAGCAATTTTTCACTTTATAAAATTAAAAAATATTTCATAGCATGTCTATCCCACAGCAACCCGGAAAATATAAGTGAAAATTGAAGAAATTTACGTGATCAACGAATGTGTTCTTTTAGGTGGTGGACAAAAAGCGATCCCGGAGTACTTGGAGGCACTGATGGACAACTATGGGCAAACAGATAAGAAGAAAAATTTAATTTTAATTAATCTGAAACTATTTCAAAACATTTCTATTCCTCAGAAAGGCAACAAAAACAGAGATATATATGAGATATATTTGTAGTCAACCAAGATGCTACTGTAGATGATGGATGGAAAAAGAGATGCAGGAGCACTCAACGCAACTTATGGACAGATCTAGAAAAACAGGTACAACGAAATTTTTTCGGAGTATAAGTGTACTAACAAATTAAATAACTCTCTTCAATCACAGGTTCAGCTAAATGCGATGGTATCTGGACCAAAATGGCCAATTTTAAACTTGGAGTTGTTGGGCATTTGTTGTTACAGGAGCAACTTTATTTGTACTAGCATGACTTTGGTAAGTATAGAACTATTAAATTGCATATATTTTAATTATTAAAGTTTGTCTGTTTTTCCACACGAGGCTTGATCCTATTGGACCGCAGGTTTGTGAAGTTTTTTAAAAGTCTGGATACAACTCTTTGGAAAACTGTAGAAAATTATACACAATTTTTAAGGTACTTATACGCACTTTAATATAATGTCAAATTCAATCATATAACTTATTAACTTTTTCCAGAAATCTCCCAAATCTTCGCTGGACCAAAATGACTAATTTTCTTTTTGGATTTGATGAACCTCTGCTGTTGCAGGAGCAACTTAATTTTTACCAGCATCGACTAGGTATATCTGTTACTTTTTTACAGTACTAAATATATATTTTTAGCATTAACAATTTTTTCACAGAAGACTTTATCCTTGAAAAAGGTGGATTTTGGAGGAAACAAGGATTCGAGACGGAACTACATGGATATACCTCGAAAATTTTACATCATCAAAAACGTATTAATTAACATATTGATTTGGTATTCAATTAAAATGAACTTTAAGTAAGTCTTTACTTTTTCCACACATGAACCTTATCCTCGCTCGAGCAAAATGGCCATTTCCGTTTTCAGAGTTGTTAAACCTTAACTTTTAACGGAGGAACTTCAATTATAGCAAAATCAATTAGCTAAGTATATTGATGAACAACAGTTGTTGATGAACAACAGTTGTTGATGAACAACAGTTGTTGATGAACAACAGTTGTTGTTGATGAACAACAGTTGTTGATGAACAACAGTTGTTGTTGATGAACAACAGTTGTTGATGAACAACAGTTGTAGATGAACAACAGTTGTAGATGAACAACAGTTGTTGTTGATGAACAACAGTTGTTGTTGATGAACAACAGTTATTGTTGATGAACAACAGTTGTTGTTGATGAACAACAGTTGTTGTTGATGAACAACAGTTGTTGTTGATGAACAGCAGTTGTTGTTGATGAGAAGTTGTTTAAAACTAGCAGTTGTTAATATTTTTTGTAATACTTTTTGTATGAGATAATTGTTTTTGAATAATTACTTTTAATACTTAACGTTAAATCATTATATTGTTTAGAAATCAAAAGACAATAAATTTCGTTGCATACACAACATTTATTTAATTTTACCAATTTTGTATTATTTAAATGACGGCAAGAAAAGAAATGTATGTAAATAATGTAATACACCTTTTTATAGAACATAGTTAACATTAAAATTGGTGAATTTCAAAGAAAATGTAGTTTTTTCCATCAATATTTTATTGATTGAAATTGTTTAGATATTAACAATTTTGGTTTGACTTTTCATTAAGAAATAAAGTTGTTTTTTTATTTGCTTCAAAGCTTATTTCTTATATAATACATATTTTGGTTAAACAATATTCAAATAAACCATATAATAAAGTATGCAAGATCAAATAGAATCGAGATTAATGGAACTTAGTTATATTTTTGATATTTCACAGTTATTTTTTATAAATAGAAAACTAAAGCATTCCTTCTGCAACCATTAAAAAGGTTAAATACTTTTCAATCAGTAAAACATTAAGTTAAAACATTTCTGTGTCAATTTTAAATCATGTTTCAGGATTCTATATAATATACCGCACACCCTCTTCAAAAGTGACACAACTCGAAATTTTTTCAATTTTGACTTTTTAATATAAACCATTTCATAATGCCGCGTTTCCATGCTATCTCCTACGATCTCCCACAATCACTTTTTTTGTAAGAAAGAATGGGCATGCGAACCCTATCTTATGGGATTGGCTAATGTTAGTGTGAAATAGGCATACATTTTCTACTTTTATAGCATGAGATACTAGAAGATAGAAAAAGTTCAACTTATTGAACTTTTCCTATAAAAGTGTATCACATGCTATCATTTTTTACAACCGTGTTTATAGCTGCATGGCATTTTTAATTCTATGTGACATTTCTACAAATTTTAATATTATCGGCAGACAAACAACAGCTTGAAATTGCAGAGAGTAAGTTTTTAACTGTTCCTTTCCACATAAAAAGCTAAACTATTCCTTTTCACGCTAGATTTTCGGCGCTCTATGGAATAGGAAGTGCTGGATCTCAAGAAAAAAATCGCTCAACTTCTTGCCGTCATGCCAACTGATTCATTCTATATTTGCCAAGATACAGTTCCACGGGTGCCAACTCAGCGATACTCCGCCACTGCAAGACCTTCCTCGCCTATATTAAGAAGTGTAAATCCGTCTGCAGCAGCAGCCAGTCAACAGCAAACGTGCACAAGGCGGTCATCCATTTAATGCGTGTGTCAATGCGCCAACAGAATACGTGGTTGTTTCTGAGGCACAGCAATATCAGCAGCAACAACATCAACAAGAACAAAAGCTTTGCGCTGGCGTCGTACCCGGTTTTGTAGCAACATCAGTGCTTGTTTTTGCTTGATCATCGGACTCTGGCTCTTCGAATTCCACAGGCGCCAGCTCAAAGATACACAGCTACGCGTTACGATACACCACCACTGCAAGGAGCTAGTGATGGTCAGTGAGCAGCAAACGTGTGCCACTTAATACGCGTGGCAACTCGCCAACTGAATACGTGGTGGTTTCTGAGGCACAGCAACAACAGCAGCTGCACCACCAACACTACCAAAAACAATAACAACAACAACAACAGCAATGCGCTGGTGTCGTACGAGTTTCGGTAGCAACATCAGTGCTTGTTTCTTCATGTTCGTTTTGAAATCCCAATGCAACGGTCTACACGCTGAAAGGTGGCCCCGTTGCTGGTGGCTCAAGCAATAGTGGTGATGTTAACGCTTAACAAATAATTGCAAATCATTTACTACGACTACGAAGTTTGAGATTACTATTTTATTAATTGAAACCATGTTAACAAATAACAATAAAATAAATAAAAATTGAAATTAACTCTTGAAGGCAGGTATTGTTTTAGTTTTCCATTATTATTGCATTAGATGTCATCGTCGCTAGCTCGAAATCAATGCTGTTCCAAGTCTAAATGTATGTTAGCATACATTCTAATGTTTTTTAATATTTTATTTTATTTTTGAAAAATTAATTTTTGCGTTGTTTACAAATACGAACTTGTCAAATTTTTATAACAAAAGTAACATATATGCATCTCGCTCTTTATAGCAAGTGTTTTGTGTTAGAGGAAAGATAAGATACTGGAAGATCACATGGAAACGCGGCATAATGCACATCTCCATCGACGGTTAAAATTTTGGCTTTATCTGATTGCTCTTTAATTTTTAAAAAATCATTTTATGTCCTTCCTTTGCATTCTTCCTTTTTCGCCTCCTGACAATTTTAAAATTTTGAGTTATGTCCTTTTGAAGATCGTGTGCGATGTATAGAAATATATAACTAATTTTCAACTTCTTTTACTCCAAATACATTTGAACACCAGACCCCAAATACAGTTGTGGACCGCCAACACGACGATCCAAAGATTCGTAGATATTATCATAGTGCGGATATTATCATAGTTCTTGGAGTAGCAATTGGTTGTTGTTATTATTGATGTTCTTGCTATCCTCGTTTAAAATATCGCGCAAATAGCCGACAGCACCCTTAGCAGTGCCCTCCGTCTGGCTGTTCTCGTCATCTATGACTGAACCAACGTTTGCTGTTGTTTGACTTTTAGAAAAAATTAAAAATAATACATAATCTGACTTAGTGACAGCATTATTTTCGAACCTACCGTGCTATTGCGCCCTGCTCTTCCATTCACATGAGCTTATCTATCATACAAACACCAGCGTAGTTGCGTCCAATGGTCATTGAAGCGGGCAAAATGCGCCAAGTATCAGTATGTTTTGGCAATAAGCCTAGCAATAAATGTGATATTAAAATGTTCCTTTGACTTTCTACATTGTTACCTACCTCTATGATTTGGAGTGCTATCATCGCCACCGACCACAAATAGCATGCCATCATGTGCTACACCACCTCCATTGTGATTTTTTGCTTCTGGATCATAAGCTTCTAAAGATTCATAACGCCCACACCAGCTCCGCTACGAGGATAAGCATTTACGTGAACAAACATTGTAACCACCAACAGCGTAGAGAAAACCATTGACAACACAGACACAAACATAGCTTCGACGCTTTGAAATGGAGTCTATAAAAATCCCAACCTGTGTCTTTGGATAAAAACCTCCGCACTGTAAAGGCCAGTGGTGCCATCAAAACCGCAGACAGCATAAATAAAGCGATTGAGTACCACAACATTGAGTGCGGATCGACGTGCTTCCATGCTATTGCAGTTGGACCAAATATCAGTAGCCGGATCATAAGCATCCACGGTGCCCACACACAATGAACCACTAGAACCACCGACGCTGCCTTGTACCATTTGCCAAATCGTATGGCGTATGGACTTTGATGCCTGTCCAGCAATTACAAGCTAAATTTTATGCAAACTTTAAATTGCGTAAAAATTACTTTGTTCACGTTCAAAATTAATTATATCTTATTAAAAAATTATTTATTTTTTCGGCAACTTTACAAAGCAATCATAGCTTGGTACGCCATTTTAAATGAATTATACATGCTTCGAAAGCTTTTGTTGGAAAGAATGCCACCTGGTAAAATCTCCATACCATGCATTTTGCAGCAATGTATTGAACCAATCTTTAGTTATAATTGTTCAATGTGTAAATTAAAAATTTGATGAAAGGATGCAATATATATTCTTTTATTGGTTTATTTTATTGGAGTTTAAAAAATAATAAGCAAACCTAAAACTAATAGGTTTAGTATTTTTGCTAGAGTTAAGAGCTAACTATATAGCCACATAGAGTTTAGTTGGCTTTTATTGGCTTATTGTAGAGTGATTCAAATCGCTCACAGCATAGGCAAATGCCAAAAATAAATTCAAAACAAAAAATTCATACA
This sequence comes from Tetanocera ferruginea, assembly GCA_958299015.1. NCBI lineage: Eukaryota > Metazoa > Arthropoda > Insecta > Diptera > Sciomyzidae > Tetanocera > Tetanocera ferruginea. The sequence continues at coordinate 59,017,067 of OY282641.1, forward strand.
GTTCGAGCAAAACAACAAGGGCTTACTGCGTAAGGGGTATATTATTATTATCGCGAGGTGTGTAACGCCCATAAGGAGGCGTGGTAGGCATAGTAAAGTATATATATTCTTGATCAGCATCACCACCTGAGTTGATTTAGTCATGTCCGTCTGTCTGTGGACACGAGTGCAGCCGTAATTTTGAAGCTATCAAACTGAAATGGATATTTAAGCTTTTTTCTGAAAAACTAAGATCAATTTCGAGAATGGGCTGAATCAGATGAAAACCACGCCTACCTCCCATACAACCCCAATAATGAAATCTCTATAAAGAGGCTAATATTTAACTTGCTAAACCTTAATTCGGTATTTGTGCATTTTATGACAAAACTATGCTCATTCATATGCTCAAAATCACAGCATTATACCATGCATATTAAGGAGCCTCACGCTCCATTAAAAAAAAGTTACAGTTGCTCAAAATAATCCTTAGTTTCTGTTATGATAATTCTCCAAATATATCGACTCTAGCGATAGCCACCCGTGAGCTAGAATGTTTTGAAATAATCTCTTAATTCCATTTTTTTTTTTATAAAAATATAGTGTGGTAGTTTGCAATAAAAAAACGTTCAGAAATAATAGTAAAAAAAATGCAGATGTAGATTCTTCCAATCTGCATCAAAAAACATGGAATTTTTTCCATAGGACCAAAATAATTTGGATTTTCATGACTTCTTTTATATTCTTTTCACTATAATTTCTGCACGAGAAATGGCGCAAAGTACTTATAAAAGGCGCAAAAAAAAAACGTAAAAGAAACTCAGTGGCATCATTAGGAAAAGCTTTTCTGTGTGTCGCCATATTTCTTTTGTCCAGCTTTCGTATCTTTGGCTATGAGCCAATCGAAAATTTTCCACTGGTGATAGGAAAGAAAATTCGTGGTTGAAAAAATTTCTGTCAGTTGAAATTGAGTTGTTATTTTTGCTGTGCCAAATGATTCATGAAAAATTATTTAGATATTTGACAATAAATGTACACAGTTGCCTACATACCATACTTTTTCCTAATACGATATTACTTAATACTATGGACACATATATGGTATCTATACCATGGTATTGAAACCATGAACGATTCTATACTATATGGTATAGAAGTAGTGACACACATATCGATATAGTTTTAATTGACAATAGTGTCAAATAATTATTTAAAAACAAATCACAAATTTTTCAGCTGCTTCAATTTGCTTATCCCGTCGAAAGATAGATCCTGCAATAAATGTCCAAGCAATCAGCTGTTAAATATATGGTTATATATTTCGTTGGTCGCGCAAATTGCATGTTTTACAGTGACATATATGCATACATTAAAAATTTCATAATTTGAAAGAGCTTTTTTAATTGTTTTTTCAGCTGCTGTTTTTTTGAAATTTAAATTTTTTGCATTATAAAAATTTTCAATATTATGACATAATGTAGTTAAAAATTTAAACACTCTCTCACATTGGCGCTGATATCAGATAAAATATAGCAATATCAGGGCTGAAAGTCGAAAAAATGTATGTTAGCATGGAGAAACCATGAAAATTTGTTGTGTTTTGTATACCATGAATAAAACGCTATACTAGTTTCAGAAGCTGGCTTATAGCTGGTATACCGTGACACACATGTGGTATACAATGTAGTATATTTACTTTGTAGTATCGAAACCATATGTGTGTCTCCAGTATAAGACTCATTTGTATAAGTGCTGCGTTTTATAATACTATTTTTTTCAAAATTATATGTGTATGAGCTTTAGGCACGATTACGATTTCCGGGGCGCCACGATTTGAAGATGTTTTCTGGTAGAGAACAAGAAAAAAACATGATTCGCCGAACGAAAAATCGATAGCTCTATTAGTTATCGAGTTATCGGTTTTTTTTAAAAAAATTTTTGTTAAAAGATCTGTTCAAAAAAACATCTATATCTTTACCGTCACTCAATGGATCTTTAAGATTCATATATCATTTGAAAGGTCATTAAATGACCTTTCAAATTTATTTGTTATAAATATCATTGCTACAATATTTTTAGTTTTATAAGCGAATTTATTCCAGAGTTGAATTTTTTAATTAAAAGAACCGTTATTTTCTAAAAAATGTACGTTATTAAGTTACTAAAAATATTTTTTTTTTGAAAAGCTTACAGTTAGACCTTTTGTTTGACATATAAAAATATACATATTTTATTTAATTTCACACTATATTACATACAATTTAAATTTTCCAAGTGTTTTCCTTGTTAAAAAATTTGTTCACAAAATTTTCTATATCTTTGCCAATATCCAATGAATCTTAAAGATTGACATGCTATTCGAAAGGTAATTAAATGCCTTTTCAACGATGTATAATACAAATATAATTTCAAAAAGTTTTTAAATTTATAACTGAATAAATATCAGATTTGAATTTTTTAATTAAAAGAACCGTTTTTTCTACAAAATTTACGTTTTTAAGATACTAAAATATATATTTTTTTGAAAAGCTGAAAGTTTTACCTTTTTTTTCGATAGATAAAAATATGTATATTTTTTTAGTAACTGATCGAATAAAAAATACAAATTTTTTTCACTGACTCGAAAGTCCCGTTAATTCATATAAATATTGTAGCTACAATGTTGCCTTAAAAACAATTATTTATTGTAATGCCAACATTCGTCAATATGGAGTAAGAAAGCCAAACATCTAAGGTACAAATGAGTGAAATAAGCAATTTCCCGTACAAGGGCAAATCATTGTATCATAAAAAAACACCACAAAAAATCAAATAAATTATATATATTATATACCAAATGAAAGATAAATTTTCAGGCTTTAATAATTTATTTTTTTTAATTCATAGTAATAACGGTAATTTTTAAGAAAATAACGGTTTTGTGTAAGAAAATATTTTTTTATTGAACAAAAATCCCTTTAAAATACAAAGTACTCAACAGATTTCATTAATTTAAAATTTTTCTAAAAGCCTTATATATAGCCTTTTATATAGTACCTTAATCATTAATATCGGTTATATATTAAGAATAATATAGCCGATTTTCATCAAAGACTTTATAGCAAAAAAAAAAATTTAAAAAATCGATAACTCGAAAACAAATCGATAACACAACATTTCCTTTGGCTATTCTTATTTTTATTAAGAGTACTCTTCGAATCCATCGTCAAATCGCGGCGCCCCGGAAATCGTAATCTCCCCGAGCTTTAAATTAAAGCTTTTTATTAAAGCCTTTAATAAATACTGTTGTTTTGCGTAAAATAACATTATTAAAGCAATAGTTGTGTAAACGTGTAAAATTAAAAAAAAACAATAATATATCGATAGTTGCTCACCAATGCAGGCTTCAAATCTGCGTTTTTGTGTGCCACACGGCGGCCATTTCCACACAAGTTCGATAGTTAAGAAGCTAGTTCGTCAGTTTGGCACACTAGTTGGCTAAACTTATTTGTTCAATATTACCTTTTTTATGGCGTATCATTTTCCGTGGTTGTCCCTGTTATGGCGCATAATTTTTTGGGTCATCCATGAGGATTCGTCCAGAATCCTCAAGTATCATCCAAAATTCGGTTTTTGATTAGATGACACCTGTTATGGAAAAATGGTAAGGGTTAAAAATATAAAACAAAGGCTATCAAAGAGTTCAATACCTACCTGGATGATACTGGTATCATTGAAGTTGCTCCTGCAACAATAAACGTCCATCAACTCCATGATCAAATTTGGCCATTTTGGCCCAGCAAGGATTTTACAGCTTTCTGGAAAAATTTATGCGTTAAGATACTCGAATTTTAAGCTAAACTAATTTCAACAATATTACCTTTTTTACGATGTATCATTTTTCCAGGTGATCCATGAGGATCCGTCCGGAATCCTCAAGTTTCATCCAAAATCCGGTTTTTGATAAGATGACACCTGTTATGGAAAAATAGTTAAGGTTACAAAAATAAAACAAACGCTATTAAAAAGGTCAATATCTACCTGTTTGATACTGGTATTATTGAAGTTGCTCCTGCAACAACAAAGGTCCAACAACTCCATGATCGAATTTGGCCACTTTGGCCCAGCAAGGATTTTACAGATTTCTGGAAAAATTAATGCGTTAAGATACTCAAATTTTAAGCTAAACTCATTTCATCAATATTACCTTTTTTATGGCGTATCATTTTCCCAGGTCATCCATGAGGATCCGTCCGGAATCCTTTAGATTCCACCAAAATCCGCTTTTATCAAAGATGAAGCCTTTTATGAAAAAATGGTTAAGGTTACAAAAATAAAACAAACGCTATTTAAAAGTTCAACACCTACCTGGTTGATACTTGTACCATTCAAGTTGCTCCTGCAACAACAGGGGTCCAACAACTACATAAACGAATTTGGCCACTTTGGCCCAGCAAGGATTTTACAGATTTCTGGAAAAATTAATGCGTTAAGATACTCGAATTTTAAGCTAAACTAATTTCATCAATATTACCTTTTTTATGATGTATCATTTTTCCAGGTGATCCATGAGGATCCGTCCGGAATCCTCAAGTTTCATCCAAAATCCGGTTTTTGATAAGATGACACCTGTTATGGAAAAATAGTTAAGGTTACAAAAATAAAACAAACGGTATTAAAAAGCTCAATATCTACCTGGTTGATACTGGTACCATTCAAGTTGCTCCTTCAACAACAGGGGTCCAACAACTACATGAACGGAATTGGCCATTTTGCTCCAACGAAGATTTGTCTGATTTCTGGAAAAAAACAAAGGGTAAATAAAATTTATTTATATCAAAAACTTATTTGGTTAATATTACCGTTTTTATGGCATGCAATTTTTGGAGGTCGTCCATGTGGTTCCATTCAGAATCCTTTAGATTCGTCCAAAATCCGCTTTTTTCAAGGATGAAGCCTGTTTTGGAAAAATGGTTAAGGTTACAAAAATAAAACAAACGCTATTTAAAAGTTAAATACATACCTGGTTGATGCTGGTATAAATCAAGTTGCTCCTGCAACAATAAAGGCCCAACAACTCCATGAACGGAATTGGCCATTTTGCTCCAACGAGGATTTTTTAGATTTCTGGAAAAAGTAAAGAGTAAATAAAATTACTTTTTATTAAAAACTAATTTTGTTGATATTACCGATTTGATGGCATGCATGTTTTGGGGGTCTTCCACGTGGTTCCATTCAGAATCCTTTAGATTCGTCCAAAATCCACTTTTTTCAAGGATGAAACCTTCTGTGGAAAAGTGGTAAGGGTTATAAAGTTGAATTTTGTGCTTTCAATAAGGTACATACTTACCTGGTTGATGCTGGTATAAATGAAGTTGCTCCTGCAACAATAAAGGTCCAACAACTCCATGAACGGAATTGGCCATTTTGCTCCAACGAGGATTTTTTAGATTTCTGGAAAAAGTAAAGAGTAAATAAAATTATTTTTTATTAAAAACTAATTTTGTTGATATTACCGATTTGATGGCATGCATGTTTTGGGGGTCTTCCACGTGGTTCCATTCAGAATCCTTTAGATTCGTCCAAAATCCACTTTTTTCAAGGATGAAGCCTTCTGTGGAAAAGTGGTAAGGGTTATAAAGCTGAATTTTGTGCTTTCAATAAGGTACATACTTACCTGGTTGATGCTGGTATAAATGAAGTTGATCCTGCAACAACAGGCGTCCAACAGCTCCATGAACGGAATTGGCCATTTTGCTCCAACGAGGATTTTTTAGATTTCTGGAAAAAGTAAAGATCAAATAAAATTAATTTTTATTAAAAACTAATTTGGTTGACATTACCGATTTGATGGCATGCAATTTTTGGAGGTCTTCCACGTGGTTCCATTCAGAATCCTTTAGATTCGTCTAAAATCCACTTTTTTCAAGGATGAAGCCTGTTTTGAAAAAATGGTTAAGGTTAAAAAAATAAATCAAAGGTTATTAAAAAGTTCCATATATACCTGATTGATTCTGGTATAAATCATGTTGCTCCTGCAGCAAACGAGGCCCAACAACTCCAAAAAGAAAATTGGCCATTTTGCTCCAGCGAGGATTAGGTATATTTCTGGAATAAATAAAGAAGCTATATTATTGAAAATGATGTGGAATGAAAGAGAATATAAATACCTTTTTGATGACGCATAGTTTCTGAAGATTGACCTTAGGGTTCCGTCCAGAATCCTTATGTATCCTCTAAAAATGACTTCTTTCAAGGATGAAGCCTCCTATGGAAAAGTGGTAAGGGTTACACAGGTGAATTTTATGCTATCAATTTTGTATATGCTTACCTGATTGATGCTAGTACTAATAAAGTAGCTCCTACATCTTAAACTGTCCAACAACTCCGGAAACGAAAGTGGCCAAATTTGCTCAAAAAGGATTGGCTAGGTTTCTGGGAGAATAAAAAGAGTTTTAGTAACAAAATTGGTATTAAATGAAAGGTTTTTTAAATATCTTTTTGGTGATGTATAAAACATTCATGTATTCCAAAGCGTCTGTCCAGCAGGCGCAAGAAGCATCCGTCAAATTCATGCCCAAGAGAACAAGGCCTATTATGAGAAAATTACAAATTTAGTTTATTTGACATTATAACTATCAAAAAGATACATACTTTACCTATTGATTCATGTATAAATCATTGTCCTAGTTGGAGGATTAATGCCCAACAACTCCACGAATCTGGTTGTCCACAAAAAATTAGTCTTAATTTTCCTGACCCTGTGCGTGAATAAAACGATTTAATTTTATTATACACTCGTACTATAGTTAAATTACTTTTTACCTGTTTTTCCAAGAGTGTCCATAAGGAATCCTTTGAGTTGCTGCATCCACTTTTGTCCATCAGCATCAGAATCACAAAACTGTTGTTAGAAAAGAGTTGTTGAAAAGTGACATTTGACGTTTGACGAATTGTCAAAACCTCATAGAACGCGTGGGAATGGAATTGGTTGTTAGAAGTGGTTGTTATCTTCACGGACATAGTGACATTTGACGTTTGACGAATTGTCAAAACCTCATAGAACGCGTGGGAATGGAATTGGTTGTTAGAAGTGGTTGTTATCTTCACGGACATCGACTCACTTTGTCATGAGGTAGTTGTCAAATGTTCACACTATCAACTGTCCACACTTTGAGTCTGATTAGCTAGAAGAAGAGGATTAACATTGTTTTGATCAGGGTACACAGAATAAGGTAGCCGCAAGATGGAGAGCACGACTGCCGAAAATGTCAAAGCGAACTGCTTCAGCTGTTGTTGTTGTTGTTTCTTTCGGCAGCCAGTTGATTTTGACTCTTTCGGCTATGCGAAAGAGAGCACTTTGACAACACATTTTGACAACACGTTGTGTCTTCTGAACGGTTATTTTCATTTTCAGTAAACACTTCCAAAAATGGACTTATTTGAGCGCGAAAATTTTAATATATATATTAGGGGTATTCACACTGCCTTGGGTAGTTGAGTAGATTGGCAAATACCATACATTTTGTTTTTGTAAAAGTGCCATTCTACCCAAGTACCCATCTACCAATCTACTCTAGGTGACCCCCTGACTTGTTTGGGTAGATTGATTGAGTAGATTTTCATGGGTTACCACCTTTTCCAAAAGTAGGCAATAATTGAATTGACAAAAAACTAAAACAAAGTTAACAAATTATAAGTGAATAAAATAGATAAATGTGTTCAATAGACCGTACCTTAAAAAAAAAGTGCGCCGTAAACCAGCGAATATGACGCATTTGTGCAAGGCAATTACGAAACAAAATTTTTCTTTTTTTTTTTACCGAACGTAGGGTCGCGCATTGACATATTTCTTCATATCTCTGGTGTTTACAGTCGGATTTTAAAGTTTGGTACAACAATGTTTTTGTCTCAAGAAGATCAATATGACCTCTTTAGAAGTCATTGACCTCAGGTGTACCGTTCTAGTACTTACCCTCCAGATCTCAGTTGCTACCATCCTAATGTACCATCCTTATATTAAAAAAATAAAGCTCTTAAAATATCATTAATCTTTTGCCCAGGAAGTATATCGAAATTTCAAGCAGAACTATTTTTAAAAAATGTTTGAAAATTTTTTGCCGAACGTAGGGCTCCCTTTTTTCATTTTCATCATATCTTCGGTATTAAAAGTCTGATCATATTGAATGACATATCGATGTTTTTGTTTAAAAGAGACCAATTATTTTTATTCCAAAATAAAAAAAAAATAATCCTAAATAATCCTAAGTCCTAAGTCCTAATCGTAAAGAGCTCTAAAAAAGGTTTCAACGCTATTTTTGTTGTGATTTTCTAAATGTACAATGGATTATTAGTTTCACAGCCACATCGAAAATATCAATTTCAAACACTGGCTATTGCAATTCGTTTTTCCCCGTGAAAAAACAGTTGAAAATTGCGTCTGTCTAATATTTATTTCAAACGAGAGTTTTATAGAGTTTTGATCATTTTCAATAAAAATCGAACAAAAAACATTTAAAAAACAAATGTCTTTTATTGCGAGTGACTTAAATAATACCAAATTTCTAACGGAGTATGATGTTATAAATTTTTTATTGTATCTGCGGCATAACAGTGATAAAAGTCGAAAGTTGGATGTTTTTAAATAAGAAGCTGTTAGAAATGTAATCGTTTTGTGGCAACGCGCCGGCATACCAATTATAATCCTAACGGCGGTTCGGAAACGTGTTGATGTACTTGTGAATACCTATTATACAATTTCTAAAAATCGATTGAGATATACCCTGAATGATTGGAATAAATTGTTTAAAATTTCGATTTGTTTTAAAAATCCATCAAATTTTGACGTGATTCAAGTTGGCTATATTTCTGACAGCTCTCGAGTTTTGATAAAATGTGGCCCATGCGTTGTTCATCGGTGACCGCCGAAGCAGATTCATTTACTACATGAACAAAACGCTCGGTGTTTTGAGAATGGCATGGATAAGCTGTGAAGTTATATAGGTTTACTATAAAAATTAATCAAATTAAGTCATTTTCATTGTGCGAACCTGGTAATTTGATTAATTTGTTTGAATATTGCAATGATTCTTGCTGGTCTTAACAAAATATTCTCCGGGTGCGAGAAGTACGCATTGTTTTTTATGAAAGGACGAACTGCCAGTTGAATATCTTATGACTTATTGTTTAACTTTCGACTTTTATCACTGTTATGCCGCAGATACAATAAAAAATTTGTAACATCATATTCCGTTGGTAATTTGGTATTATTTAAGTCATTCGCAATAAAAGACATTTGTTTAAATGTTTTTTGGCCAATTTTCATTGAAAAAGATCAAAACTCTATAAAACTCTCGTTTGAAATAAATATTACACGGAAGTAATTTTTAACTGTTTTTTCACGGGGAAAAACGAATTGCAATAGCCAGTGTTTGAAATTGCTATTTTTAATGTGGCTGTGAAAATAATTATACATTGTATATTTAAAAAATCACAACAAAAATAGTGTTGATACCTCTGTTAGCATTGGCATTATTTTTTATTCTTTTACGAGCTTTAAAGTTCCTCAAAACCAGTTCGAGGCCTTCCAAGGACTTGTAGGAATATTTTTTTTTTATTTTGGAAAAAAATAATTGGTCTCTTTTAAACAAAAATATCGATATGTCATTCAATATGATCAGACTTTAAATACCGAAGATATGATGAAAGTAAAAAAAGGGAGCCCTACGTTCGGCAAAAAAATTTCAAAAATTTTTTTAAAATAGTTCTGCTAGAAATTTCGATATACTTTCTGGGCAAAAGATTAATGATATTTTAAGAGCTTTTTTTTTTTGATATAAGGATGGTACATTAGGATGGTAGCAACTGAGATCTGGAGGGTAAGTACTAGAACGGTACACCTGAGGTCAATGACTTCTAAAGAGGTCATATTGATCTTCTTGAGACAAAAACATTGTTGTACCAAACTTTAAAATCCGACTGTAAACACCAGAGATATGAAGAAATATGTCAATGCGCGACCCCTACGTTCGGTCAAAAAAAATAGAAAATTTTTTTTTCGTAATTGCCTTGCACAAATGCGTCATATTCGCTGGTTTACGGCGCACTTTTTTTTTTTGCATAGGAGGTGGTACGGTCTAGTGTTCAAATTAGTTATTTTAAAATTTTTCAGATAAAATTTATTAAATGCCGCAAAGTTCACGTAAAACATTACTCTAAATTTTGCGCTCATAAAATGACATGAATAATATGGTGGCAACTCTTTTTTAGCTGTTATTCATCTCTCATCAGCTGTTTCTACAAAGTACTCAATTTCAGTTAAGGGTGCTCGCAGTAATCAAAAGTACTCAATCTACCAGTACCCAACTACCCAAGTCAGTGTGAATACCCCTCTTTTATATATGAATTTGGACGAGATAGTTTATATTTTCATTATAGAAATTTCACTTTAAAATGTGTCAAACTATGTGAATATGTCAAATTGAAAATAACAACATGTTGAATAAATGTAGCGGAAAAATGAAGCGCTCCGAAAATACACAACATGTTGCAATTAGCGGAAACTGATACTTGCCGTTCAGAAGACTTTTACTCAATAGTTGCGCAACTGTTGAGAAAAATTTAGTTTCGAAAACGCACACAATGTGAATACGACTAGAATTCGAATACAACGATACAACTGTGTATTTCAAGTTGTGAAAAACCTAATTGTTTAAGCAAAATAATGAGTAATAGAAGTGAAGAGGAGCCGAAGTAACAATTTTCCTCCTATAATACACCTTAGAATATTCTCAACAACAAATTAAAACACAATATTTACTGATATTATCATTTAGGTTTTTCACAACTTGCAATACACAGTTGTATCGTTGTATTCGAATTCAAGTCGTATTCAAATTGTTTTTGTTTTCTATATGAAAGAAAAAACAAGCGTTTGTTGAGCTCCTACGTTTGATTTATCTTTCAAATAGAAAATAAAAACAATGTGAATACGTCGAAAATATGAATACAACGATACAACTGCTTATTTCAAGTTGTGAAAAACCTAATTGTATAATACTCGTATAAGACAAAAAAGGCGCACTTTCTTTGCTTGTATTAAAATCTACATCAGTAAAATTATATTCTTCTGAACATATTATATTCTGAACCCTTTAAAGGGGTTTTATATCATGATTTCAATCTTATAGCAGTGTTTTTTGCTATAGTCAACATGATGAGAATATTTATATCATGAATATATTGACCCTTATAGCAAATGTCAAAATGTCGATTGGTAAATGAATTTGTATGTCAGACTTTTATTCAAACTATCAACAAAAATATAATGTTGAAATAAAGTGATGTTTCTTTTATTTTTCATATAAGAAAGGGCGAAATTGTTCTTTAAATATTCACTATAAATTAAATTTCTATATTGTCTAAACTGTTTTTTTTTTAAATTTTATTGTTTTATACAAATATATTTTGTAAATTAAACAAAAATTACAAAAATTATTTAGCACAAAAATTTTAGAAAACTTTAATATTAAAAACTAGTAAGGAATTATTTTCAACATCTGCTTTTTTCCTTAGACCCCCTCCCTCTACTGAATCCTAGATCCATCACTGCTTACATCCGAAATAAAATATATTTGAAATTAAAAAAATTTGTTTTTTTGATGACGGTATAGACGGGGAAAGGCGAGTATTTTCAAAATTTTAAGCTCAGTGTGCGTTTTAAATATCAAAGCCAATGTGTGAAATATCAATTCAATAAATAAAGTTTTGTGGAATTATTTATTAAGTTTGTAAGGATGTATGTGCACAATAATTTGAATGTTAGAAATTACGGCTGAAATCTTGAGGTGATTATGATCAAGAATATATATGCATTTATATATTTTCCAAACCTCGTGTTGTGTGTTTCTTAAAAGTAAAAGTTTTAACTTCTAAATAGTAAAAAATCCCTAATTTTTTATTTGTGTGTATATTACTTGCATTTGTCAAAAATGTTTTAACTGCCAATCAATCGATAATGCATTGCTTTATATATGCGAAAATTTATTTATTTTACGAAATAAATATTTATATATTCGTATTTATTTACGAATAGCTCTATTTGTAAATTCATGAAACTTATCTTGAAATGCAAACAATCACGGTTCGAATCCGACGCCTCTCAAAGATTTTCTTTAGATTTTTTTTATAAAGGATAAATAAAAAACAAAAATGTTTATACATTTAATTGCTTTGGTCATGATTTATTGGAATAATTGTTTTCGCTGAAAAAAACGACTTCGAACAAAACGATGATGAAATAACCGCATGTACGCGCAGTGACCGTTTTTTTTAAGCCCCACTCTCTGTTGTCCTGCTGATTAGCTTGACATGTCTTCAGCCAAAGAGAAATGTAGTGGCAGTGTACACATAATTGCACACGCCCTAAGCGAAACTGCTTATAGCCGAGGCCTGATAAGCCTGGCATTTAATATTCAAATCCATGATTTTGATGAAATCCAAATTCGAATGATACAAAGGCCGCAATCGTCAAAAACAATGTCCCAAGCCCAGAGCGCTACTGCATACTACGTACCATACACGAATCTCACAATTCTATTTTTCAGAACGTGTTCCAGAAGTGTGTGGAGTACTGTACGAAAACTTAAAAAACACCTTTTTATAAGTTATACTGGGGACACACATATGGTTTCGATACTACAAAGTAAATATACTACATTGTATACCACATGTGTGTCACGGTATACCAGCTATAAACCAGCTTCAGAAACTAGTATAGCGCCTTATTCATGGTATACAAAACACAACAATTTTTCATGGTTTCTCCATGCTAACATACATTTTTTCGACTTTCAACCCTGATATTGCTATATTTTATCTGATATCAGCGCCAATGTAAGTGAGCGTTAAAATTTTTAACTACATTAATGTCATAATATTGAAAATTTTTATTTTGAAAAAAATTTCAATTAAAAAAAAAAAACAGTTGAAAAAAAATTAAAACAGCTCTTTCAAATTGTGCAATTTTTTAATGTATATATGGCACAGTAAAACATGCGATTTGCGCGACCATCGAAATATATAACCATATATTTAAAGGCTGTTTGCTTGGCTATTTATTGCAGGATCTTTGGACGGGATAATCAAATTGAAGCAGCTGAAAAATTTGATTTGTTTATTATTTGTTTTTAAATAATTTTTTGACACTATTGTCAATTAAAACTATTTCAATATGTGTGTCACTACTTTTATACCATATAGTATACAATCGTTCATGGTTTCAATACCATGGTATCGATACCATATATGTGTCCATAGTATAAGTCAATTTCGTCAAGTGTTGATGTAATTTTTTCATTTTCTTTATAGTTTCCAGTTGGTCGGAAATGGGAAAGCATTACTGAAAGTTTTGAGTCGCGATGGCAGTTTCCACTTTGCTTGGGCTGCATTGATGGAAAGCATGTTGGCTTCAGCGCAGCATAGACGGACGGAGCTTTGTATTAGAACTATAAAGGATTTAACAGCATAGTTTTGCTTGGAATGTGTGATGCTGATTACAAATTTATGTTTGTGGATATCGGTTGCAATGGACAAATAAGCGACGGAGGCGTTCTTAACTGCAGCAATTTCAAGAATTTGTTATCAAAAGGATATACATTTTTTCCAAAACATAAAATAATTGGCAACAGCAGATTCCTGCCTTACGTTGTGGTTGGTGATGGTGCATTTCCTTTGGAAAGACATCTGATGAAACCATTCCCCTATCACACTCAACATGCATCTCAAAAAAACTTTAATTTTCGCCAAAGTCGTGCAAGGCAAACCATCGAGCATACTTTTGGAATTTTGGCTAATCGCTTTCGGGTTCTGAAAGGAACGATATGCTTGCGACCACATAAGGTGGTCAAAATAATTCAAGCTTGCTGCGTTCTCCATAATTTCTTTGCCATGAAAAGTGTCGGCTATATGGTTGATCCAAATTCACAAGAAAATTTAGAAGAATATAATCAGAGGTTTGATAACCTGAGGAGACACTCTAATGAAGCTGGAAAAATTCGTGAAACCTTCACAGAGTATTTTAATAACGAAGGAAAAATTCATTTCTAAATATTTAATTTTTAAAGGAAATTCTTAATATATGGAATAATTAATTAACGAAAATAAACTCTTTTTGTTTTTGTTGATATGTTTTTATTAATTTCAAAGTTAATGGGTTTTTAGTAGTTTGCATAACTTAAGCACATATTTTAATTTTGCGGAGTACAAAAACAATAACAATAAACATTTAAAACATAAACCATAACATAAACAATAAACATTTAAAACATAAACCAAACAAATTCAATAAATGAGTGACAAAGAAAATAGTCGTAACCCCTTTGAAGAGCTATCTTCTTATAGAGAAAACGCTAATGATTTTAACAAAAAACATATTGATAACAACAACAAAGATGTTAATCTTGATTCAGACTTTGAGTTACCTTCAAATTCTAATAAACAGTTGCCAAAGCGACATATGATATTAAGAAGCTCTCGCCTAGAAGAATCACAAGCTACAACTTCTTCGGCTACAAACCCGTCGCTAAGTCTAGCCGATCAGTTATTAACCAGCGATCATATTAATAACAAAAACCAAGCAACAAAATATAATATAAACAAAAAAAGAGCAAAACGCTACAAATCACGCTCGTCTCTTACACAGTCAGATGAGTCAGATAATGATAACATGAAAAAAGCAAAAAATAGTAACTGTTCTACAAATGAAATACTAAAATCTTTAACAACAAAAATAAATAAGCTTGAAGAGATCGTGGCCCAACACCAGTCAGAGAAACTACAACTACAACATGAGAACGAAAAACTTAAGAATAATAATAACAGCAACATTGTGACAGAAACAAATTTAGAGCATGCTGACGAGACGATGGATACCAGCGAAGAAAACATCGGTGACGAACCACGAAAGGTCCATCGCGATCAATTAAGTTTGGGACAGTTTCCACCTCTTGAAAATAAAAATAAAAGGTCACAAAAATCAACAATGAAGAATGACGGAAAAAATAAGCCGACTGCCGAAGCTCATACAAAAACAAAAACATTAAAACAGAAACCACCAATTTTTGTATGCTACAATATTAACCAGAAAGATATTGCAAGTAAATTGCAGCATTTATTAGGACATAAGAACTTTGCATTTAACTTAATGAATAAAAATGTTTCACATATAAATACATGTATTTTAGACGACTATAGAAAAATTAACAATTTCTTGTTAGAAACCAATATAAAATACTATTCCTATACTCCAAATGAGGACAAACCTTATTCAATTGTTATTAAAAAACTTTCCACTGATTATGAACGGGAAGAAATTCTGGAATATTTAAACGAATTGAAATTAAATATTACTATATTAAAATTATCTAAGTTTAAAAACAACAATTGGCTTATCCAATTAGAACGTAGTTCCAACATAAATGATTTTTATAACTTAAAGTACATACTCAGCTGTAAATTGAGCCCTGAAAAACTAAAACCTATGATTCCTCCACAGTGTAAAAATTGTCAAAGATATACACTTATAGCCACAAATTGTCATATGCCGTATCGTTGTGTTAAATGCAAAGAGTTGCATAGCCCTGGTGATTGTAAAATTCCCCCAAAAGAACAAAATAATAAAGAACACGCGTTTATTAATCCTGAAACTGGTAAACTAACGAAACGAATAGGAATACCCGTATCTTGTGTCAACTGCAATAATGCGGAAGGTCATACGGCAAACTCACGGAGTTGTCCAATGCGCATTGAGGTTCTTAAACGCATAAATGAACGCAAGACTGCTAATACACCACCAGCATTTTCAGACTCGGTTAGATTTATAAATCAACCTACTACCATGGGTTTTTCAGGAACAGGTTCTGCACCCACCTTTGCTTCAGTTCTTCTGAGACAAAATAGTGAAAATATAAATCAAAGCACAGCTTTTTTGCGTCACGGAAAGTCCACTCCACTTAATAAATCCCCAACAATACAAGCATTTGACGGAATAAATAACGAATGTTTTAGACTGATAGGTAGCAACTTTTTTGATTGCATGCAAAAAATTAATGCTTTCTCTCAACAAAACCATAATCTTCCTAATGACGAAAAAAAGACAATAGCTTTGTTTAATTTACTTGCTGAACTCCGTTTAAACCATGTCCAGTAAAAATTTCAAATGTATATTATAAATGTGAATTCGTCAATTTCTCTGTACAAACGACATTATTTCAATTACAATTCCAATTCAATTTCAATTCCTTATAGCAGAACATCGACACAAACAAAGGCATAATATTCATTTTGAAGGTTATAAATTTATAATGCAATTACATAACGCTAGGCGAGGGGGAGATAGTAATGATAAAGGGACCTCAGCAACAGCAATATGCTTAAGACAAGAACTGAAATTCGAAATTACAGAAACTGGACACGCTGAACATTTGGAAAGCATAGCAGTAAAAGTTTATCTTGCTGGTGGAGATCATGTAACATTCGTAGCTTTATATAACCGACCAACAGATCGTTTGCAAGTCAGCGACCTATATACAGTTCTAGCTTCAATTACTACGAATCAAATAATTTTAGGAGGGGACTTAAATGCACGCCATCCCGACTGGGAAGATACGATCTCAAACACAAATGGCCGCATACTTCACACGTGGCTCTCACGGTGTCCCATATTAAAGATACTGCCGACCAAATTTCCCACTAGAGTTTCTAGGCTTTGCAATTCGTTTCTAGATATATTTCTAGTTTCGCCTTTTGTAAGTGTTCAGTTCGATGAAAATGGTGGATACTCAGATTGCTTGAGAATACGTCATTTTGAATCGGATCATAGTGCAGTTGAGCTAAACATTACTACTAACCATAATGTACTGAGCTGTCCACCCACTAAAGTACTTAATTATAATAAAATGAATAAAAATTGGTTCAATGACGTTTTAACAAGACAGCTTGAAGGATATCACTTACCTGAAAATCGTAATGTAACTGACCAAGAAATTGACGAATGTGTTGTATCGCTTAACTCTGCCATAGAATCAGCAATTAACTCTGGTGCTGTTCCAAGTGTATCAATACGAAATCGAGGGCTTGTTGATTTACCCCAAAATATTTTGGATTTTATCAACCAAAAAAAATGCCTACGACGCAAAGCAATACGTTGTATTAATCCTCAACGTAAAAACACCCTTAACGCTATTACTTCGAATATATCTATAATTATCAAGGAGAGCATTCGAATATGCGAAGATAACTACTGGGCTAAATATTTTGCTAAAATTTGTATGAACAATAAAACATACAAAAAAATTAAAGGTCTTTGTGGTCTCAATCGAAAACAAGAACTGCCTGACTTGGTTGTTGACGATAATCTATTCCTTACGTTAGGACCAACTCTAACTCTCCTGCGGTTCTTAAACAAAGTATTGACAAAGCAAACGCACTTGCTTCTGCATTTGAGAAGGTGCATCGACAGAATCTAAACTTAGGCTCGACTAATTTTACCAATTTTGTGAAAAGTTCAATATCCGATCTAGTGAATAATAATAGTCATATCATACATTTCAGTAATGAATTAAGAGCTGATGGTGAATCTCGACCAGAAATTGGTAATTTCCCTTCAAATATTTTAGAAAAATACCATTTATTTACTAATGCTCATGAAATTAAGGCTGTTTTAAAGTCGTTAAACAACAAAAAAAGATATGGCGAAGATGGAGTATCGAACTTTTATCAATGGATACTTTCCAAAGCAATGAAAATGTGCCAAGATCATTCCTGTTCTCAAAGCAAAGTCAAATCCCAATTACTTACGTGGGTATCGACCCATATCCCTACTCTCAAATGTTAGTAAGCTTTTAGAAGAATTTCTAATGAGAAAAATCTACGAACATATTGAGAAAAATAATATACTTTCAATTTGGTTTTCGAAAATTCCATTCAACAAATCATGCCCTAACACTTCTATCTGATTTTGTCACAACTAAACTAAATCAAAGGTATGCAACGATAGCTGTCGCTCTTGATTTTGAAAAAGCATTTGACACAGCGTGGATCGAAGGAATCATTTTTAAACTGTATAGGAAATATAGTTTAGATAAAAATCTTTGTAGGATTCTTCATAACTATTTAGTAGGCCGTTCGTTTTTTGTAACGACTGGTAACAAGAACTCAATGAAGAAACAAATTTCTGCAGGTGTGTCACAAGGGTCTTTACTCGGACCAATATAGTACAATTTATATCTGGCGGATTTGCCGGATCCTCCGATAAGAGTAGCTGATCTTCATCCGTCCATTCTTATGCTTATTTATGCAGATGATATTTTAAAACTTTGTTCATGCCCACGCACTGGTTTACAGCCAATATGTACTTTGAATGCCACTATTATTTTCTCATGTAAAATCGGTCGCTGATTCCAAAAAAAATTTTTTTTTTTCTGTCACTCCGTTTTCGAGATATTGCCCACTGTAGGGTTTTCAACGAAAAAAAAGTTGGTTCCACTTAATTGCATATATCTCCAGAACCAACAACAGTAATCAAACAAATGATATATCAAATAAAAGCTTATAGAATTTCTTACAAACAATGCAAACATCATTTTTTGGTCGAGCTGTTAGTTTTGGCGGAATAAATTCAAATTTCGGGGATTTTTTTTTATTTTTCAGAAAAATTTCCAAAAAAAGACAAAATAGTCGCAAATTTCGTTAAGAAATCAAAATATTTTGTTGCTTTTGATATTTTTTACTAAAAGCCTTTATTTTTCCAAAAAAAATAAGCTATTGTTGAAGAAAATCTATTGAGAAATGAAAAAGTTGTGTTCAATGGAACGAAAGAACCCAAATTGTGTGATTATCAATTTATGTATTTGGACTTATTTAATTGCCATAAAAAAAAATGAGAATTAAAGGTTGTTGTTATAAAATCATATATTCTTAATTTTTATTGTTCTTTTAATAATTTACATTATTCGTCGCCCATCATTCCTTTGTCCCAAAATCCTTGGTACCGATTCTCAATTACTTTCATATGTTGGTGGAATCTTTCCCCATGTTCGTCGCTCTCGTCACCGAGATTCTTCGCTTTCTTTGTCTAACGCCTTGACAGTGTTTTTCATAAGTCCAAGTTTGATGTGCAACGGTGGGAGAATTATGTTTTCCTTTTTGACGAGTGGAGCGTTTTTGACGTTGCTCTCTACAACTTTCGACTCAATTCTTTCTGGCCAGTCCTTATTGCAATAGTGGTGTTCACGTGCTCAACTATCCCACTTGCATAGAAAACAGCAGTACTTTCTGTAGCCACTCTGTAAACCACAAAGCATACCAACGACTTTGAGATCAGAACATATTTTCCAGTCGTGTTGTTCATATTTAATACATGTCAATAGCTTCGCCATTGTTTCGTACGTTTCCTTTGTGTTGACTGCATGTGCAATCGGAATCGATGGCTTTTTGTTTCCTATATGAAGTAATACCGCCTTCAAGCTCACTTTGCTGCCATCAATAAAAAACGCCACTCTTTGGGAATGTACGGCTGACCAAAGGTATTAAATAAGCCAGGAATGTCTACGCAATAGCAGATATTGTCATTCTTAGTAATGCGTATAGCAAACGGTTTTTCACGATTTCTGTAGTATGTCACCTTAACATCGGGTCTCAAAAAGTTGAATTGTTGCCAACGAGAACCATGCAATTCCGATTTTTCCCTTGACAGTTCCAAATCTCTTATCCAATCATTCAGCTGCGCTTGCGATAAAAGGTGAGTTGTGTTTTCAGTTGTAATAGTACTACCACCTGTGGTTCCTTCCGACTCCACTGAATCTACGGATTTTCGATTGTTTTCACGTGTTGAATCGGGACAAGTAGGATATGGAACATCGTCAGAATGAGATACTGGCAATGAAACATTCGGGACAGTGGCGTATATCACTCGTTTGTGTTTTCCAACACCAGTCACTTTGGCCAGACAAAAATAGCAATCGTTTAGGTGGCAAAACGGTTGTCTCCAGATCATCGGAACATCGAATTTCATGTATCGTTTTTTACCCGAGCTCCATTCAGACAATATTAATTTGCACGATTGACACAAAATACTTGGCGTCCATGATTCACCAATGTCCTCAGCCGCAATACCAAAATAATGTAGATATGACATTTGGAGTAAATTCGTAAAATTGTCTCGTTTCTTTTCAAAAGTAAATTCACCGCACACGTAGCAGAAAATATCTGGGTAGTTTTTACACTGGAATTCTCGCAGTCTTTTACTAATTTTATTTTGAAGTATATCTTAATTTTTCCTTTCGTTACAAATTGTGCGTTCCTTTGTTTGCCACGTTTTTTAGTATAATGCATGAATGTTTTTGCTTTTATGCATCTCGAAAGTGCTGCAGGTACAATAAAGGTAGGTAGGTCCACGACTCAGAGCGCGACCGCCGAAACTGTCAAAAAAACACAAAATAAGTATTCACATGGCATAATAAAAACAGGTAGGCTCTCTTTCTTACAGCCATAAGTGTCGAAATCAGACGTTTTGCTGTGACGGTTTCGACGGTTGCACTTTTCAGTCGTGAGCCTACCTGTTTTTATTGTAGCGTGTTTGTTCTTATCTTTTCTTTCGCAAAACTCTTGACTTGATTCCTATGAACAATAAAAATGAAAAATAAAAAATTATAGTACAACAACCCAATTTATTTATATGACAATAAAATTTGTAAAAAAAACATAACTTGGATCCTAAAAAGCTCGGTCAAAGTCCTTTCAAGGGCTGAAATGGCCAATTTGTTTTTTTTTTTTTATTAATGTATTAGTGTTGGTACATAATGCCATCGATGATGTGAAGCTTTCCAGGACGTGCAGCTGACATGGCACCCTCGAGCACCACTAAACCCATACCGTGCTTTATTGCGGGGCGAAGGTTGTTTTTCTCAAGTTTCATATTTACCTTTTTCCACACGTAAGATCCACCGAGAAAGGGATTTTAATATTGGGAACAAATTTTCATCATATATGAAAGAAACTTTAACGTTTTCCGGTCTTATGGCCGATCCTACGTGTTGAGAATGGTAAATGTGAAACTTGAGAAAAACAACCTTCGCCCCACAATAAAGCACGGTATGGGTTTAGTGGTGCTCGAGGGTGCCATGTCAGCTGCAATTCTGGAAAGCTTCACATCATCGATGGCATTATGTACCAACACTAATACATTCATCAATTGAACAATAATTTGAATGAAAGTGTGAGAAAGTTGGGTATTGATTGATTGATTTTCATTTTCCAGGAAAACGATCCGAGACAAAAGGCCTATAATGTGAGAAGCTGACTTCTTAATAATTGACCACATGTCTTGGAAACTCCAACCTGCTTTGCAGACCTCATTTCTATTGAGCTCACATGGAGTAACCCGAAGGAAAGTTGAAAAATCACACAATTTCTGCTCGTGATCAGTCAAAAACAGCCCTTATTGAGGAGTGGAAGAACATGGAGCCGTCCAACGCCGAAAAGTGGTGAATCAATGCCAAATCATTTGGAAGTGGTTATTGAACAGAAGGGCTTACCAACAAATTATATACTCTGCATTTGTTTTTAATAATTTTGCTTATGTTTTTAGAAATTAACGTCGTGTTCCATTATTACTTTGATGTTAATTTTTGCTATTAATTTTGAATTTTAATTTTTTTAAATCAATGAACTGTTTATTCATTATTATTATAATTATTTTATATTAAAATACCATAGTCTTTTCAAAATATACAAAACCTTGCCAGTTGGACCATCAACATATTTTAAATTTGGATTTGAATGAAATTTTTTAGTTTGTTCCATTATTACTTTGAGCCACTGTATTTAAAGCAGAGATAAAGAGATGGGAAACTTAAACAAAATTCGTCAAGAAAGAGATAGCCTTCTGTCGAAATTACGCCAATACCAACGTAAATCATATGAATGTGTTAGTAAAATTTTTTTATAAACTCACCAGTAGGGAGGAGTTCACCCCTAGGGAGGCAAACCGATTCTCACCACAAGGAGATTTATTCACCGAAAGCGAGCCTTGGTCACATTCAACGAACTGCATTAGATTTTTCGCTGAATATTTGATACTTGACACGTCATAATAGTTGTCAAACTGGTGATATGTAAGACAGTAAGCCAACAGTTTGGAACACTTACGAAAATATAATTTATTTTCATCACTTTAAATAAATAAATTTTTAAAAAATTCTCATCAAATATGCATTTTAACGACCGCAGTATGTTTATTCGTTGTTATTTGGTACTTGGACTTGCATTCGAACAATTTTTCAATATTTTTGAAGTCTGACTTAACAATTCAGTTATAGAAAAAAAGCGCTAAGTTAAGAATCTCTACCAGAGCATTTGTATCGTCTGAAGACGGTCACTGTTTTAATCTGAAAGCCACCACGGCCTGAATCTTAACTGCAGTGTTGCTTGAAAACGTAGTTTTGTATTATTTGAAGTAGGTTTTTTCGATACGAATTAATAAGTACGAATTTATAATAGTACTGTGCTAGTACTATTTCATTGAGAATAATTTTATATAGGTCGGGTATGCGTTACAGGACGTCTCCACTAGGTATAACATCAAGGTGCTGAACAATTTAACATTATTTCTACCCTTATTAAGAATTAGCAGTTTTTCGGTTCTTTTCTCAAAAAAACTATCTTTTTAAATTGAATCGTGATCTTTTCTCTGAAATTTTGATCTCAAAAGTAAGATTAATTGCAGTTTCCTCTAAATATTCTGTCCTCAAATGCTACAAACTGAAGGAACGGAAAAGTGAAATGTTAAGAAATAAATTAACATTATTATTGATATTTCATTTAAGCACCAGCAAAATCCTTGCTAACATGTAATCGATAAAGTAATCCCAAAAATTTGAATCGTGGATTACCATCTCGCTTGCGGAACCCATTATTTCTATAAAGACATGTCATTGGAAGTAATCGATGAAGCTTTCGCTTGACACAAAAATAATTATGTTTCATCTCATATATATATATATATATCATATATATATCTGTGAATTCAGGACATTAAATGAATAAGTTATCGTAATAAAACTTAACATAAAATTAGCAATAAATTTCACTTAAATATTTAAAAGACGTTTATTTTCAAATATTCAATCTAGAAGGCCATTAGCAGCTTAAAGTAAAAATATGAGTGCGTTGTATTTTGGCACAACTTTGCTTAAAATGGTAAATAATTTAATGTTAAAATAAGTTAATTATTGAAGTAAGTTTACCGTTTGAATTTATTGTTATGTAGTGAAAATTCGGCAAAAAATTATTTAATTTTCCAAACTTTAATGAATTTTATCTCCTAAGATATAAAAGAGCTTCTTTTATTTTACCCCTATTGAGTTTAAGAAGCCTATATACATATGATCAGACTCGAAAACAAAATAAAGAGGTGTGGGCCATAAACTAGAATTATGCAAAATATAGTTTGTTGCACTTATCTCGACTAAGAAGAGGTAAAAATTGTTGTGTTCAAGATAAAATTTAAAATATTCTGCACTCTCTGCTTAGAGGGTCAACAGAAAAATGTAATTTATTCTCTATTTCTTTTAGAAAGAAAAGAAAATGCCAAAGTCCACCGCTTACGACATTTTAGTTCAAAGCAACTTTGATTTAGGAGTGCATTTTTATTTTTTTGCATTGCAACCCTATTTATAAAATCTGACAATAATACTTGACAACTATGAGGTGAATCGCGTACACAATACATGAGCCTTCGAAAAGTATACAAAAAGTTAAAGAAGAAGCATGAATATGGCGGGAAACATGAAAAAAGTCATTGCTAAAAAGAAGTTTCCCATCTCATTATCTCTGATTTAAAGGTTCTAAATGAAAATAATCTTTTGTATGACAATAATGCACTGCTTTTTTACCATAGGCGATATAACTCATTTGACATTCAACACAACCTGGTTTACAATAAGGTTCAGTTTACTAACAGAGCAACAACTTAATTAAACATAATAATAGTCCGGTTTTTGGCTTGTATAATCTATTTTAAATTCATATATTCTCTCTCTTTTCTAGTCATAGGTTAAGATTCACCCAAATAATGTTATTTCTTTTTGCTGCCATTTTTGGAAAATATAAATTGTTAAGTTTTGCTATTGCAATATATTGTTCTAAGTTATTGTAGGTATTTACCCATACAACTTTAAATTACAATATTAAAATCTTTGGAAAATACAATAGTATGTAAGGAATCACTATAAGATAATATTCGTTTGTAAAGAACTATGTAACCCTAATTTTTTTTTTGGCAATAAATGAAATGAAATGAAATGAATACTACAAAGAAAAAAACGAAACGAAACGCGACAAACCACACGAACCAAACTGGAACCGGAACCCCGAAATTGATTGTTCCTCCATAGGAACCATCACTGGTCTCTATTAGGGTCGATGCCTCGGTGTCATTGCACCGACCTGGGCTACTCTCCCCTTTTGGCTAATTGCCAACCATGGTGACCAGGTTGCCTGTAATATTTTAAGGTCACCCCAAAAACTACTTATGCCAACTCCCTCCGTCTACGCCACCTTTGATTACCGTTTACACGATCATAATTCTTAATTTTCCGTTTTTCTTAAAAACAAATATTTTTTTTTTAATATATTCATAAATGCATCGACTTGCAAACAGTTCGGACGTGCTTTATAAACCGCTCCAGTTTTAATTTCGCTGTATTCTTGTGCCTTATTCTTATTAATCAATCAAAAAAATAGCAAAAGTATTCTGACCCAATTTTTGTGGCTTCCAACTTAAAATAAATATTTAGTGTTTTTGCCAGCTTACATATTCATAACCAAAAGCAAAAAAAAAAAACATAAGTCAATCACTCCAAGTAAAACTTAGTTGACAATATATACACAAAACAATAGTCAAGCATTAACCTATAAAAATAAAAAATTTGTGCGTGTCATCATTTCGTGCCTTATAAATACCTTTAAATATAATAAAGAACTTAATCACACCAAATAAAACAAAGTTGACAATATACAATGGAATTCACTTGTGCCAACAACAACTGCTCTATCGAGGACAAAAATGCTCTAACACTGAGCTGCAATGGTCTCTGCCGGAAATCTTACCACGGCTGCTGTGTGAGCATGACAAAGAGGAGTCTGAACTACATTCAGGATTACTCTTCACATTTTAAATTTTTCTGTGACGAGTGTAGGGATTTGTCGATTTCACACGTGATGCTCGCCATTAAATGTCTGAGCGATTCTCTAAAGGCATTGCACTCAAACAATAAACTACTCTGCAGTAACCAACCTAACTTCGACGTCTTCACACACTTATCTGATGATGTAGCCAGAGTAGAGTCCATGTGTAAAGCAAATAACTCTGACATCTCAACTATTTCAAAGAATCTCAGAGTATTACCTGAAATAGTAAGAGATAGTGAGAAAGCTTTGCATTATGATAAGGCGATTAATGAGCTTAAAAAGAAGTAAAAAATGGCTTCGAAATCTAAAAACATAACGACTCTACCAGAAATATAATGAGTAACCTTTCTTCTTTGCGATATGATTTGGATATTGCACTACAATCTAATTCAAGTGCAGCTAAATCAACACCTCTGCAGCCTGATCCTATGTTTGAAATACTATTTCAAAAAATGAATGACATCAGCGATGATCTAGATGTGTTCCGGATGGAACTATGGATTCTACCATTGCCTCAGATACCACCATGCTTACAACTCCAATCGCTGAACCTAGAAGAGTTATCAACGTTTTGGAACTTCGTGGACAATACCAGAATGGGAAAGCCGCATCCAAAAGTTTAATTCGGTCAACCAAAATGAGTTCGTCACTGTATTTATCAAAGGCTTCCCCTCCAATGCTAGTATATCCTGGGTGCGTAAATACTTTTGAAATAAGGTCCGCCTCACCATATCCGATTGCCAAAAAACATCTCCAAGTTAAGCAGTTTTAAACTTAGCTTACCATCTCAATACGATTGGATGGTCCTGAATCCTTCCGGTGCTATGCAAGAACACGGAAATGTACAAATATCTAGGTGGACGGACAAACCTGGCAGAACCTGGCAAGCGAGAAATATATCTAAGGCAAACGTATCTCAAAGTTATGCACCTAAGTCTAATTCAAATTTTCTAATGTTATTTCTAATCCTAGCATAAACACTAAATCTAATCATAAGATAAGCAATAGTTATAAGCCTAAATCAACATCAAATAATATTATTTCTTAAGTATTCCAAACTCCAGCTTTAATTCCAACCCTAATTCTCGTAAACCCCATCACAGCTCTGTCCCCAACTGGGAACTTAAAAGCAATATTTTTCCCACCTTCTCTCAACAGATCAGTCATAAGCCCAAATCGGTCAACAAAGACAATACTGTTAAAAATACTTCAACTCACTACTGCAACAACAAGCACAACGGCAATCCAATTCCAGCAAAATCATATCAAAAGTCAGCTCCCACACAACCTATCACACAACGTCGCCGTGTATCTTTCAACCTTTCACCCGTCTCTGACTCAAGATAAAACCCAACAAACACATCTACCAACTATCCTAATTTCATTCACTCCCATATTCTCAACCCGTCTCCATCCCCCTCCGTAGACACTAAATCATCAATTAACCCACCTACCATCCATCCCCGCACATAAGACCCATCTCCTTTCCATAGCATCCCTTCCAATCAACCTGGTAACCCTGAAACCTTTTTAGACCCTCTAATACCTCCAAGAGTGAAATTAACATTGAACTCCTGTGCAGGCACTGAAAGCAGATATGCCCTTTCTCGCCTTAGAGAGAACAACGTCTATAACAACGTCCGTCTGTATCTCGCCTATATGCATAAAGCCCCTGATTCTACATGCATAGAGGGTAAGACCAAAACTAATTTAAAAGTTTTAATACAACAAGAAGGGCTGCCGACCGATGTGAACGATTTGCGTCATATGTTTAATTGCTTTCACGAGCAACTTGGAGTGTCAATAAGTCAAGTCAATGCGGATCTTGACACCTATGGCACTCACGTCAGGTCTAAACATGTCTCTTTTCTGCAAAAGTCCCGTAAGGAGCACCAACAGTATTATTGCCCCTAACTTTGACCCTAACACTACCCCTATTGCTCAAAACCAGTCAGAGTCACCTAACAACATTCCTCAAGTAATGTTCAAGGATCCATGCCTACCTGCCGACTCAATTAATTCTCTTAAAATTTTTTATCACAACTGTGGTGGTATGAGAGGTAAACTAAATGAATTATTTATCGACGCTAAATCCTGTCACTTCAAGATTCTGGTAATTACAGAAACTTGGTTAAACGACACTTTTAAAAATGAAGAAATCCTGGACTGCAATTGGACTATCTACCGAAATGACCGCGACTATTCCTCAACAGGCCTCTCACGAGGTGGCGGCGTACTAATTGCTACCCACAATTCTCTTTCAAGTGAGCTTATAGAAACCCCTACTCACAAATTCTTTGAACACCGTATAGTAAGAGTTTGTATAGGAAAAAAATTCTCTGTGTACATTGGTGTCATTTACATCCCCCCAAGCTCTAGTGAAGCATCATACAATGGGTTATGTGAAACAATCACTACATTTACGGAAACCTTAAATGAAGATGATAGGATTGTTATTTTTGGTGACTTCAACCGTCAAAATATATCATTTGTCATTGATGAAAATGACAACTATCTTCTTCCTGTAAACCTCTCTAGTTCCATAGACTTTACACTAATAAGTACTTTTTATACAATGATCTACAGCAAGTCTCTGCAACACAAAACCAAAATAGTAGGTGGTTGGATTTAATCTTTACTAACTCGTACGACGAAGTGAGGGTTGGTCCAACCATCGAATCAGAAAATTTGTTTGCTAACACTGTTCACCATACAGCCCTAACAGTAATGCTATCTGATATAAAAACCTCTTTTACCCAGTCCTCCAATAACTCCATTGTGTACGATTTTCTTAATGCTGAATACGAAAGCATAACATCTCTTCTAGATGGTATTAACTGGAGTTGCGCTCTATCGAACTTAGACTTAGATAGCGCTGTTTCGAGTTTTTATGATTACATTTATACAGCTATCGAAAGGTATGTGCCTAAAATAAAGAAAAAAACAAACTTTCAGAACCTTGGCTAAATTCAAATCTCAGATACCTGAGAAACCGAATTTACAAACTCCTCAAAACTACCGCAAATGTTAGCGAAGAAATGAGGCTCAGATACGATGAGCTATCAAAAGAGTTCTCTTTCAAATCTGAAGAAGCTTACAAGTTTTACACAAACTTAATTGGAGAAAAAATTGTCCAGGACCCCAAAACATTTTTTGACTTTGTCAATTTGAAACGAAAATCAGCCGGTTACCCTTCATCCATGTATAAAGGTAATATTATCTCTTCCAACCCTCAAGAAATATGTAACCTCTTTGCGGATCATTTTAAGTATGTATTTTGTCCACCAACTACTCAGTCGGATGTTTTTCCCCCCACTCCGTATTCACAACATATAGTTGAAAACTTTAGCTTGTCAAAAGAAGACATATAGAATGCAATAAAGGGTTTAGATGCAACCAAGGGACCTAGACCAGACAGACCTAATTCCCTCAAAGTTATTGGTGCGATGCTTAGACCAACTACTTGTGCCCTTATATATAATATTTAACAAATCACTCTCTCTTGGAGTGCTTCCCTCTTTTTTGAAAACTTCCCACCTAATACCAATATACAAAAACGGTCAAAAAACCTCAGTTGAAAACTACAGAGGCATAGCAATTTTGTCGGCCATCCCAAAGCTATTTGAAAAAATTATTTGCGAAAAGCTAACATTCCTTATCAACCAGAGACTAAACGAGCAGCAGCACGGGTTTCGAAAAGGAAGGTCCACAACCAATAACCTCATGATAATGGTTTCTGACGTTTTATGCAAGATGGAGAAAGGATACCTAATAGACGCTATTTACACTGATTTCAGTAAAGCTTTTGATCGAGTTGATCACGGCATCTTAATACATTAATTAGAAAAATTTGGTTTCTCTGGATCTTTACTTAGTTGGCTATCAACTTATCTCCATGGTAGATCCCAATATGTTAAATTTCAAGGAATTGTTTCGAAGAAAATTGAAGTCTCCTCTGGAGTACCGCAAGGTAGTCACCTTGGTCCTCTTCTCTTCAATATCTTCATATCCGAATTGTCCATTTTGTTGAAGGATATTCCACCTCTTATGTATGCGGACGACTTAAAATTGTACCACGTAATTGACTCACAGGAAGATGTTACTTTCTTACAGTTAAATCTCTCATCTCTTGAGACCTGGTGTACCCAAAACAAACTCTACCTCAATGTAAAAAAGTGTAGCGTGATAAATTTTTCCCGTAGAAACCAAGTTATAAATCACAAATACCGCCTCAATAATAATGAACTTAACAGGGTCAATTATATAGTTGATCTTGGAGTGGTCTTGGATAACAAACTGCGCTTTAATTTACACTATGATAAGATTGTATCCAGGGCCAGTAAGCTGCTCGGTTTTATTAAAAGACGAGCATATGAATTCAAGAATGTATGGGTCACTTCATCTCTATACTATGCACTAGTGCGCCCAATACTCGAATATGGCTGCTTAATTTGGAATCCAGTTTTTGGATCCCATTGTGATAGAATCAAATCCATTCAAAAACAGTTCTTACTAGTCGTTTTGATAGAAACTTATAACCCCCGCGATTATGGAAGCCTTCCACCATATGAACACAGTCTCACCCTATTAAATTTGACACCGTTAGCAACAAGAAGAACGGTACTGGATACATGCTTTACTTTCGATGTTCTGAGCGGTGTAACTAACTGCGAATATATCTCTAACAAGATTACCATTAATGACCCTTTAAGACCTACAAGGCATACTCGGCTGTTAACTGAATATCGGCATCATACTGCATATGCCAGTAATGAACCCATCAACCGTTTCTGTAGAAAATTTAATAATATATCCGACCACTACTCACCTTCCATGTCCAAATTCGTATTCAAAGGATCTCTATACAAGTGTCTTTCTCTGCCTAATTAACCCAACCTCTGAATTCTCTTTTTTTTCTTCTCCTCTTTCCTTTCCTTTTTGGCGTGTTCGTGAAATAATGTCAGTTAGGTGGGCAGGTTACGCCCACTTCAAATTGCACATCTTCGAACACCAAAACAAGGAAGGGGGGGAAAAGGAAAAAAAAATAAATAAATAAAAAATAAATACCTTTTAGAATAAGTAAATAAATTTGTAAAAACCTGTTAGAATAA
This sequence comes from Tetanocera ferruginea, assembly GCA_958299015.1. NCBI lineage: Eukaryota > Metazoa > Arthropoda > Insecta > Diptera > Sciomyzidae > Tetanocera > Tetanocera ferruginea. Next base: position 59,047,384 of record OY282641.1, read on the forward strand.
GTAAATTGCCTTGGTTGGCGAATAAATAAATAAATAAATACATAATTTAAAAAAATTCACATTTTATTGATAAATTAAATTTTACATAACACTAACATAAAGTAAAGGTTTCATTATCTTAAATGCAATATTGATTTGTAATCTATTTTTTCTTTATTTAATTTGCATAGAAACAATAATCGATTTTCAAAGTTTGACCATACGGAATTTAAGAATCCTTACAAAATTACTTTTTAATTTTATTTGTTTAATAATTTACGTTCGTTTCAATAAGTCCCCTTTTTTTGAGTATCATTATTATTATATTTGTGAACATAATACCCTTAAAATTACTAATGAGACAATATAGTTTACTTTTTTTTTTAATTTTATGCTATATGTTATTTTGGGATCCTAATTTAAAATTAGTTTTTTTCAATTTTTATAGTAAATTTAGTTCCAATTTTTTTTTGTTATTTTTGGCATTCTAATTTAAAATTAAATTTTAAATTTTTATATTAATTTTAGTTTCATATATTATTTTGGAATTCTTATTTAGAATTAAGTTTTAAATTTTTATATTATATTTAGTTTCATATTTTATTTGTAATTCTTAGTAAGAATTAAGTTTTAAATTTTTAGATTTAATTTAGTTTCATATTCCATTTTGGGCATTTGTTATTTATTAATTTATTATTATTTTATTTTTAATTATTATTTATTAATTTTAATTTGTTAATTTTCGTTTAAGAATTTGCGTTACCTTTTGTTTTTAAGACTTATTTTTAATTTAAGGTTTATTTAAAATTTTTGGTTTTTTTTTATTTTTCAATCGTAATAGTGATAAATGTTTTTCTTTACAATTTGGGAATATCTTTCATTATTATTTTCTCTAGGTAACTCTAATTACCGCTTCAAACCGAAACAGAGTCTCGCAGTTAAATCTGGAAAGTATTTAATACAAAAAAAAAACGACAATGAAAACGAACGTTAAATTCTTTGTTCATTTTAATTAATTAATGATATATAAAAATGGTTTTTTTTTCATTTTAAACTCGAGAAAATGCTTCTATTCAGAATAAGTGATTAAATTATCATAATTAGATTAAAAAAAACTTACTATAATAATTTACTACTATTAGCTTTTACTACTTTTAGAAAAAAAAAAAATTGAATTGCTAATACTATGGACACATATATGGTATCGATACCATGGTATTGAAACCATGAACGATTGTATACTATATGGTATAAAGGAAGTGACACACATACCGATATAGTTTTAATTGACAATAGTGTCAAATTATTATTTAAAACCAAATCACAAATTTTTCAGCTGCTTCAATTTGAAGATAGATCCTGCAATAAATAGCCAAGCAATCAGCCGTTATATATGGTTATATATTTCGTTGGTCGCGCAAATTGCATGTTTTAAATTAAAATTGAGCTTTTTTAATTGTTTTTTTCAGCTGCTCTTTTTTGAAATTTAAATTTTTTTCATAACAAAAATTTTCAATATTATGACATTAATGTAGTTAAAATTTTTAACGCTCCCTCAAATTGGCGCTGATATCAGATAAAACATAGCAATATCAGGGCTGAAAGTCGAAAAAATGTATGTTAACATGGAGAAACCACGAAAATTTGTTGTGTTTTGTATACCATGAATAAGACGCTATACTAGTTTCAGAAGCTGGCTTATAGCTGGTGTACCATAACACACATGTGGTATACAATGTAGTATATTAACTTTGTAGTATCGAAACCATGTGTGTGTCTCCAGTATAAGCCTACAGCTATAACTACTACCATAGTGTACTTAGATATAAATTTAAACAATATAGTATTATTTACGTGTTTCTCACGTCGTGCTCTGGTTCAGCTGCTGCTGCATCTGTAGTTGCTGAATGTTATTGTTGCAGTTGTTGTTGTTATTGATGTAGTTGTAGCTATTGTTGTCGTTTACGATGTTGTTTTTATTGTTGTAGGTATAGTTGCTGTTGTTGTTGTTGTTGTTAACGATGTTGTTTTTATTGTTGTAAGTATAGGTGCTGTTGTTGTTGCTATTATAACTATTGTAGATTTTGTTGTAGCTATCGTTGTATTGTTGTTGTAGACATTGTTGTATTGTTTTTGTAGATATGGTTGTATTGTTGTTGTTATTGTTGCAGATATTATTGTTTATGAATGTTGTTGTTGTTACTGTCATCATTGCTGTTTTTCTCTTTTATTTTTTTTCTTCTTTTTTTTGTTTTTGATTCAGAGCATATTATTTTGCGCAAATTATTAATTTAAGCATATTTATTTATACTTTTCTTTTCTCAAAAAAGTTTTGATTTTTTTCTGCCCTGTTTGATATTTTTGCATTTTTTTCGTTCTTTTCTCAAATAAAATTCTGACCTTTGAAATTGAATCGTGTTCATTTCTTGAAAATTTTGACCTTAAAACTAGAAAAAATGCAGAATTTCTGCCCTCTCTACTTCGACGGTTCGAAAAATTCTGACCTTAATTGCAACCAACTGAATAAGCAAAATAAATGACATTTGTGAAAAATAGTTAACTTAACCATTGACGGTTCAGAAAAGATTGAGCTCATCTACGGAAAACATCAAAATTCTTCTATGCAAAAAAAAAAAAAAATATTTTTTTTAGCGGGAAAAAATTTTTGAATTTGAAGTTTTAAAATTTTGTTATCTTTAATTCTTTTGAAGTTTTTCAAAAAGGGTGCCAACTCGAAACAACAAATTTTGCATTTTTTGTGATCTATTCTCAGCTAAAAACAGGTCAGAATTCTGTGGAGTCAGGTCAAAATGGAAAAAATTCTGCATCTTCAGAGGGCAGAATTTTTCGTTGAGAAAAGAAAATGCTATTAGTTTAAGTTTAATATAGAAAGTAATTTTTAGTTTAGCAGTTGCTGTGGTTTCTTTTAGTTAGTATCTTTTAAATTTAAGCAATTTTATTCACTATATTTCTAGCAGTTAGTTTAGTTTTAGTTTAAGAAATCGTAGATTTTATTTTAGCACTATATTTAGTACATTTATTTTAGTTAGTATCATTCTAATTTAGATAAGATTACTCACTCTATTTCTAGCACTTAGTTGTAGTTTTAGATTTAGTTTAAGAAATCGTAGTTCTTATTTTGGCATTATATATAGTAAATTTATTTTAGTTAGTATCATTCTAATTTAGATAAGATTACTCACTGTATTTCTAACATTTAGTTTAGTTTTAGTTTAAGAAATCGTAGATTTTATTTTAGCAAATATTTATTTAGTAGCACTTTGCTACTTAGTTTTAGTTTTAGTTTTATGTTTAAGGTTTTGTAGTTTTTATTTTTTCTTTCGTTCACCTCTAGTTTTCACTCAACGTTTTAGTTTTCACTTTACCGCTTGTTCTGTTTTATTATCCTTTTCTTCTTTGGCGGCGCTTATTTTATTTTCATGTTTTCACTTTTGTTTTGGTTATATATTATTTCATTAATTTTACTTTCATATTTTATTTTGGAATTCTTATTTAGAATTAAGTTTTAATTTTTTATACTATATTTAGTTTCATATTTTATTTGTAATTCTTATTAAGAATTAAGTTTTAAATTTTTATATTATATTTAGTTTCATAATTCATTTGTAATTCTTACTAAGAATTAACTTTTAAATTTTTAGATTTTATTTAGTTTCATATTCCATTTTGGGCATTTGTTATTTATTAATTTATTATTATCTTATTTATTATTATTATTTATTAATTTTAATTTGTTAATTTTCGTTTAAGAATTTGCGTTACCTTTTGTTTTTAAAACTTATTTTAAAGCTTTATTTTTAATTGAAGGTTTATTTAAAATTTTCGATTTTTTTCATCTTTCATTTTTATTTTCTCTAGGTAACTCTAATTACCGCTTCAAATCGAAACAGAGTTTCGCAGTTAAATCTGGAAAGTATTAAATACAAAAAAAAAAACGACAATGAAACAATTATAAAACCAATTTGTCTGTCTAGTTCATTCCATGCATCGACAAGTGTTAAGTAACATATTAAAATTTCAGTACGATCGGTCGCGAAGTTTTTGTTTTATCACTCCCGCCGGTACTTTTTTAATTAGTTTTTTAAAAATTCCAGTAGCAATATATGTGATTAAAATAATAAAAAAACTTTTTTGCGTAATTTTTTTTTTAAATATATTTGAAATTTTTCAAAATGATATCTTTTTTTTTTTTCAACTTATACACATTTTAAAACATTAAAAATAACAAAATTTTTGAAGGCGTCACGTCCCCTTCATTAAAAATATCTTCATTCTTCCATTTAATTTCTATATTTTTAAAAACTATTTTTACATTTTTATATCATCATATGGTATCTTATTTATTGATAACAATAATATTTACAATTTACAAATATTTACAAAATTATTTTGATTCATGTTCTGTGTTCAAATCTGTCAATATTATTTGCACATCTACTGCATTTAAAACATTCTAAATTTTCATATTTATGGTATTGAATGAACGCCGTATTGGTGATGTAAACTGCGTATGTTCGGTAAGTTTACGGCAGTGCAATTTGCAATAACAAAATTGTAAGTGATTAAACATACAAAAACATGGCGTAAATAGAATGTATAGTTCCTATAATGCAACTGTGGCGTTTGCAACTTGGTTTTGGTACTTCAAAAGCATATTTTAAACTTTGTGCTAACTAAAATATGATAAACTTTTGCTACATGTAAAAAAAGTGCGATAGTTTTAATTAATTTTGAGATGTCAAATTTTGTTTACTACTATTAAATTGGTTTTTATTCATGGTGGGTTCGTAGAAGCACACAGCGTAAACTTATAGTTATACGCTTCAGTATATAAACGTCGTTCATTGAATACCATTATTCTAAATATGTATATAACTTATAAGATGCGTAAAAATAATGCACTCATCACAAACCTGGACGTTGGGCAGCACTGATAAAAGGACTTTGGGAGCATTCGAGAGAAAAATCGAGAGAAAAAATAAAATAGAGCGGCTTCGCTGGTCATGTCTAGAGAATGCACGACGAAGCTCCAGCGAAAAAATTATTCGATTTGGTACCCAGCGGCCGCCAACGCAGACCAAGAAGACCGCATCTCCGGCGTTAGATAACCTGACAGCGATTAGAGTTTTCAACTGGCGCAAGCAAGTGCACGACAAAATAGGCTGGCGCAAATTCTTAGAAGAGGCCAAAACCTACCAGAGGTTGTAAGCGCCATCTAAGTAAGTAAGCAATTAAGTAAATATAAAACTTTTCCTACATCAATTATTTTTTTATTGCATGCTACACAATAGAGCTCCCATGAAATGTATGGAATTTGCAAAAGTGCTAAATTTTTTCGGTCCCCGCACATTTTCCGATAGAATGGGTGTTTAAAATCAAAAGATCTGAAAAAACACGCATTTAGTGTTAAAAAGCCAGTCGCTTTTGAGTTTTATCTCGAAGAATACTCAAAAGTTTTCTAAAAAAACTCTAAAAACATAATTGCCTTGTAACTTTTAAAATATCAGTATGAGGTGAAAGGCGACTGTAAAACTTTTCATTTAAAATTAATCAATAATGATGTTTTTTAATAATTTTTCCTTTTTACGCATCATTACGCAGGCATTTTTCAAAAAAACTGAAGAAAATTTTTTGTTAAAAATGCTCTCAATTATATTCCGTGCAACGTGAATGCAATATTAAATTTTTTGTGATTAGCTATTGAATTGGTCTGCAGGCTATAGAAACTTTTTTACTAATTCATAATTTAAAACATCAAACAAGACTTAAAACATCGAATTGGATCTTGCTGGATCATTTGTTGTTTTTGCTTTCCGTGCAAAAGCGGCGATATGATCTGAATCTCCCATGAAAAAACGTATCTAAAAATAAGAGACGGTCAAGAGATTCGCCACACAGACGTCTAATGTCAAAATTACAAAAAAACTTGGTACTATATCGTAAAAGTATCGTAAAATCCATACTTACTCCCGACCAAACGTGTAAGTGTAAGTTCGAGAAACACAAAAATTCGCACATACACTCACAATCTGGCCACTTGCACCTCACTGGCAACAAAAATTCGTTGGCATTAAATTTTGGCACTTGCAAGTGACTGTCGAACATAGATGACAACCAAAAGTCACACACAAAATCACTTTATCACGCACCAAATATATAAAAATCACTCGCGTGACACTTTGAGCAAAAAAATCACACTAATAAAAATTAACACAGAGAACAGAAAATCACTTAAAGCCGCTTTACACTGTCCTACAGTGTGTTACGACATGTCAAAATTTTTTATGTGTGATAGAATGTGGGATGTTGTACATAACGAACTAGAATGTGTGTTCGAATCTGTTTTGATTTTCTTGACATGTCGTACTACATTTTGTTTTTAGGTTCGTTTCTAATTTCATCACACATTCTATCCGACCACAGTTGCAATTAGATAACTATAAATTTTAATTTGATTTTTTTTTTTTTGTGCATAAAAAACACTCTTGACGCTTATTTCAGCAATTAGATTGCGATTCCTTTAGGTGGTCATCAAAGTTGAATTGAGTTATCTTTTTTTTTAATTTAAAATCAAACAATTTTAAAAAAATATGATGCGATTCTGTGTGAAAGTCTAAACATGAAATATTAGTTTCATTATACAAAAATTAAAAATGACAGTGTGATGAAATTAGGTTGCACTTTCTATCCAGACCTGGGCAAAATGCATTAATTTTACATTACCATTAAATTAATAAAAATTTAATTTAATGCAAAAATAATTTCATTACCATTAAATTTTGCAATTTTAATGCATTGTTTTTTACATTAAATTATTTTCTCATCAAAATAATGCATTAATTTTCCATTAGCATTAAATTGTATGGCAAATAATGCATTGATTTTACATTATCATTAAAACGCATTGTAAATAATGCATTATTATTGCATTACCATTAACAACCTATCAAACCAATTTTGATGAAAGGTATTTTAACTAATACAAATCTGCTATGGAGGTGACAGGTGGGTCATTGGAACTTTAATGGATGACTGGTACATTTGGACAAAAATGGATGATTCTATGGCCATTTGGATGCAATGGGATTATCTCAGGTCATAGGCGGTTCATTGGAACTGTTTTGGGTTCCATGGAATTTTTATGGGTTCCATGGAACTTTTGGACAAAAATGGATGATTCTATGGCCAATCGGATGCAGTGGGATTATCTGAGGTCACAGGCGGGTCATTGGTACTTTGATGGGTTCCATGGAATATTTTTACCAAAATGGATGATTCTATGGCCAATCGGATGCAGTGGGAATATCTGAGGTTACAGGTGGGTCATTGGCACATTTATGGGTTCCATGGAATATTTTTACCAAAATGGATGATTCTATGGCCAATCGGATGCAGTGGGATTATCTGAGGTTACAGGTGGGTCATTGGCACATTTATGGGTTCCATGGAATATTTTTACCAAAATGGATGATTCTATGGCCAATCGGATGCAGTGGGAAAATCTGAGGTCACAGGTGGGTCATTGGCACATGAATGGGTTCCATGGAACATTTGGACAAAAATGGATGATTCTATGGCCAATCGGATGCAGTGGGATTATCTGAGGTCACAGGTGTCATTGGCACATTTATGGGTTCCATGCAACATTTGGATAAAAATGGATGATTCTATGGCCAATCGAATGCAGTGGGATTATCTGAGGTCACAGGCGGGTCATTGGAACTTTTATGGGTTCCATGGAACATTTGAACCAAAATGAATGAATCTATGGGTGGATATGTTTTAGCCAACACTAGTCGCAAAAAATTTAGCTTCAGACTTTTTTGACGTAGAATAACGTCTTACAGCGCGGTTTGTATGGGGTCGTTTTAACAGATTTTTTGAAAGTCATGCAACGTTTTTGGCTAATACTTTAGGGTATACCTACAGCCTTTAATACTTATCGTTCTAAGATAATATATATACTAAAATATCAGATATATCCTGCGCTGAATGAATATTTAATTTTGGATTTTGTCACTATTATATTAAAGTAAAAAAATAGTTAAATATAAGAAGAAAAATGCATGTTTTTATATAAGAAAATCAATCATCAGCTGCTTATAATGTACCTGCTGTGCTTGCTGTTTTCTTTGTTTTTGTTTCGTTGTTTATGCTTGTATTGTTTTAATTTTGCACGAACTGATTGGTTCGTATAGAGCTTCAGCTCTAAAATCATCCATTTTGGTCCATGGAACATTTGATGATGACATGGATGATTTTATGGCCAATCGGATGCAGTGGGATTATCTGAGGTCACAGGTGGGTCATTGGCACATTTATGGGTTCCATGGAATATTTGGACCTAAATGGATGATTCTATGGCCAATCGGATGCAGTGGGATTATCTGAGGTCACAGGTGGGTCATTGGTACTTTGATGGGTTCCATGGAACATTTGGACCAAAATGAATGATTCTATGGCCAATCGAATGCAGTGGGATTATCTAAGGTCAAGGCGGGTCATTGGTACTTTGATGGGTTCCATGGAACATTTGTACCAAAATGGATGATTCTATGGCCAATCGGATGCAGTGGGATTATCTGAGGTCACAGGTGGGTCATTGGCACTTTTATGGGTTCCATGGAACATTTGGACCAAAATGGATGATTCTCTGGCCAATCGGATGCAGTGGGATTATCTGAGGTCATAGGTGGGTCATTGGTACTTTGATGGGTTCCATGGAACATTTGGACCAAATGAATGATTCTATGGCCAATCGGATGCAGTGGGATTATCTAAGGTCAAAGGCGGGTCATTAGTACTTTGATGTGTTCCATGGAACATTTGATCCAAAATGGATGATTCTATGGCCAATCGGATGCAGTGGGATTATCTGAGGTCACAGGTGGGTCATTGGCACTTTTATGGGTTCCATGGAACATTTGGACCAAAATGGATGATTCTCTGGCCAATCGGATGCAGTGGGATTATCTGAAGTCATAGGTGGGTCATTGGTACTTTGATGGGTTCCATGGAACATTTGGACCAAAATGGATGATTCTATGGCCAATCGGATGCAGTGGGATTATCTGAGGTCACAGGTGGGTCATTGGCACATCTATGGGTTCCATGGAACATTTGATCCAAAATGGATGATTCTATGGCCAATCGGATGCAGTGGGATTATCTGAGGTCACCGGTGGGTCATTGGCACACTTATGGGTTCCATGGAACATTTGGGCCAAAATGGATGATTCTATGGCCAATCGGATGCAGTGGGATTATCTGAGGTCACAGGTGGGTCATTGGTACTTTGATGGGTTGCATGGAACATTTGGACCAAAATGAATGATTCTATGGCCAATCGGATGCAGTGGGATTATATAAGGTCAGAGGTGGGTTATTGGTACTTTGATGGGTTCCATGGAACATTTGGACCAAAATGGATGATTCTATGGCCAATCGGATGCAGTGGGATTATCTGAGGTCACAGGTGGGTCATTGGCACTTTTATGGATTCCATGGAACATTTGGACCAAAATGAGTGATTCTATGGCCAATCGGATGCAGTGGGATTATCTGAGGTCACAGGTGGGCACTTTCACGTGAATACGAACTTCACGTGTAGTTCATGAATAAAATACACGTGTAGTTGAGGTTGGTGTTTTCGTGAAACTACTGTTCTAGTCTACTAAGTGCTCTATTTTGAAACCAGAGGTCATTAACCTCTTTTCAACTCAGTCAATGAACTCAAACTGTTAAATTTAATGAAATGGGTCTGTGATCCGGTTAGATTTAACTTATGAAAAAAACGAGTTGGATCATATTTCGCTTTATGCTTTTACCCAATAGATGGCGTTAGATTTTAATTTTTGTTTTTAATGCAAATTAATTTGGATTCCACATCCCACTAGCACTAGCGAGTGTAGTTCGCAAACTATACATCGAACAGAGACGAAGGTGCAGCTCGCAAACTAAATATCAGACAGAGACGAGAGGAAAGGACATGTGCTCAGCGTGAAATATAGACAACATACGATTTTTTAAAAATCGGGATCTTAATTTTAATTTGAAATTAGTAGTTAAACTGACTGTAGCTCGCAAACTATATATCGGGCAGAGACGAAAGTGGCACCAATAGAAAGTGCATTTGCTTCGCCTTCTTTTCAACTAATTCAATGAACTCAACCTATCAAACTAAATGAAATGATCGAAAAAATTTGAAATTTTGCTTGTTTCTTTTTGCTTGCTCATTTAATCATGAGTCCATAATGAGTCCATAATTGAGTGTTATTCATTTATTTGTTAATTTTCGGAAAATCAATAAATAAACGTGCAGAATGGACAAAACAATCGGACCAAAGAGACAAAGTAGAAGAGGCTACAACTAAAACGGAATTCTACGTCTACACTTACGATACTATCGAAACTGTTTCTTTTTTTTATTTTAATTTTAATTAAAACAAAATTTGTGTTTAAATGATATAAATAGGGATGATTTTTTAATATAATTTTATAAAACTTCCACAACAAACAAATTTTCATACCGGAGTCAAACAAAAGCAGCAATAATATTTTTGAAATTTTAATAAGCGATTATTAAAAAGTTATTATGAAACTTGAGAAGAGAATCGAAGAAAATTTCATACGGCTAGTCTCCTGGCATAAATCCCTTCTACGGGCAATTCCATGTAAGTTCAAATGTTGCATGGAACCCATAAATGTGCGAATGACACACCTGTGACCTCAGATAATCCCACTGCATCCGATTGGCCATAGAATCATCCATTTTTGTCCAAATGTTCCATGGAACCCATACATGTGCCAATGACCCACCTGTGACCTCAGATATTCCCACTGCATCCGATTGGCCATAGAATCATCCATTTTGGTAAAAATATTCCATGGAACCCATAAATGTGCCAATGACCCACCTGTAACCTCAGATAATCCCACTGCATCCGATTGGCCATAGAATCATCCATTTTGGTAAAAATATTCCATGGAACCCATAAATGTGCCAATGACCCACCTGTAACCTCAGATATTCCCACTGCATCCGATTGGCCATAGAATCATCCATTTTGGTCCAAATTTTCATGGTACCCATATCTGTGCCAATGACCCGCCTGTGACCTCAGATAATCCCACTGCATCCGATTGGCCATAGAATCATCCATTTTTGTCCAAAAGTTCCATGGAACCCATAAAAATTCCATGGAACCCAAAACAGTTCCAATGAACCGCCTATGACCTGAGATAATCCCATTGCATCCAAATGGCCATAGAATCATCCATTTTTGTCCAAATGTACCAGTCATCCATTAAAGTTCCAATGACCCACCTGTCACCTCCATAGCAGATTTGTATTAGTTAAAATACCTTTCATCAAAATTGGTTTGATAGGTTGTTAATGGTAATGCAATAATAATGCATTATTTACAATGCGTTTTAATGATAATGTAAAATCAATGCATTATTTGCCATACAATTTAATGCTAATGGAAAATTAATGCATTATTTTGATGAGAAAATAATTTAATGAAAAAATCAATGCATTAAAATTGCAAAAGTTAATGGTAATGAAATAAAGTTCCATTATCATTGATTTGTTTTAATGATAAAATTATGGTTAATGCATTACCTCACTCGCTCACATGCATGTGTGAGCGAGTGAGAGCTATAATTTTAATTTCTCTTTACTTGCTTCTGTTTTTGACCTGTTTGTTTTGATTACAAAACCAGGGCTGCTCCTAATATCTTAACAGTGCTTCTTAAACTGTTTTTCTGAAAAACAGTGTAACTAATTTTTTGTGGTTTTTTTTGCATTTAATTTTTGTTAATAGCATTTTTAAAACGTATAATGTTCTGCAATTTTCGCAACTGCGCTATTAAAGGCGAATCCGACCGTGTAGTTAATTGCTGGTTATGCGATTCGTTTTTCCACTTCAAGTGTGCAGCGTTGAATGCTAGAATTTTCGATGCTCTAAACGAAGGCAAGGGACTTCGTTGGTCATGCGAAGATTGCAGGTCTACGGATGTAGACATTCTTAAGCTCATTAGACAATCTAGAAGAGGCTTTTTGGAAGTGTCTAAGGATAACTTTGTTTAAAAAGTTCAAGGTTTTGGATGAAGCTTCTGTGTCTCCAAAACGCAAACGAAGTAACAAAAATCTTCGAAGTTCTGCTAAATCGACTGTAGTAGCCTCGCCACTGACCTCTAGCATTACTAATGCAATCATTATTGATCCTATTTTGCCTAACATAATTTTACAACCTGAAGATCTGCCGACAGAGTCTGTGACTGCAGATCAGATCACACTTAATAACGCTGTTGCATCTGTAGATAAGGAATTAACTTCACCTTCTATTTCAGTTCCGATACATAACGCAATTAATAATTCTCCTTCTGGTGCCAAAAAAACTTATGCCCAGTCTTGCGCTTCCAATATACCTTCTAATACTGATCCGCCCACCTCTATTTCGGTTTCTACTGGAGCTATACCAAAACAAACATCGAATAGCAGCAATAATCAGCCGGTTCATAAAGAGCTTGTGGTTATACCGCCAGCTAAATGTATATTTGTTTCTCGCTTTGCAGCTGATACGTCCGAAGGGGATATTTTATACTTCTTAAACTCTAAGTTAAACCTTCTTAATGAGAAAATTTCGGTTTACAAACTAAGATTTTCATATCAGCGTACTATTGCTTCTTTCAAAATAACTTTGTCTAGTGATCTCTTCTATAAAGTTATTGATCAAGGTTTTTGGCCGGAAAATACTTTGGTTCATGAATTTATTCAGAAATCACCACCTCAAACTTCACTGGCTACCTTGCCTGTTCGCAACATGAACCCAAAAAACTAGATTGTTGCTTTCAGTTCTTTGTCTTATACCAAAATGTTCGAGGTTTGAACTCTAAGCTAACAAACTTATACATTTCAAGCCATAGTCTACACTTTGACATTATTGCTTTAAGTGAGACTTGGCTTAAACCTAATACTTTAAATACTGAAATTCTGGCAAACAACTTTAATATATACCGTAAAGATAGAAACTCTATTGTTGGTAACTTTTGCAATGGTGGCGGCGTTCTTATTGCCGTTAAATCTTCACACTTCTCACAAGAAATAATAATATCTGAGTCTTTAGATATTGAATTTTGTTGTATTCTTGTGAAGTTTGGCACTTTTAGAATTTATGTAACATGTTCGTATATTCCTCCAGTTTCCCATGTTGAGGTGTATGGGAAACATCTAGCGTCGATAAATAAAATTTGCTCACAACTTCAGCCTTACGACCACATTTTAATAACTGGTGACTTCAACCTCCCTAATGTTTCTTGGAACAGTTGTTCTGAAAATACTTCAGTATTCCTGCCATCTTCAGAACATTCATCTGATAACTCATTTTTAAATGAGCTTTCGAGGCAAGGACTTTTTCAAATAAACTATCACTATAATAGGAATAACCGTTTGTTAGACCTTATATATTTTGATGATAGTAATATTGTTTCAGTTAATAGGTCTGATCCGCTTGTGTATCCAGAGGACTCACACCATCCGACTATTGAAATCACACTGAATTTTCCTTAACAATCTATATTAAATCGTTTGATTCCTCCTTCAGAGTTCAATTTTAAAAGAACAAATTATGTAATTTTAAGAAATAATTTGTCAATGATCAACTGGGCATCAATACTTAATATCAATACTACAAGAATATTGCCTCAAACTCTTGATTCTGCTGTGTTTGCCTTTAACAAAACTCTCAATAATTGCTTTTTAACTTCAGTTCCTCAGAGAAAAGCCTCTTTTATATCTGGTCCCACTTGGTATACCAAAGAACTGAAAAATCTGAGAAACTTAAAATCAAAATACTATAAAAAATATCTAAAATCTAATAGTACTTGTGATTTTGCTTCTTATACTGCAATTAAGTACAACTACCGGCATTTATGTAGGCAATCCTATGACATATATTTAACAAAAGTCAAATTAAATATCAAGTCTGATGCAAAATCTTTTTGGAACTTTGTTAATACTTAACGTAAGATAAATTCATATCCTTCTTTTATGAAATATAAAACATTTGAATCGGATGTTGATATTACTATATGTAACATTTTTGCAGACTTCTTTAAGACTACTTATTCATCTGTTTCTTATGATAGTTTAAGTTATTCTTTAAATGTGCAACCTGGCGATATTTGTTCTCCAATAATTGATATTAACACGGTTTCAACCTACTTGAAAAATCTTAAGGTATCTTATAAAAGTGGGCCTGACAATATTCCTTCATGTATATTGAAATATTGCTGTGAAGAACTTGTAATTCCAATTACTATGCTTTTTAAAGCATCGTTGCAATCTTGCTATTTTCCAGTGGCTTGGAAATCTTTTATTATTCCGCTTCATAAATCTGGCAATAGGTCTTTGATAGACAACTATCGGGGAATTGCAAAGCTCAGTGCTCTTCCTAAGCTTTTTGAGGCTATTGTAACCTCACAATTATCACATAGCGTTAAATCTTTAATATCTCCATTCCAACATGGATTCTTATCTGGAAAATCTACTGTTACTAATCTTCTTGAATTTACATCTAAAACTGTAGAAAATTTTGGAAAAGGTCTACAAACAGATGTTATTTATACAGACTTTAGTAAAGCCTTCGATGTTGTAAATCATAAGCTGTTAGTTATAAAACTGTCTCTTCTTGGTTTTCCAACGCATTTAGTGCGGTGGATTGAATCATATTTATTAAATAGAACGCAAAGCGTTATATTTAACCTCGTAAATTCAGATGAGTTTCTTGTTTCTTCTGGTGTACCTCAAGGAAGCCATCTTGGTCCCTTATTGTTTTTACTTTATGTAAATGATTTACCATCTGTGGTAAAGCATAGTAATATCTTGCTATACGCTGATGATGTTAAACTTTTTCTTTCTTATAAAAATGAGCACGACTCTTTTTTCCTTCAAACCGATCTTGACCATCTTTGTAACTGGTGCGAAATTAACTGCATGAAGCTTAACTTGAAGAAGTGTAAACACATGACTTTTTCTCGGAGGCAACCTTCTCGAAGTTATTACAAAATAGGTGACTATACACTTGAGATCTTAGAGGTTTTTGATGATCTCGGAGTAACTATGGACACCAAACTTCGCTTTAACATTCACATTAATAAAGCTATTAGCCGAGCTAATAGTACTCTAGGATTTATTAAACGATGGTCTAAAGAGTTTAATGATCCTTTTATAACTAAAACCTTATTCACATCGTTAGTAAGGCCCATTCTAGAATACGCTTCAATTGTTTGGTGCCCTCGTTATGGGTGTTACATTGACGATATAGAATCTGTTCAAAAGCAATTTCTTCTATTCTGCTTACGCGATCTATATTGTGATTCAAACTTTAATTTACCTTCTTATGAATATCGATTGCAGCTTATTAATCTTCCTTCTTTAAAAAATAGGAGAATTATGCTAAATGTTAGCTGGATTATAAAACTTTTACATGGATATGTTAACAGTCCATATTTACTTAGTAAAATTTACTTTAATGTTCCTCTTCGTCCTAGAAGGTCTTTTGAGCTACTTTTTATGAACTTTTGTAGAACTAATTACTTACAAAATGAACCACTAAGAAGCGCTTGCGGAGACTTTAATTTCGTTTCAGATGTTATTTCTTTAAATGAATCCATGTACTCAATTAAACATAAAATTTTAGATTACCTGCAGTACCGCCGCTGAGTCTGATTACGCTTTTTCCAAGGATGCATAATTTTCACTTAGTGATGGATATAAAACAACAATAACTACACTATTATGAATGGACCTGAACCTGTTGACCTCAATTATTCTTATCGAACATGCTTGGTGAATGTTAATTCATTTTTCAGCCGTGCCGCACTGGTTGTACATTTTGAATTTTTTCCTACAACCATGCAAGAACGATTTGTATTGTATATATATTGATATAACTGGCCAATGATACCTAGTTGTCTTAGTGCCTACGTTCTCTACCATTTCGTTGTATATAGTGAAATTGGTGTGGTACATATGACCAAGTTTGTCGAAATACCACCTTGCTTAGCCAGGATTTCATTGGCTTTAGCAATGACTGAACGATTTATATTATATATATATGCAAATGCTTATCAGTGTGGCGTACAGACCTTGTTTGTCTCGATACCTCCCACCGTTCTATGCCGACACCATGCTATCAGTGGGGGCGAACATAACCATGTTTGCCTTGTACCACAATGTTATTTGGTGTTCAATATTTTTAAATATCTTAAAATTTATT
The DNA here is from genome assembly GCA_958299015.1 of Tetanocera ferruginea. Taxonomy (NCBI): domain Eukaryota; kingdom Metazoa; phylum Arthropoda; class Insecta; order Diptera; family Sciomyzidae; genus Tetanocera; species Tetanocera ferruginea. The sequence goes on from OY282641.1 coordinate 59,063,670, forward strand.
TGTACATATTATAATGTTAATTTTAAAAAATTATATTCTATTATTAATTTGTTTTGTATTCTTTTGATAATTCACTAATTCTCATTTTATTTTGCTTTGTACCATTATATTGAAATTTTGTATTTTTAATTTATTATAGTGCTAGAAAGCCCAAGGCTTAGCAAATAAATAAATAAATAAATAAATTTAATGCATTAGTCCCAGGTCTGTTTCTATCTCACATGTCGTAACACACAGTAGGACAATGTAAAGCGGCTTTTAAAGGCAACTACAATTTTACAGCATAAAAGAGAATTTAATGCCATAAAATTTTACAAATAATGAGTTATTTTCTGTTGTTTAGTTATTTTCGTAAAAGTTCATTATTAAAAATTTATTAAAATCTTATTTATAGATTAAATTAAGAAGATATCAAACTTTTTGTAAATTCAATATAATATATATCAGTGAAACTAATTTAAATTGTCTGAATTTGTAATATGAACTTAATATTAACTTTTAAAAAGTTAAAACTTTATACCTGACAACCAGATTCGTGTGATTAATCACTTTTCGTGATTTTTTAAGTGCCGTGTGACAATGGTCCATAAGAATAAAAAAAACTATTTCAGTATGCTTGTTTATACTATGTTCACACTGGAAGCTAAATGCGCATTTAAAGCTTAATGCGCATTTATTTCATTAATGCTTCTCTAAATGCGCATTTACCCATATAAAATTCTGTCAAGTTAATTCACTTAAATGCTACTTCTAATGAGCATTTAGCAGTTTGCGACCCTGATTCGATATTCGAAAAACTGCTACTCGCTACTTTTTGCTCATCTCTGACTTGAACTCGTTTCATTAGTTGTCAATTTTGCTAACTGTCAGATTTTTTTTGCTTAGGCTGTGTGCCAATCGGAAACTTCTGACTCGGATTGATACTCAGGGTATAGTATAAATTTTGACAAGAGGGAAGAGAATTTTTGAAACAAGCGAAAATTAAAAAAAAAGCATATCTTAGTTGCTTTGAAGTTTGGAAAAATTAAGAGGGTTGTGTAAAATATATTAGCTACATTATTTTGACTTTTTTTACTGAAAAAATAGTATTGCTTGATGATTTTTCTGGATGCTTTTAATATTCAGAATATATTAATTTTTCATGAAAGCAATGTGCGGGCGGTGGTGTTGTGCTCAAAATGTAATGTATATAAGGATTAATAAATGTAATTATAGAGTATAAATATACAGTATTTTGGATTTTTAAAATTTTACCTTCAGGTAAATTGCACACAAATGGGGAAATAAAATAAGAGCCACACATTATTAAACAAAGTGCCGCACATGCCTATTGATGGTTTACAGTATTTTTCCAGCAGGTCTTTTCTCCAATATATTTTTTTTTTTATATTAGTCCTTTTTTGTTATTCGTTTTAAGCAATTCTGTCCAAAAATAAATGACAGCCGTCCATACTTTTCCAATGGTATATTGATAACGAAGATTGTATAAGAAATAATAAAGTTATTTGAAGTTTTGTGAAAATAATATAAAAAAAATACATGAAAACATTATTATCATTAATACAATTGCAAATATTTTCAAATTTTTGATGCAGATTGAACGAACTTTTTCAGGCCTATGACTTGAGACAGTTTATTTGCTTACAACTAATACACTTGTTAATATATACATATACGGAAAACATGATTTTTTGAGGTTTTTGCAAAATGGTTTAGCTTACTGACGGATTTCGGTATAGCCAAAGTATTTTGGGAATCGCCGTAAAATACATCAAGGTTAATTTTAGAATGGGTACAACTGGAAGTTTTTTTTCAAAGCACGTGTTCAAATTTTGTATGGTTTACTAAAAATTTGCAACTTCGGGTGTTGCAAGGTCAAGACTAAGTGAGATTTTTTTGGAGTGCGTGTTAAGTTTTAAGGTTTTTAGGTTCGGTGGACGAAATTTTAGCACTGCTACTGATTTTTTTTTTCATAAGTATATTTTATAAATGGAATAAAATGATATCAAAAACATTTTGAATGAAAATAATTATGAATAAATTGATGGTTAAGTACACTAAACTGATAAGTGAAAAATTTTACATGTGCAGAAACGTCGATTTTGTTTTTACATTTCAATACATTTCAGTACAAAATACTAATTTGAACTACATATGTACTGAGCAGCATTCATTGGTTATGTATTTTCAACAAATTAACACAATATAGATATTATATTGACGACGACCTGTTTTTGTCAAAAGACCAAATGGTTTTTTGTTTAATTTTTATACATGTTTAAACAACTATTGCTTTAATAATCTTATTTTACGCAAAGCAACAGTATTTATTAAAAATATTTAACTTTGAATAAAAAAAGTATTAGAAAACGCAGTAGTTAACTTTTCATGCATCATTTGGCACAGTAAAAATGACAATTCAATTTCAATAGACAGAAATTTTGTTCAACTCAGAATTTTCCTTCCTACCACGAGTGAAAAGTTTCCGATTGGCACACAGCCTTATAAATGTTCGGCATGTTCGAATACTTGTCAATGCATGTTCGAATACTTGTCAATTTAAATTCGCATTTTACGCTTCTCCCTAATGTGAACACTTGAGATTTGGTTTAATTTTCGAACTTCTAAATGTGCATTTAGAAATCAGTCTGAACGTACTATAAGCCTCATTAGAGAAACTTATTAAACCTATTTTTTTTTTCAAGTCATACAAAAGATTACATATTATTCACTATTTTTTCTTTTCAAAGTGTTAAAAATTAGGCCTGTGCGAGTTGCTTCGAGTTCTAGTCGAGTCGAATAGTGCAACTCGACTCGATTTTCGATTCGAGTAACTCGGTTATTCGAATAACTCGAAATGACGAGTAACTCGAGTGAACTCGAAGAATTATCGAGTTACTCGAGTTATTTTTTTTTGGCACGTTCTCAACTTCACTCTCAAGAATACATACCCAGTAGCAATTAGGGTATAATAAGGATAAAAAGAGATTAAAGTAATGGAACATTGAAGACATGTATATTGTCTTTTTTGCTTATCTTGGGTATGCATTCGGAAGAAAAAAAAAAGTTATAGGCAAAAAACTTGATTTTTTTACCAAAAAAGGGGTTCAGGAGAATCAAAACCACTCCATGGGGATTTCTCCAATTCCAAAAAATGATGCAGTAATAGTTTTTAAGAGTCCCTCTAACTTTTGAGTCTGTGTCCGGATGACTTTTTTTTCTCCATAATAAATCGATCCGGCTTAATGTCGTTTCAATAAATGCATTAAATTATATAAATAATTGTTAACAATTTTTATTATATTTTTTATTACTTAACCGCAATCTCATTATCTCAATCTCTCAATCCTAGGGGGATATTATTTTAACGACTTAAACTCCAAAAACTTTAATTTTTATGCAATAAATTGTACTCATATTTCAAGCTGTTTTGGTTAGCGAAAATAAGGCAACAAATTTATATTTATATTATGTCAAAGGATAGAAACCAAGCTTAACAAAACAACAAGGGTTATATATCAAAGGCCAAACGTTAAAACCTTGTACATGCAATTTTAAAAACTATACAGAAGAAACAAAAAGCTTGATTGCCCATAATTTTTATTTGTTTAAGGTCTCTATCCAGCTCTTAAGAAATTACTCAAGAAAAAGTTAGTTATATTTCTTTAGTGTGTAAAAGTATAAATTCACAGTGTCGACGCTGTTACTTTTTAATGAAAAAAGTAGCAAAATAGAAAAAATATTTCTTACGAGCTGGATTCTCTTTTAAGTAATTTTGACAAAAAAACAGATACTTTTTGATAACTTTTCAGTTTTTTGTATGAAAATATGCTTTACTTGGGAGTTGGAAACAGGCCTTTACGTTAAATTTGTTTTTTTTAAAGTGAGACAAAATGTAACTCACTCACAATCACAAAATCACAAAATGTATATGCATGGAAATTTGGAATGTTTTTTTTTCCAAATATTTTTCAAAAAGTATGTTGAATGAATATAATAATAAGTATAAGAATAATAAATGCAAGGATAACTCAGCCAAGAAACATTGAGGAAGTTAGTGTTTGGATTCATTAACGAATTTTCAACTGGGCATTTGCCCTATCTTCTCGGAACGACATCATAAGAATGACTCAAAGAATGAAAAAGGGTTGCCATCTCTCTGGAAGTACTTATAATTTGTGAAGAGAATTTAGGTCGAGGCATCCCAGGACATTTTTTTTAAGTCTGAGAATTATATTGACGGTGAGTGGTGACCGTGGCATGTAGGTTAAGTGTGTGGATTAGCATGCTCGGAGCCCGGGTTCGATCCCCAGCCGCGGCGAAAAGTTTTTTCAAAAAAAAAATTTTCTGCTCGGTCACCACCTCTCTGCAGGCAATGGCAAACCTCAGAGAGTAAATAATGCCATGTAAAGCTGATTGAGAACATGAACTTTAGCCGTTCGGAGTCGGCATAAAATATGTAGGTCCACTTCTCGGTCAATTGTGCGCAAACATTTAATAACACACACAACACAATTGATCATTAGAAGCTCGGTCAAAGTCCTTTCCAGGGCTGAAATGGCCAATTTGTTTTTTTTTTTTGAGAATTATATTAAGTCAACCAGTCAAAAGAATGAGAGAGAGATAGAGAGAAAAAGAAACAATACTAGGACATTTTTTTCATATTTACTTTATTATTATATTATGAGCGTTATTTTCAAACTCTGCCATTGTAAAACTGAACTCTTTTCAACCTTTATCTGACACAACTTTGTTTGAAATGAGTTCTTTATCTCAAGTCAATGTTTTTCAAAATTACGGGAAAAGTTGAAGCATGAGTGAAATCCTGAATTTATTCAATGAAAAAGAATAATGTTTCTAATGAAACATGGCAACTCTGTTCAAAAATAACTCAGCACAAATAACGTTATTCATTGGAAGAGTGGTTTTTATGTTAACCTTGAACGCATTGCACTGTGTGTCAAATATGAATTTGTCAGTAGACAAATAAAATATATGTTCAATATATATACATATGGGCACATCCATGATGTCGCACGCGACAATCGTACGCATTCAAAGTGAAAAAAGACATATGTAAAATATTTTTTTATTTTGACAAAAGGCGCAAGTTATAGCTCTTGATAAGCACTGTAATTGGTGCTAAGGTTGATTTTTGACAATTGTTCGTTTTCAAGAAAATTACAAAAAACTAACGGATTCGCACGCTACAAAAACAGAAGTCGATTTTGAGGCAAACAGTTCAAACACTGATTTCAGCGAAACATGAGGCATTATTTTAATGTGACTAATTTTGGAATGTTGTGCATTGATGTCTTTTAAAAATGGTTTTTATTTGATTCAAAAATATTAAGCAGCGTAGTTTTTTTTTAACTTTAATCACTGTCGCACGCTACATGTCAAATGCTACATTTTGTTGCACCATATAGTTTACGTTTGTTTATTACTTTTTATGTAATTGGACATGCAGAAGATGAATAAAAATGATTTTTAATATATTCAATATATTTATTTTCACAATAAAAGTTATAAACTTAAAATATCTTCAATAATGACAAAAAATAAGAATCTTCATATTTATGTTACCATATGGCAAATGGTTTTTTGTTATGTTTTATGTTACCAAAAAAAACACAACACAATTGATCATAAGAGGCTCGGTCAAAGTCCTTTCAAGGGCTGAAATGGCCAATTCAGTCCTTTGAAAATGACTCGAAAGTCCTTTCAAAATGACTCGACTCGAGCCGAGTTACTCGAAAATTTAACTACTCGCACGGGCCTATAAAAAATATATTGACTGAGACTCATTGACGAAATAACATGGAAGATAGAAGACAAAGGATTTAAATTCACTGGATTAGTAATTGTAAAGCAGCAGCAGCTTTTTAATTTACAGAGTAAAGCAGCACACTCTTCAATTCATTACATTTTTAAAGCTCTGAGTTCCATTTCCTATGAAGTATGTCAAAAATGTTTCATTCTGTAGTTTCAGACATATTATGGAAAAGAAATGGGCATGCCCATGCTCACGTCTAGACAGGAACGGCATGAAATTTCGGATTTTTCATGACCAATCTAAACAGGCTCAGTAGCTAGTTTCTTCAACTTTTGCGACACATAGTCACTTTTTCTGTCGTCACACTATTTCGTTCCAAAATACTCACTTTTATGAAAGCTAGTGTTTCTCCATTAATTAGTGAGAAAATATTGCTCTGTGATGAGAAAGATACACAAGCGATAGGGAATATATAAAATTGAAACAATTGACATTTTTTTGTTTTTATTTTTTCAAATTTAAAAAATCATGTTTATATTTATGTTTATATTTATAAAACAAACCCTATCCATGCGTTGAGATCCGATCCATTCTTTTCATGCGGTGGCTATATGCAGTGATACAAATTTTATCAGGGAATAAATCTCATAAATAAAATATTTAAGTTTATATATTCACTAGCAGGCCACAGTGGTCCGAGGCTTCGCCACGGACATCTTCTCTTTTTCAATACTACCTTTGTTAAAGTCTTGAAAATATTGCAATAATAAAAAACCGTTAAAATATTTGAATTTGTATTTGGAAGCAAATTGTAATAAATATTATAAGATAATAAAGTGAAGATCTTTTAATTTTAGTTATTGAACACTTCAGTAGGAAGGAATGAGAAAAGTCCCATTTTCTGCTGTATCGACTGGTTTACCATAATCTACTTCTACGTTTTTCAAAGTTTTTTATTAAATATTTATTTTACTCCACGCGTAAAACGTAGCGGGTGCATTCATTTTGTCACGAAATTTATTTCACGACCATGAGTCGATTAAGCCATGTCCGTCTGTCTGTCTGTTCATTCATCTGTCCACACGATTACAGCCGTCTCTTTACTGCAAATCTCTTTAAAGTCCATAATAAAATAATTTTCATGACTTGAAATTTGTCATAATGCTTTAATTTAGAACATAGCAGTTAAAATTCGACAAAATTTTGTGAATACTTCCCATAGAAAGTGACGCCACAAAGTATCAAAACCTTCATAATTTACACAAAAATTAATGTGTTGAAAATTAAAATTGAAAGTTCATACATTAGTCTTGTTTTCTTGATAAATAAAACGTAATCTGAGTTTGAAATAGGAAAAATTGGAAAAAACACGCATATCTCCCACACAAAGTGACGTCATCAAATTAATACAACCTAAATAAATTCGAATAAACTTCAACCGGAGTATTTTGACTTCGGGCAATTCGAAGATCATTTTTTAATAGTTTTATTTTTCATTTGTCTTTTATTCATCATTAAAGTGCGTATCTCAGAATGTTATTCATGATTTTAGGAAGATACTTTGTAAATTTGTTAAAACTTTTACACATGAATATAAAAACCGCAATAATTAGTACCTAGCTGTTTAATTGTTATTTATTGGTGTATTCTTTATTAAAATAATTTTTACTAAAACACAATAAATGAGTGCAAATACTAAGTTACACACTGGTATCCGGCCGAATAGTAAATTTTTGTCGGATATCCGTTGCATATCTAATAATAAAAACCCACCTTCATAATTAATGTGAGGTCGATAGTTAAAAGCAGACCTCACTATAGCAGCGTAGCAAGGGGGGCGGGGGTGCGGTCCGCCCCGGGTGCACGCTGAAATGAGGTGCAAAATTTCATTACTGCGGTTTTATGTTTTGAATATCAAGAGGGTGCAAAAGTGAATGCAAATATGTTTACCATCACCAAGACTTTGTTTTTATTAAAACAAACTTTTACTTAATTTTTATTTTTTTTTTCACTATAAACGCTCATACTAAAACCCAAGTCATTTCGGTACTTAATTTTTCATGGTTAGGGGTGCAATTGCCAAACAAATTATATACAAATTCCAGTTAAAGGAAAATGTAAAAACATATTTTTTTATATTCCATAAAGATTTATAAAAAGCACTTTTGTACTTCTAATATTCATCTTAAGAAGTGCTCAAACATGCTAGTAGATAGTAGATAATACATACAATGCAATACATTTCTCCAGAGCTTTTTAGAAAAACGTGCTCATGTCATAAATGTCAGGAATAAAAATATACTTAATATTTTTGTGATTACTAAGTTCTGAGACTATACATCGACAAACAAACCTTTTTTGCAGCTCTTAACCTGCTAGAACATAATTTGCAATAGAAGTATGTTTTTGGGTATCCTGTTACATAAAATAATTTAAAAATCATTGCTCAATTTATTACAGCCTGTTTCAAAAGAGAAGAACATTTTCGCGCATGTTGGAGAAAAAGAAAATAAATTTCAGTATGTTCTTCATTCTGTTTGGTCGAAATTAAAAATAAAATTAAATATTCTTTGAGCAGCAAAATATATGAAAAAATTTATTGTATATTCCTGAATTTTGTTGTTCATCGCAACTGCGCTGCGGAAGTACTAAGTCTTATTTTTCAAAATCAACCAATCAAAATTTAAAAAAAAATTTGTGTCAGAAAATAATTTGTCAGCCGTAATTTCACTTCACAATTTTTTTCTTAAGAAAATAATTTAGTTTTGAAAATATAGTTCGAAAAAGGATTTGAAGCTTCGGCTGTGATATCATGCGACGCAAAACAGATTTCGCAATAATACAATAAAATTTAACGGTGGTTTTTAAAGTACTGTGTCAAAAAACAGTAAAAAACATAAAGTTCAGCAAACAGTACAAAAAGAGCAATAAATTACGCTCAAAATAAATTTCTAGCTTTAGAAATAATTTCTCACTGCACATCGAAAAATGAAACTTAAAAATGTTTTTCTCTTTTGAAACGAGCTATACTTGCTTAAGAAATTTCTAAAAAAAAATTAAATTGATTAAAACTCATTAAAGTTTTTAAAAGTTTAAGAAAACACTATTCTTAAAATTATTCTAAGTATTATTATTTAATTAAAATTTTGTTCTCAGTCACCAAATGTGAAGCATTAACAGATTTCTTGGAATTGCCAGCACTTTTTGGGCCATTCATGACTCTGGACCTTGTTCTCCCAGGGGAATTTGCTTTGCGTTTGCTTTGGGAATTATGTAGATAATGACAATGAAACCAATATCTGATATCAATTTGGTATCACTGTGATATTGTGATACTGTGATATTTATGGTCGAGAATAGGGCAGTCATATGTTACAGACCTCATTCTTGTCTATTAAAGTCGAAGCTGAAATGTATAAAGAAATTAATAAAAATTAGGAAAAAAATTTATAAATGAATTTTAATATTTTGTCCTAATTTTCACTAATCTTTTATATAGAAGACGTGGATTGATTTCGAAAAAATATTTAAATTGTCATACAGGGTCAGTGAGGGAAAATTTGTTAACGTTTTACTTCCAGGTCCTATTTTTTCCTCAATTATGCAAAATTATTCAAAATAGATCTTTGGCGATTTACGCACTATTGCAAGTCAAAATTTTGCGTAAACAAAACATTTTTGAAAAATTCCTTGATTGCGGTTTTCCTGCTTTCAAAAAAATTAAGCTATACTTCAAATTTGAAATTAAGCGCAATTTTTCAGTTTTGTAAAAGTAACCAAATTATCTTTCAAATGATATGAAATATATTAATATCGATGAGATTAATTTTGTATATTGTTACCGACTTTTATAAATAATACAATGAATTAAAATATATATGTTTACTCATTTGCACTTTAACAAAATAATCATAACAGTAAACTTTTATATAAAAATTTATATTAATTTCGTGGTACTTTTATCTGCACGTGGGTGCACAATTTAGTTTCCGTCACGGGCGCCAGCAACCCTAGCTACGCCACTGCCTCACTGCAATCGCAGTCGTGTAAGCAAATAATTGCAAGCATTATTTGCCAACAATTTTCTCTTTGAGTCGCTGCTTTTGCGTGAAAAGCAAACGACCAAGCAATGCTTAGCATCGGTGTTAATTTCTAAAAAACTTAACACTTTAATTAAATATATTTATTGTTTATTCTTCTTAAATAAATCCCGCTTATGGCATTCTGTAGCACAAATATGATATTTTAAAATTTTTTTTCATAAAAATCAGTCCAGTAGTTTTGGAGTCTCTAGCGCACTTAATATTTCCACTTCAATTTTATATAATAGTATAGATTAATTTAGTCATTGCAGTTCTTATAATATTGTGTATATTCTATTTTTATAGTCTTAATGAAAAAATTTAAGTTGATACCTTGTACAGGGCAGAAGTATAAGTAAACACTTCATTGAAATCGACAATTGCACAATCAAGCGAAAATTGTTCTCGCCTAATACATAGTGACATAGTGACAACTTCAGCCAACTCGAGTCGCATATTTTAGTCTACAGAAACACTTTGGCTATTGAATTCCTACGAAAATAGAACTGAAACAAGCGAGATGAGTCACCGACTTTTCTCATTTTGTTACAGAGACGGTGCAAGTGAGAATGCCGTCATTATGACGTCAAAGTGAGAAAATATGGTGAGAACTGCGATGACAAAAGTTGCAGAAACGAGCTACAGTTATTTGTAGTAAGGCCACAGCTAGAGACGTCACTGTTAGCTGACGCGTTATTTGTCAAGAGTGCTGATGTGATTCGCATCAGTCCCATATAAAATTTTCCATACAAAATCCCGTTAAATTTGTTCTAGCGGTGGGGAAAATCTGATGAGTTTTTGCCTATCTGTGTGATATGGCATCTCTGTTTGGCACATATGTTGTAACCATATAAAAAATGTGTAGCTGAACTACTGGCATCAATAATAAAATCAGCTGATTAAATCAATTCAAATAATTAAAGCAGAAATTATATTATTTGAAAACACATTTGAATTGAGAGCACATCCTAGTTTTTTTTAATGCTTTGAAATTTGTTTTTATTTTAACCGAAGCAGGAAAAAATTTATTACAAATTCAATGTATCAATAAATAAAGTCAATATCCTGCAATAAAAACCAATTATTAAAACAAATCTGTTGTTTTATTTGCTGCAACTTATGGATTGACCAGAATCTGACTGCTCATCTTGACTGCATAACTTCATAGGTACTAGAACCAACAACCACAACCTTCTCTTTTTTTGTGTGTCATAAAACAAAATAACGATACAAATTTAACAGTTAAAGAGGCTGTTCAGACTTGCCTCGAATGAGGCAACTCATACCCTTCATTTTGACATAATCCAGCGTTCAAGTGTTCACCCAGATATTATTGTCTCAATACGAGGCTGCCTTATTTTGACATATGCATATTGTTTTTTTTTTTCTATTCGTATTTAAATTTTATTTGATAAATTAATATGCAGTGATTCACAGTCAAAGTGATGCAACAACTAAATATGGCAATATATAGCTGCAATTTTTTAAATATATCATTGTATTAAAACGGGTGGGGACAAATTAATTACCCAATTTTCCTTTGCTGTAATTTTTGTGAACACTGATTGTGAAATTTGTTTTTTTAATACAATAGAATTATATAAACAAATGGTGGCCAATAGGCCACCACTAAGTGGGTGTTCCAATAGGGTGATTACTTCTGCCCCAGCTCTTATATATAAAACACCGTTATTTTTGCTGACCTTCCGATCGGAAAAAGTTAAACGTGCTTTCGTTGGCAAAAAAAACGGTGTTCCAAAAGTTTGGATCCTTATTTATGTGATCTCTTGAAAATTTTATGGTTTGTTGCGGGCTGTGCGTCTATGAAAATAGGCTTCTCTAAGGACTCTGCCAACGGTTTCGGATTTTTGACGATACATTTTATTTTATTAGAATGTCAAAACAATTTTTTATTACCTAATCAGATTGCATTGTTCTTAGAAACTTATATCAATTATTACGCATTTGAAATTTGGATTCGTGCTGTCGCAACTAACTGTAAACGCTCGTGAATCATTTTGAATGTGATCACATATTTGCGTATCAGTGTGCATTTTTCATGCTTATATTTACAACGCATGCACAAGCCAATATTAATTCTTTGCAAAATAATAAATAAATGCAAATCAAATTATTATAATTGTTGCACCACTTTGACTGTTAATAATATAAATAAAAAATTTCACTATGGCGTATATCAAAATGAGATGCAAAAATTTAAAAATTCTTGCCTCACGTAACATGTAACCACTGAGCATATAATTGTATGCTATTGTATGCTCAGTGATGTAACCTTCTGGCTTCCCCTTTGCCTCTTGACGTCAAAATGAGGCAAGTGAATCATTTGAGGCAAGTCTGAACCAGATATAAAGTAGTAGTAGTAGTAGTTCTTTATTGAGCCTATTTAAAACGATTGTACAATAGATGTGTTTCCCTACTCGATTGTAGTTACTTGTAAGCTGCTAGAACGTGTTTCCGTACTTTTTCTAGCTCACAAGAGAGAAGAAGAACAAGCACGAAATCGCTCTCTCGACCTAGAAACTAGCTCGAAGTGTGCTCGAGTGTGCTCGAAGAAATTCTTCCAGCATTATAAGAACAAGCATGAAGAAGAAGAAGCAAACTTCAAATTGACATTTTTAATGTGTTTTATGTTTATGTTGTGCGGTTGAAAATAAATTTACAAATAGTGAAATTCAATTCATAACAATAAATACATTTTAGAATGAAAAAATATAATGAATACACATATCTTAATGTGCATTGTTTAAGTTTGATAGGCAATCAGCTGTTTTTGTGCTTGAAACTAGCTAGAAGTTGTTTCCGTACTTTCGACAATTTTTTCAAATTTCGTTTTACTCTCTCAGCTTGAACTTTATTCGACTTTTACTCGACATTGTGTTTGGAAACACACCTAATGTATCTTATAACTATCTCTTGTTTGTTGAATTTAGCGGCTGTAATTGTATGGCCAGCATATTCTTGGCTGCCACTTGAATTTACAATGCTAATAAAACCATAGGGGTATTCAGAATCTGGTGATTTGCCCTTGTATCGTGTATTTATGATATTTGTAGTAAGTTTTGTAATGCTACAAAAACAAAATGCACAGTTCTTAAAATACAACCCTGTAGTAAAAATACAATGACGAAACCATGATACAAGAACTCAGGTAAACTTATTAGAGTTGAGTTCATAGAAATAAGAAATAAGGAAGTGGTGTTGTGCTCACATACACTGTATGTGTACTGCGGCATTTTGTCAGATGTCAGAGAGCGAAATTTTTGACATTTGCACTTGAAAAGCAAAACAAAGAAAATTGATCCGCAGAAATTCTTTTAAAATAATTATTAAAAGCGATTGTCATTGCTGAAATAAATTGATTGAATAAAGTTAAAATTATTTACAACTTTAAAACAATGAATTGTGTAGTGCACAGTTGTGGAAACAGCCAAAAGTTGAAAAACAAAATGATTTCATTCCACAAGTAAGTATATTGAAATTTTATTCACATTGGTTTCACTTTTAAAATAAAAGAATGTTATTTATATTATATAAGTTATTTTAAAGTGTATTTCAATTAGAAATTAATATATTTCTAATCAGAAATATGTGAAAAAGCAATAATTTGTGCCAGTTAATTTCGCGCCATTTCTAAGCTAGCGTATATGTCAAAGCACGAACTCGACTTCAAGGGCGCATTCATTTTTCATGGTGTCATATTTTCAGGGCGCCCTTGTTATCACCGTAGTAAATTAATTTTATTTATGTGCTTATTTTCAGATTTCCGAGAATGCGAAACAAATGGATTTGCACCCTAGGTCTGCAACCAAGCTTCGTAAACCAAAATTCGGTTGTTTGCTCGGATCATTTTTATGAATTCGATTTTATCGGCTGTTCAAAATCAAGCCGAAGATTGTTTCCGTCAGCGGTACCACATCTTGATGTTGACTGTGGTGCGATGTAAGTATTTTATTTCTTTATTACATAAAATAAATTTATATAAATCAATATTGTTAGCGACATCGATTGTCTACCTCTTTGCAGCACGGAAGTAGCTAAAACAGCTTTAGAAGATAAAGAAAATATTAGGATTTTAGAAAACATACAGATTGCGCCGCCTAGGGACAATATTTTACAAAGTGCTTCCGAAGCAAATTCAATGCCACAAAGTTTTAAAAAAATAACTCTTAAAAGAGCGCTCGAGTCTGGAGATGATTTGTCATCAACACCTCGTAGAAAAATAGCTAAGGAAAAACTTCGGGTACTTCGTAAAACAGTTTTGGAGAAAAATAGAAAAATAAAAACATTAAATGAAAAAGTTAGAAGAAAATCTAAAAGGATAGGAACACTAAATGAATTCATAAAATCTATAAAAAGTAAAAATTTAATAAATGAGGAGACGTTAGATATCTTGCAGAACCTAGGTGCTATGAATGCAGATCTATTTGAGAGAAAATTAAGAAAAGTTAAGGGTTCACCAAACGCTTGGATGTATCGACCAGAGCTTCGATCATTTGCGCTCAATTTAAATTTTTTATCTCCAAAAGCATACGAGTTTGTCAGAGAAAATTTTGACAATTGCTTACCGCATCCGCGAACCCTTGCAAAATGGTATGAGGGCATTGATTGTTGCCCTGGCTTCACAACAGAGAAGTTGTGATAACATTTCTGAGAAAATAGTTCTAAACTTAGTTTTTGATGAAATAGCAGTTAGAAGGTAAGGCTTTCAATTATTTCAATTTTCAATTTTATAATTATGTCAATTTTGTAATTAGACACATAGATTGGAGCAACAAAAGGGCCATGGGATATACTTTCATCGGTGATGGGGACTGCGGCAGCACGGAGGCAACTCAAATTTTAGTTTTCCTGGTAGTATGCATTAACCGAAGTTGGAAATACCCGACAGGTATTTTCCAATCACATGTCTTGATGCGAATCAAAAGGTAAATTTAATAAAGCATTGTTTAGAAAATATTTTAGCCACCGGAGCTGAGGTTATTGGGATAACTTTTGATGGAGCAGCCGTTAACTTTACTGCAGCTAGACTATTAGGATCAGATATATCTGATATTAGAGCAGAAAGTGTCTTCCAGTTAGATTCTTTGCCTATTAACTTTTGCATTTTACCTGATCCCTGCCATATGATTAAGTTAATTAAGAACTTTTTTGCGGAGATATGGGAATTAAAAGATTCGGAAAACAAAATTATTAAATGGCAATATCTTGAAAAACTAGTTCAATTGCAGGAAACAGAAGAATTACATTTAGGGAATAAGTTAAAAAGAGCTCATATTTTCTTTTCAGATCAGAAAATGAAAGTTAGGCTTGCGGTACAAGCTCTTAGCAAATCTGTGGCAGATGCTTTAGATTTTTGTAGGGAAATACTGCTATTGCCGGAGTTTCAAGATAGTGAAGCTACAGTTAGGTTTATTAGACATATTAATAATGTTTTCGATATTTTAAATAGCAGAAGCGTTCATAAATTCGGGTTTGAAAAAGCCATTTGTGCTGAAAATATAGATAGCCTTATTTCATTTGAAAATTATTTCGTTGCATACTTGAGTCAGCTTCGTACCCTTAATGGGCAATTAGTAGTATGCAATCGTAGAAAAACTGGATTTATTGGTATTATAGCATGCGTTAGAAATATAAAAGTTATATATGAGAGGTTTGTAGCTAATAAAATGTTATCTTTTGTTCCATTTTACAAGCTTAATCAGGACCATATAGAATTCTTCTTTAGTTCAGTTCGTTCGCATTTAGGTTACAATGATATTTCTTCTGTTAAGCAGTTCAAAGCTGCTTATAAGAAATTGATTATCATATGCAAAATACGGGAAGGAGGCATAGGTAATTGCATACCTTTGGAAAATATTCAAATTTTAAATTTAAGCAGTTCCAACCCCGTTTAAACAAATAGAATATTCGAGTTAAATCAGAGAGTAGTTCAATCGATCATAGATAATGAGGAGCATCAATATTCTTTTCTTAATGATTGCAGTGCTGCAGATGAGCTGATTGCAGATGAGCTGCAGTGGTTCAGCCGTGATGGTCACAAATACATACGCACTAACGATAAGAATATACTTTGAATTTAGTGAAATTTTTTCTTTTGAATTTGTTACGGTAAATTTTTTTATGACAACGTATATATGTTAGACCGTTTTTTGGTTGAATCGGGTGTGAGGATTTCATATCTGGCGTTAGTTTTGCTCTAGCTGTGCACGTTTTAAAAAAAAAATTGTTGAAAAAATTCCTATAGAAAAAATTCACAAAATTGAGGGTGCGATAGGGTAAAGTGTACCCCCAGTCCCCTTTTTTTGGTTTTTTGTTTAATAACTTTTCATGCCCTAACCGAAAGTCGCCCAGGCAATATCGGTTTAAAAATCGACCCAGCCTAATGTATAATATATAAAATAATATGTATACATTATATAATAATTGTGAATTATCTATTATTGTATATTTTATTATAACGTTTAATATGACATTCTAATATTTCTATGTTTATGGGTGAAATAGGCCTACAGGGGAACCGAACACCCAAAAAAAATCGGTAACGCACCAAATTGTATACCTCAAGGGTGGTGTGGAAATACAATAATAGAATAATTTCACAACAAAATGCATCATTGATTAAACTTTTTAAATATGCAAAAATTTTAATCAGAAACTTATTTATATATAATTCCAATCAGAAAAACTGAGCCTGGTTGTACGCAACAACCGAATACGGCCCTGAGAGAATGTTTCTGTATTAGTGTGAACATGAACCAGTAAGCAAGATGCCGCTCTTCTGTTCCAAAACATCACTTCCTTATCTCTTACTTCTATGGTTGAGTTCCTATATATCAACTAGCCATTGCTGTCAAGCTCAGCGTCAATATTGCCACGTCTTGAATTTTGTGGGAAAAATATTTTTTGTAATTTTTCATATGCACACGCTTTTATTTTCATGTGCACCACACCCCTATACAACTTAATAATAAAGGAGTTAAAAAAACGGAAGACAGTCAACTAAAAAATTAAGAACAAAAAGGTTTTTATAACAATATTTTCACTTTTTATTATTTCCCATTATTTTTTGTTTTTTTATTTGTATTCAAATTTTTTTATTAAGATTTTTGTTAATTTTACAGTAATTAACGAAGAACTTAAGGAGACGTGACACCTTCAAAAATTTTTTTTATTTTTTGTTTTAAATGCGTATAAGTTTAATAAAAATAAGATATCATTTTGAAAAATTATATATATATATATTTTTTTGTAAAAAAATATTTCGCAAAAAAAAATTTTTATTATTATTTTAATCACATATATTGCTACTGGAATTTTGTTTAAAATTCATTAAAAAATCACGGCGGGCGTGATAAAACAAAAACTACTCAACCGACCGTACTGAAATTTTAATTTGTTGTTTTACACTTGTCGATGCATGCAATGAAATACAGACAGAAAAATCTGCTTTATAATTTTTGAATTTTTGGCCGATTTTGTCCAAAAAACTTCTAGTTCATTCCATGGCGGTTTTGATGCTGATAAAAACCCCGTTTTTTGTTTATTTTCCCGATGCCTTAGTGAGTTGTAATCACGCCCGCCATGGTTTTTTGATGTATTTTTTAAATAATTCCAATAGCCATATATGTAAATAAAAAAAAAAATATATTTTTTTTTGTATAATTTTTTTACTAAGAAATATATATTTACTTTTTCAAAATTATATCTTATTTTTTATTCAACTTAAAGGCATTTTAAAAATTTAAAATAATTTTTTTTTAAGGTGTCACGTCCCGTTAATTTGTTCGCAACAGCTTAACTCAGTTCTTTTATTACGTATTTATTATTCGTTTATCTATTATAATTCTAAATTCTATTTTGATTCTTAATTCTATTTATTATTAATATCTTCATATACATATTTTACTGAAAGGTTGGATTTTGGCTTAAAGATATGGCAGCATCGTATTTCAACAGCATGGGTATGCCAATTTATACTGTCATTCTAATAAGTCTACCTGAGTCCTAATATCATGGACAAAACCCTATTGTATTCTTTGTAAATTTCGTTGTGCATTTGATCAGCTCATCTCAAAAGTATTCACCCCTATAACGCACTACGGCGTAGTCTCCGTTTATTACGCTCGTAAGACAGGTATCATGCACTTAGTTTTTGTTTCGAAATGTTCTCCGTAATATTCGAAATTTGAAAAAATGAAATCACGTACTACGCAAAAGTTGTCATTTTGACATATATTTGTGCGAAAAATCTACGTTTGTTTGTGAATTGACGTAGAGCAAGCAATTTGAATTAAATCATATAAATAATAATTTGAAAAGTGGAAAATCTAATAAAATTAAAAATAGGTGTGTCGCAGAATTTGGAGCATTAAAAATGTAAGAAATGTGCAAATTTTGTTAAAACTAAAGGCTAAAATTGTAATTGAATTTTTAATAGGTCAAAGCTAACAACAAACAGCAACCAATATAAAAGATTGGTCGTTATTAGGATGACTGGCCTAGAAACATCTACTTCTTGTATCAAAGGATGTAGGAACATCCGTGCGGAAACCTC
This sequence comes from Tetanocera ferruginea, assembly GCA_958299015.1. NCBI lineage: Eukaryota > Metazoa > Arthropoda > Insecta > Diptera > Sciomyzidae > Tetanocera > Tetanocera ferruginea. The sequence continues at coordinate 59,082,103 of OY282641.1, forward strand.
GAAAGTCGTTTACGTTCCTGAAGCTAATATTGATGAAGAAGGCTTGCGAAATTAGTAGAATATGATGACAATAGTTTGGACGCTTCTATGAGATCGCAACCTGCTTACGATCAATTACAAGCTGCACCAAAAAAGCAAGGAGCAACTGCAAAGAGTCTGTACAGCAACAAATTTCATTGCAGGAAGATTTTTACGAAAAATCTATCGATTTTTGTAAACGCCAAGAAGATAGATCGGAAATATTAGCAACGAGTCTGAAGCGCCTCAATAGGGTTAATGAAAAAATGTTCGAACTTCAAAAAGAAAAGCTTTGCGAAATTCGACGTCACAATCGTGAGAAGGAACAATTGCTAAAAAAGAAGCATGAAATTAAAGCTAAGATGCTGGAAATGCAGATCAAGTAAATGCGATGCCATAAACTCTTGCATTTTTTCGTATTGTTTATTGTTTTCTTATGCACATTACAAAAGAACATTGCGAAATATGATTTAATATAAATCTAATTTAATGAAATACCTTTGAATAAAATACATATATTTTAATTACAAAAAATTATCTTAAAAATGATCTGAGTATGTTTTCTCTAATTAGTGACGCCGCATTAATATGATTTGATGGAGCTTCTTCAGAATCCAAAATATCCTCTTGACGTTCTTCAATTGCAAGCTCAGCATCTTCAACGAGAAAGTGCACGCAAATATTATGCAATGCACATGAAACGTTGACAATCTGAACCACTTTTTGTGGTGAATAATGTAGCTGGCGAGTGCCCAGCAGACAACGGAACCGATTCTTTAATACGCCTATAGTTCTTTCTATAATATTTCTTGTTTTTTAAACCCTTTTATTAAAATCACTTTTACGGCTTCCTTCCTCTGCTGAACGAAACGGTGTTATTAACCAAGGTTGCAAAGGATATCCTGCATCACCTGATATAAAAATATTGCATATCTAATGTTAAGTCTGAGAAACAAGTTTATTTTAAACGTGCCTAAAATATAAGGCACGTTTAATTTATAATATTATTAATAAATAGTAAAATATAATCTTTCTCCTTCATTGTACTTCTGCTCAAAGAATGCTTTTGCATCGCTTAAATTCCACTCATGTGAGTCATGGTTACTTGCAGGGTACTGAGCATCCACATATCTTATTCTCATTTTCTAATCACTGAATGACTGAAATGACCCAACGCTGATATAGATGTCTTTCGACTAGGACCAAGCTCGTCTTCCAGTACATGCAAAACATACTTAAACGCTTAATTAAGCGTAAATTTTATTTAATTAAGTGTTTCGTTTCAAAGTTTTTATTATTTAACCCGTGGTCCACACTGGAAATAAATTATTTTATACCATCTGTCAAATTCCATTTCTAACCATAAATATTGCAACCAATATTTTTTACATGGGCATTCTATGGTATACCATACCATTTTTAAAAGAAATATTACAAAATAAATATGAATAAATTTGGACCACTTTCAAATAAATCAAAAATAAAGCACTATGACACAAATTCTTCTATTAAAACTTCGCGGAAAAGTTTACTGTTTATGTTAATGATGGTAAATGATGGCAAAAATGATAGCTCATTGCTTAACATAAATTGCAAAAAATATTGCAAAGCATATATTGCATTCCATGAGCAATAAGTGCTCTTCTAAGCAATATCTATAGTAAGCAATATTTAATACCATCATTTATTGCCAATGTGGACCACGTGTTACAAAAATACAAAAAAACAATTAGAAAAAAGCATGAACATGGCGGGAAACATGAAAACAATTATTGAAAATAAGTTTCCCGTCCCTTTATCTCCGGTCACTTATAATTGTATCATGGAACTGTTGTGCAACCGTTGTGTGTACCTCCTTAACGCAAAAAATCAGTTTCTGATCAACTCAACATATTTTGGAGCGGAGTCTGATTTTACAGCTAGACACGTAACTGTTAGCTAACGCGTTATTTGTCCAGAGTGCTAATGTGATTCGCATCATTCCCATATAGGGTTACTACATGCAAAGTGGACTTCGCCTGGACTTTGAAAAGAAATATATGGATTTCGTCATTTTCAGCTGGAAATTGAAAGAAAGCGTTGGTCAGTTTCCAGAGAACGATAACATTTTTTTTAATGATTTATTTGTACAACAAAAATAATGTATAATAAATACAAATTTGTACATTAAAAAAGAATATTTCAGAACAATAAATAAAATATCATAAAAATATATATTAATAACAATTCAATATTTCTAAAATAATTTCAAATGGCGTTCAACGCCTTAAGACTTCGTTTTTTGTAATTCATTCAAAGAACAAAAAAATAAACATTTCTAATAAAAACGAAACAAAACAAAAAATAAAGAAGGAAAAAACAAAGAATCTGTTTGAACTTTACCAGCTAACAAAGAAATTATCAAATCTGTCACCTTTGTATTTTGTTATTTTGGAGGTTTTTAAGTTTTACAAATACTAAATGCACTAAAAAGTAATTTAATCATCAGCAACCGGAGTAATGCGATTGATGTGAGTAACTTTATTTTTGTTATATAAACGAAAAAGCAATAAATTTCGCGCATTTTCTCGCATGTTATTGTTTTGTTTTGTTTGAAAATATTAGAAAAAATTTGAGCTGGACAAATTCTTAATAAACTGGGCACTGGACACGGGTCGAAAAAGCTGGACAGTACAGGCGAGTCCAGGCCATGTGGCAACCCTAGTCCCATACAAAATTTTCCAAAAAAAAACCATTATATTTGTTCTAGTTCTGGGAAAAATATGAAGAGTTTTTGTCTATCTGTGTGATATGGCATCTCTGTTTGCCACATATGTTTGAATCATATAAAAAATGTGTAGCTGAACTACTCGCACCAATAACAAAATTAGCTATTTAAATCAATTCAAGCAGGAATAAATATATTTGAAAACATATCCTAGTTTTTATTTTTTAAAGGCTTTAAAAGTCGTTGTTATTTTAATCGATGCAGGAGAAAATGTATAACAAATTAAATGTATCAATAAAAAGAGTGTTAACACATCATTATCCTTTTTTGCGCGAGAGATATGTACATATGTTCCTGACTTAGCAAAATGCTGCAAACTTTTTTAAAATCCTCAATAAAAAACAATAATTAAAAACAAAGATGTTGTTTTAATTTTCTGCAACTTATGCTTATCATAGAATTAAATAGATTGAACAAAATCTGACTGCTCATCTTGACTGTTCTTCATAGGTGTACCCCACAACCTTATTGTGTGCCAATTCAATTCAATTTTCAATTTATTTAATTAATTCGTTGGCATATAAGAATTGGTTTCTTTTGCATGCCGCAGGAGAAGAGACTAGGTAACAAGATTAACAATTAGATTATTAATACAATAACAACATGGTATAATTTAAATAGAAAAATTAAGCAAAGAGATTATCAAATAAAATAACAAGTTATGAATTAAAACATTTAAAATTTAAAAAATAGTATACAGTGCCTCTGAGGAAATAATAACTTTAAAGAAACAATTGAACAGTGATTGCAACTTGTGGTGTCTGCACATCACATACACACAACACACATACATACAATATAAAATACTTTAATTTAAAAAATTTGAATTTAAAAAATATATTTTTGTTGATGTCAATTTTTATTTATCAAAAAAATTATTATCAAAAATATAATTACAAAAGAATTGTATTCGACAAACATAGTCGTATAAAAATAAATGTTAATAAAATAAAATTTATATAAAAAAAAATAGCTTTATTTGTGGAATACACAACTGATGACAACTGTGTAACACCACAACCGGCGATCCTGCCTAAAAAAAAAGAAGTCTACCGCCTGAAGAACAAATAAATCGTGTATGGATATCTTGTACCGCTAAACGTTCAGGTGCAACTAAATTAGAATACTGGCCAAAACATCAATCTGTGCCAGCTAAACTATTGAACGTGCCAGAGAAAGAAGTACACGGTGAAAAATCCTCAATCAAATAAGAACGAAACTAACAACAGCAAACAATAACAACAACAACAACAATAACAACAATAACAAAAGCAGCAACAACAACAGCTATAACAACAACAAAAACAATAACAGCAACCGCAGCACTAAAACAAAAGCGACAACGTCGCCAACAACAACAGCAACGCCAATAACAGCAGCAACGCCAAAAGCGGCAGCGACGCCAACATTGGCAGCGACGCAAACATCAGCAGCGACACCAACAGCGGCAGCGACGCCAACAGCGACAACGACGCCAACATTGGCAGCGACGTCAACAGTGGCAGCGACGTCAACAGAAGAGTGACGTCAACAGTAACAGTGACGTCAACAGCGGAAATACGTAAATATAATAACACTACACACTTAGCTTCTTACACGGTTGGCAAACGATCGGGTCGGAGGAAACCGATCGTTTTACTCCGTAGGCACTACACCACACCTAGGCACACTAATAGGAACACATTATATTATTATTATATCATAACTTTAATGCTATAACCTCAACCAATAATGAGTATTAGACACACACCCTCTCACCACACTCACCCCTTCTCACCTCAACCCTCTCAACACGGAGATGGCCACATAAATATACCGATAGACTTAGAGTCCGATCCGACCAACCCATTCGAAAGGTCCGAACGTACGGAAATTCACGCAACATCGGTAAAACTGCCCCAGTTTTGGACTAATTGTCCAGAGGCATACACGCCGAAATCCAATTTCAATCGAGATCCATTACGATGGATAAAACAAAATATTAATACCAGATTACGGCTTTTCCGCAAGAAGCAATCATGACGGTACTCGATTTTATTCAGAAACCTTCCTCAAGCAATCTATACGAAAACTTGAAGAAAATACTGATTGAATGTCATTCTCTTAGCGAAAATAAACGTATTGACAAAATACTAGCAGACACAGAGATGTGAGATAGGAAATCTTCCCAATACTATAGATCGCTATTAATATTGGCTGCTTCCACGGTAGACCCAGATTTTCTCCAAAAACTATGGCTCCGGAAACTTCCTAAAACACTGAACATAGCTTTAACCGGGTCAGGCCATACAGAACTAGAGGAACTTCTGAAAATGGCCGATAAGCTATCGGAAGTCATAAGTGAAAACGAAATGTCAGTCTTACAAACAAGCCATAGTTCCAATACTAACGAACTTGCGAGTATGGTACAAAAGCTAACATTATCTACGACGAACATATGAAGTGCTTTTAACAAATTGTCACTAGAAGTTGAAGCTCTTAAATCACAAAATAATTTCCGGTCACGGTCACCAGCGAGAAATAGGTCAAACTCACGCACACGTAGGCCAAACTGGTTATGCCGATACCACTACAAATTCAGTATGGAAGCACGTAGATGTGAACAACCGTGTGCATATGCACAAAACGTCAACACAACACAAAACAACTCAACACAATATAACACAAACTAAATGACTCCATTGTCGCGACGACTGACAATGCACCTGTCACACTAACACGTCGTCTCTTTATTCATGACCCAACAAATAAATTAAACTTTTTAGTAGACAGCGGAGCCGAAGTATCAGTACTTCCTTCCTCCAAATTCAAAATTTCAAAACAGAAATCTGATCTCACTTTAACAGCGGCCAATGGCACTTCCATTTCGACTTTCGGAAAAAAACTACTTACACTTGACTTAAAATAACGACGTGAATTACCATTTCATTTCATCATTGCTGACATTTCCAGACCAATTTTAGGTGCAGATTTTTTAACAAAATGCGGACTACTAATAGATCTAAAACGTAAATGACTCATCGACCCATTAACAAACTTAGCAGTCAACACTATCTCAGCATTTACTGAAACCACATTAACAAAATTATTTTCAGTCGACAACAAATACACAGAATTACTAAAAAAATTTCCATCACTAATAACAGAACCCGACTACACTGTACCTGTCAAACACCAAGCAGTACATCACATTTTCACTGAAGGACAGTTACCATTTACAAAACCGCGACGTCTAGACTTGCCAAAATTGAAAATAGCTAAAAATGAATTCGACTTTTTAGTTAAATCTGGCACTTGTAGACCGTCGAACTCAAAAACATCTTCTGCACTTCACCTAGTACCTAAACGCGAACCGAACGACTGGAGGCTATGCGGGGAGTACAGAAGACTGAACACAATAACAGTACCAGACCGCTACACGTTACCACATATACACGATTTCTCGAACAACTTACACAATACACATATCTACTCAAAACTTGATTTAGTCAGGGCCTATCACCAAATTCCCATGGCTCCTGAGGATATACACAAAACAGCAATCACTACACCTTTTGGAATGTTTGAGTTTCTCCGAATGCCTTTCGGTTTGAGAAACGCAGCGCAAACATTCCAAAGGTTCATACATGAAGTACTACACGGGCTAGACTTCATTTTCGTTTATTTAGACGACATTCTTGTGGCCAGTAACAATGAAGAAGAACACTTTCAACATTAAACACAAATTTTTCAACGACTCGACAAATACGGTTTAAATATCAAACCAAACAAATGCATATTTGGAGTAGACGACATAGATTTCCTCAGTTACAACATTTCTAAACATGGTATCAGACCATCCAAAGAACGAACACGATGTATACAAGAATACCCACAACCAATAACAGTTAAACAGATACAAAAATTTATAGGTATGACAAATTATTATCACCGGTGCATTCCAAAACTCGCACACATGTTAGGTCCTATTTATGACATGGCGACAAGCGCATCAAAAACCAAAGATAAACACTTACAATGGACAGACTCAGCATTACAAGCATTTACAGCAATAAAAGATAGTTTTGCTAAGCAAACACTAATAAATCATATTAATAATAAAGCAAAACTATCAGTTGCCGTAGATGCATCTAACACCGCAGTTGGTGGAGTCTTACAACAAGAACACAATGGAATACTTCAACCTTTAGCATTTTTTTCTAAGAAATTAACACAAACAGAAACAAAATACAGTACATTTGACCGCGAATTACTAGCAATCTATCTAACAATCAAACATTTTAGACATCATTTAGAAGGCAATACATTTACAGTTTACACGGATCACATACCATTAACGAATGCACTCCACTCAAAAACAGAACGCAGCCCTAGACAAACACGACACTTTGAATACATTGCACAATTTACTAACACAATAACACACATCAAAGGTACAGACAACATAGTAGCCGATGCACTATCGATATGTGAAATCGAAGAATTAAAAACACCCGATATCGACCTAAAACAATTACACAAAGAACAAAAAAATGATACAGAATTAAAAAATATCCCGGACAACAAAATGTACAAATTTCACACATTGAGATTCCATTTTTAAACATTAGTATCTGGTGCGAAAATTCCACAGAACATATACGACCTTACATTCCACAGACCTTACGTAAAAAGATATTCGAACAACTACACAACATCCAGCGTTACCAGTTTTGCACGATAAATAGTGCTTTCGGTATTTTTTGAGCTCATGCGAGATGCTGCGGGAGAAAGTAAATATCATCGCTTTATGTGAGAAAAATTCTCATGCGAGAAAATTTTTACCACATGTGCGATTTTTCCCACGCGAGAGATAAAAAATACCGAAATTACCACAAATACCTCACATTACCAAAAAGAGATTTCTACCTGCTGTGGTAGAAATACGCGTGAATGAATGTGTACAGAAAAGGTTTACTGAGTGAATGCGCTTGTTGATGTATTCTTCTTGTGCATTCTTGTTGGTAGTTTGTTTGTGTTTAAACAGTTTTCCATATTTATCAACAAAAGAACGTAAATAATTTCTGATAGTAAAGTGGAAAATAAAATAATTATGTCTGAAAGAAAAATATCATTGTCGCATAGTTATTCAAAAACTCTGAAAGTTTAAAGTATTTTTTACATTTTAGGCGCATTTAATATTATGAATGTGTTAATAGAAAAATTTATGATGAGAAGTGCAAGGACTGCTATGGGGCTGGAAAAAGTTTTTTGAGAAATAATTTTTGAACTCATTAAAGTATTGAATTATTCTGAAAATTATTGTTTTATTAATTGTTGTTAATTAATATGTTGCAATTTAGGTTTACTTTCGTTAAATAATTTCATACGTTGCTATAAACACCGCTTAATGTGATATTTTAAGCAACTTTGAGGTATTTCATTGACTTGCGGTAATTTTGTGGTAATTTGCACGATTTCGAGGTAATTTGAGGTATTTTTGACGTGTGGTAATTTGAGAGAATTAAATGCGAGAATGAGGTAATTTTGGAGGTATATTCATCTGACAACGCTGACAACATCTCACATCCTGGAACAAGAGCTTCCAGACGTTTTATCACACAACGTTACTTCTGGCCCAGTATGAATACACATATTAATAAATGGTCACAAGAATGCATGAACAGTCAGAAAGCAAAAGTACAACGACACACCAAAACACAACCTCAGAAAATACACATTCCACACAGTCGTTTTGAACATATACACATCGATTTAGTTTGTCCACTAACAATATCGAATGGTTACAGATACCTATTAACCACCATCGATAGAACTACACGTTGGCCTTAGGTTTACCCACTAAAAAACACCGAGACTAAAACAATTATAGAGACTTTCAATAGAGAAATAATTTCACGCTTTGGTGTTCCGCGCGAAATTACTACAGATCGTGGTCCTCAATTTACTTCCAACACGTTTAAGCAATTTTGTAAGAGCATAGGAAGCCACCATATTATGACCTCCCCATACCATCCACAAGCCAATGGAATTTGGGAACGTTTTCACAGACAATTAAAAGCCTCACTCATGACAAGTAACAACCAGAAGAACTGGTATTCAGAAATTCCCCTAGTTTTGCTAGGTCTAAGATCCACGGTTAAGGAAGATTTCAAAACATCTCCTGCCGAAATAGTTTTTGGACAGAATCTGAGACTGCCGCGGCAGCTAGTGGTACATAGTGATCCAACGGGCAGCTCATCAGAAATTTTGTCAGCGCTTAAAGAGAAAACTAAAAACATTCAGTCAGATAGCAAGTTTCATATAAGATCAAATCAAGAGTACATACCCCAGGCGTTGAAGAGTTGTAAATTTGTATTCATTCGTAACGATTCCATCAGACACACGCTTCAAAACCCGTACGATGGCCCGTTCGAAGTGGTAGACAGAACACCAAAATATTTCACACTTTTAAAAGGAAACACTACTATAACAATTAACATAGCTAGACTTAAACCATCATTCTTAGATTCAGAAACTACACAAACACTCTCTTCCACACACAAGCCAAAAAAGAAAGTACACTTTAATTTACTAGCGAACACAACAAAAACCTATGAGGGGGAATAATGTGGTGTCTGCATATCACATACACACAATACACATACATACAATATAAAATACTTTAATTTAAAAAATTTGAGTTTAAAAAATATATTTTTGTTGATGTCAATTTTTATTTATCAAAAAAATTATTATCAACAAATATAATTACAAAAAAATTGTATTCGACAAACATAGTCGCATAAAAATAAATGTTAATAAAACAAAATTTATATAAAAAAAAATAGCTTTATTTGTGGAATACACAACTGATGACAACTGTGTAACACCACAAACTTATCCATAAGAATATTAAAATTTTAAAATCAAAAATAAATCAACCCATAAATTAGTCTTACATAATTAACAATTTATAAAAAGAGGAGGAAGAATAGAAGACGAAATTAGAGTAAAGTTAAGAGAAAAATTGGAGGACTAAACGCTTAAAGGCTTTTTGGTTGGAAACGACCTTAATGCTATGTGGGAGAGAATTCCACAGTCTAACTGCACTGACGAAAAACAGCCTGCTAGAATTTTTGTAATAGTAGCTCGGAATCAAAAGGTTCATGCTTCTACTTGACCTGCAGAACTAAAGTTGTTCATACAAATAATGTGGACAACGCGAGTGGATTATTTTATGCAAAAATATACAATTTCTTGCTTCGAGATACCGAAATAAGCACCGACCAAGCAGTTTAGTGTGAAAGAAGGATACGTGATCGAACCTCTTCAATCCATAAACGTAACGGGCAGCATTATTTAGAGCAATTAACAGCTTGTGTGATGCGCGCGGGGGAAAATTCAAATTTATGAAGGGTGTTCTAGAGATCGGTAAAACGTATGATTTAAGGGGGCTGAGCTTGAGTTTATTAGCACTAGCCCATTTAGCTACAGTATCTAAATCTTCATTTAATCTTACACATAAATCGTCAATAAGCCCGCTAGGTCTAGACAAATATAATTGAAGATCATCAGCGCACGCATGCAATGTGACATTGTTGCATATACTGAAAATATCGTTTATGAACAAAGAAAACAGAAGTGGACCTAAAACTGAACCTTGGGGTACTCCAGTATTAGTATTCATAAATGTTGAGTAATTACACCCTACTTTTACTCTTCCGCTTAAGTAACTTTCCAATAGCCGAACTGAAGTATTGGAGAATCCAAAATTAAACTTTAGTTTTTTACACAAAATACTATGGTTTACCGAATCAAACGCTTTTGAGAAGTCCAGTAAGCATAGTAAGGTCAAATGTCCCAAATCAAATGGTATTCTAACATCATCCATTACTTTAACTATGGCAGAGGAACAGCTATGGCCAGGCCGGAACACAGATTGAAGATCTGAAAAGAGACCAAGTGTGTTTACATGGCTTGAGATCTGATCAGCCAATAGAGATTCGCACACCTTAGCAATTGAAGATAGCAAGCTTATAGGTCTTAAGTCAGATGGCTAACGTGCATTCGATTTTTTCGCTATTGGAATAATTGTTGCAACCTTCCAAATTCAAGGGAAACACGAGGTTGTAAAGATGTGGTTTATTAAGTGCGCGAGTGGGCTGAGAACATAAGGCAATATAAGTTTAACAAATCTTATGGATATGCCATCTTCACCAGACGCGTTTGATTTTATTTTAGTTATGCAGCGCGCAACGTCAATTTCACTTACCGCGTTAAAATGAAACAGAGTAGGAAAGTGAGAGGAACTATTATAGTTAATGGATTCACAAGATTCATCAGACATCGAGTTTGCAGTGAAAAAATTGTTAAGGTGATTAGGATCAATTGGGCAAGATTCAATATTTTTATTACAAATTCCTATAGTTTTCAAGTTGTTCCATAACTTTTTCGATGACAATGTGGGACTGAGCTTCGATAAATAATACCGATTTTGGACATTCTAACAGCTTCGTTCCTAGATATTTTATGAGCCTCCCAATTCACTACGGTTGAATTTCGTTTCCACCTGCTATAGGTTTTGTTACGCTTTTTTATAGCCATTTTCACAGCAGACGTGAACCAGGGACAGATCTGTTAGTAACTCGAAATGTGCTAAGGGGAACGTGAGTTTCAAAAAGATAAGTTATTTTTTCAATAAAAAAATTTAATTTTTCATCAACTGAGCTTAAAAACCAACAATCAGTCCAGTCAATGAGAGACAAGCTATTAAATAGTGGTCCATATTCAATACTCTTAAAGTTTCGGTAAGAAAAAGTGGCATCAGTAGCAGCTGGGGAGAGATCAATATCCAGTGTACAAAATATGAGATCATGGTCTGAAATGAATGACAGTTGATCAAAACTGAGTCCAGGTCGAAAACTACAAAAATTTCCAGCAAGCTAGGAGAGGAATTATTGGCAAACCTTGTTGGAGTTGTTGTATTGACTACGTTAAGGCCAACTTCGGATAAACTATTGATGAAATTTATAAGGAGGCCATCGTTTGCAAGTATATTTATGTTAACCACAAAGAATGAAGTGTTGGAAGTCTATGGCACAAGAAGATATATGATTAAGTAAAGGTTCTAAGCTGCAGTTGCGATTGGGGTTGTACACACATGAAAGAAATACTTTAGTTCTGTTAATATTAATTTCAACACTCAGATACTCAACATCTGAATCTATTGATTTATTGAGCACTTTAACATTTAGATATTTTTTGCAATATATTGCAACGCCACCGCCTTTTTTATTTAATCTGTCATGCCGAAATAGGTTAAAATTTTTAAGATTTAAAAAATAATTTTCAACATCTGCATGGAACCAGGTTTCCGACACACAAATTTCATCGATAGAGGAATCTTCAAAAACATATTTAACGCAGTACATCTTAAAATCATTCAGACTTCTTGCGTAAAAATGTGCGATTTTTAGGCCAGAGCGTTGCTTGCATAAGACTTGAATCATTGCTTAATGATTTTCGTCAGAGCCAAAGGTAGCGTTATTCGGATTGAGCATAAATAACAAATCCAGCATTTAAATTAAAAGAATGAGTACAAAAAAAATCGAAGAAAGGAAAAGTAGATAAAAGGGCATGGTATATAAAAAATTACAGAGATACTTGTGAGAATCGAAGAAATGAAGAAAAATTAAGAAAGTATAGAATATAAAATACTACAGAGAAACATCTGCGTCGGTGACTCCACTTCCGTAGCTATGTAGCTCTTCGATGCTACAGATTTTGATTTTATCCCCTTTTTTGTGCAGTCTAATGTATATGGAACCACGCAGAGAGAAGGCCTTGAAGATTTTCTTGTTGCGCTTGTAGGTAATAGCAGCTTGAAGTATTGTTCTTGCCTCGGCAGCAAGGCTTTCGTGTATAAACACATTGTTGTCCGAGTCAAGACCTGCGTTACGGAGATTGACAGCTTGCTTCAAGCGCCTGCGATAATCACCGAAAGCTTTTACAGCTCGATTTCGGTCGTAGGTAATGTAAAACTTGACTACAACCAGAGGATTCGCGATATTATTGTGAGTTTTAACGCGAAAAATATCTTTCAGCTGCGGCGAGAGGAAGTCGATGGATCGGCATATGAGGTTAAAAATACTTTTTATATTTTCTCCCTGAGCAAACGGCACCCCAAACAAAATAGCGTCAGAGTTGTGATCAATTATGTTGTTGTTGTTGTTGTTGGTAATGTTGTTGTTATTGTTGTTCTTACTGATATTTTCAGCAAAAACACCTAACTCGTGGCAACGAGTGGTGAGCGCACCAACTTCGTTCTCAAGAGCGAGTATTTTTTATCGTACTCTACAAATTTGGCGCTGATGTTGGCAACTTCACTCTTTACCTTCTCGATGTTGTTAGCGAACTCGATCGAAAGAGATTTAAAGAGAATGTCTGAGTGTTGCCGGAGACGTTCTTCGGATAGCCTTAATTCTTCTCTTGTATTCGCTTTTAATCTTTCTTCAAGAGCACTTAATTGCGCGCAAAGTGAAGAAGAATCGCTGCTGCTTCCAAGCTTTGGCGTGCCTTTAGTTTTGGTTGTGCCTCTAAGGCCTTTTCCTCACGGAGCAATGGAAAAGTAATGCAATTGCAACAAAATTGTGTATAAAGTTTCAAACCACTGCAATTCAAAACATAATTGCAACCTATGCTTTCAGGAGAGCAAGACATGTTACAACGCAACATTGATTATTTCTATTGAAATAGACATAATTTTACCTAAGAGCCAAAAAAACACAAGCGGCGTGGGCCCAAAGTAGAATTATTCCTTTTCTTGTACTATACGCGAAAAAACAAACGGCAAAAAAGATTTGGGTCCATCCGTACATTAAAAAATAATAAAAACAGCAGATTGTTCGTGGCAATAAAAGAGTTGCAACAAAGTGATGCTAAAGTTTTAACATTGTACAGAATGAACAATGGAAAAACACAAGTTGTTGATATAAATTGCAGCATGCTGCGTTGCATAAAACTTATCACAAACATGTTGCCAACTAGTTTTGAAAAAGTTTCTTCATGTGAAGGTTTCGGTATACTAACAAGGGTTAGCAACATTTGTTACAATTGCATTACTTTTGAATTGCTCCGTGAGGAAATGGCCTAATCCTCAAATAAATAAATTTAACTGCTAAATTTTTATCGTTATTTTGTTTTACAGCCACCCAAAAAGAACCCATGTCATTGGCAACAAAATTTGGTAACAAAATTTACTTGAAGAAGAGTGCGGACGCTTTTTAAAATCGCGCTATAAATATTCTTTGTTAACGCTTTTATTCACATAAATAATCCTGTAAAAAGGTAAACAGTGGTTGTGAATTACTCTGTGAACAATTTTGGCTATTAATTTGAAGTTAATACCACATCAAAAGCGAAATATTTAAATAATTTAGCAAAAACTTTATGTGCAAATAAAAAGTAATGTAAACACGAATTGCATTAAAAAAGAAAAACACATTAAACAAAAAAAAAACAATATACAAAGAACAGAAAAGACCTAAAAGCGCGATCTATTTTTGTCACTCAAACGTTGATGACCCATTCGTTGCGAACTCTAAACTGTCTGCAACTAGACTGCTAAAAATTGTTGGTGGCACCTTTCGTCGTGTATTTGCGTTGTACTTGTTCTCTTTTTGTGTTCTTCTTCCATCTTCAATTTTCTATTGCTCACATCTCTACTCATCCCTACTCTTCGCCTGGAGCTTATTTTGCGCCGATGTCGCCCTCGCCTATGCTAACGCGTCAACAGCGTGACCAGCTCGCTCTTAGGCCATTTCCTCACGTAGCAATTCAAAAGTAATGCAATTGCAACAAATGTTGCTAACCCTTGTTAGTATACTTGCACTTTTAAGAATCTGCTACAATTTCGCAATGTAATTAAATTATAACTTAAGATGACAATAGGAGCAAGAAAACGAAATTATCTTTCATAAGTGGTATTTATGCAATGCCGAAAACGTACCGAATATTCCGAAAATCGGAAAAAGCGTAAACGCCGTTTATCAACCGTCAAAATTTGTATGGAATTTGATATACGGCAAAGTTCCCAGTTTTCCGCACGATTTTGATGCGAAAACTTTCGGCAAAGAGTTGTTGCCACCTTTCAAATATTTTACAATATGTATTACGAACTAAAATTTTCTTACTCAGCTTTCATCTTGACAATCCTTTTAAACAAGAAGTTGCATGTTGTCAGTTGTAGAATAATAAAAGAATTTGTTTGTCTTCACCTTGTTTAATTTTTTAGTTTTCAGCTCATTTATTAAACCAAAGTGGCCACTTTTGCAATAGAACTTAAATTACAGGTGATTGATATACGGCAATAACCAATTAAATACAAAAAAGGTACCTCATGCAAAAACAGCGAATATTATCCGATATACGGCATCGGAAAATATTCGGCTTTGCATGAATACCACTATTGTGTTTGTTAAGTTGTTAGAGCTGTCTAGCTATGTTTAAGATGATTTAAGGAAGGTTAATACAATTAATTGCAATTGATATTAATTGCAACTAAATCAATTGCAATGAATTTTTTAATCAATTAATTAATTGATTGAAATTTTAATTGATTGATGCCCAACTCTGCAGGCCATCAATTCATTGTAGTCAACTTTAGCCAATAATTGTAAAGCTTATGATCTTCTTATTTTTTTTTTTTTTGTGCTTTGGTAAAAATGGCAGGCCAAAACCCACAAAATGCCAGGGTTTAACAACAAGAAAAATTTTTACAAATAACTATTGCAAACGCAGACCTCCAATAGTGCAAAACTATTAACACATTAAGAGAAGGTGCATGGCATAGATAAAACAAAAATATACATTTTTAAATAAAAGTAAAAGGGGAAAAAGAAAAAAAAACAAAAAACCGAAAAAGAAAAAAATTTTTTATATTTCAATTTGTGCGTCATTAATAAATTTAAAAAGAGAAAAAATTAAATCTGGATCTTTTTCCTTCAGAATCTTTTTGACTGAATTATATTTAAGAAAAAAGTTAAATTTAGAACGTAAAACTTCAAATTTTTTACAGTGAAAAATTAGATGACTTGTATCCTCAATTATGTTACACATGTCACATAGATCAGTATCACTGGCACCAATCCTATGCAAGTAACTCTAGGTATAAGTATGATTAGTAGTCAGTCTGTATAAAATCTTCTCATCTTTAGGAGTAAGATTTATCTTGGAAAACCAAGGTATGCCAGATAAAGAAGGAAAAATATCCGCAAAAAACCTGCCCTTACTCCGCGAGATGTCAGCATAAGAATTGTTCCATTCACTCGTCAGCTCTCCAACAATAAATCTAAGAGTCTCCTCCGAATTAAGATCAACATCTAAAGACGCACCAACCTCAACTGAATCTTTCGCAATCTCATCAGCTACTTCATTACATTTTATCCCAACATGACTGGGAGTCCATACAAAATGTATTTGTTCCACCGCTGATTTATAAAGACATAAAGATTGAAGCATCAGTAGCAAAAATCATAAAACCAGCATTTTTAAACTCTTGAACTCTTGAGACAAAATCTGCCCTGATTTGCTCTACAGACAGATTAGATTTCTTATCAGACAGGTTGTTTAAAGTGAAGCTAATATTTGGATGCTTGCAAAACCGCACCTCAGTATTAATGGCATTGAAAATTCCTTCAAACTTAGAGAAAACCATACTAAAGCTGGAAGACACCCGACCTGCAGTCATTATGCTCTCATACAGCTCAGTATTGTCAAATTTAATCTTCACAATCTCTCTAGCAGTAAGATAAATTCCGCGTTCATACGGAGGAAACTCATTCGCCAAAGCATATATCACATGAACAGGAGTCGAGGGCGATAGCCAAAGACATCTTTTTAGAGTTTTATTTTGAAAAGTAGCAATTTTTTTATTTGTGGTTTTGGGCGTATGAGCAGCAGTAGTCCTAGCATACTCTATTTTGGATCTCACAAAACTTTTGTACAAATTGATACCTACTCTAGGGCTCAAACCGTCTTTAACAGAAGAGAGCATTTTAATTAAATTAGCATTATTAGCAGCTTCACTCACAGCCTCAACATAGTGCTCACTAACCGTAAGCGAGGAATTAATTACTCTGCCAAGGAACTTAATCTTTGCAACCTGTTTAATTTCACAATTATCTAATACTATGTTCACACTGAGATCAAATTACGTAATTTCGAGCTTTTGTGTAATTTCGACTGAAATTACTTAAGAACTATGGTAATTTCCCATACAATTTGTTGATTTGGAAATTACCTCAAACAAGGTAATTTCGTTTAAATTACTCACGAAATTAGGCAAAAATGCACTGCAACCCTGAAATCTGAATATAGTGTGAATTAAACACACCCTTTTTTTGGCGTATTAACAATCTTGCTATCCATTCCAGCTGAGCCGTCAAAATTATACATGACACATGAAAATGGCCACATTCAGATACTTTACTTTTTTGACCCTTCGGGTAGCAACCCATTCAGTGAAACTTAGGTTAGCAATGTTTTCAATGAATTAAAGTTGTACAATTGATAAGATGTACGGTCATGTGCGAAATAGTTTTACTAAACTTACTTTGAGTAAGAATTTTCTATTTTTAATTGAACATTTAAGTTGGCAACTGTTGAGTATGCTGAATGTGGTCAATAATGAATTGACAAAAAAAAAATCAAACGTCAAACGAAATTATCTAAGCCCAGTGTGAACACTTTTGTACAATTTCGAAATTATCTCACGAAATTACGTAATTTGATCTCAGTGTGAACATAGTATAAGTCAATGGAAACCTTCTTCCGGTTGCCTTTGGCTAAATACATTAAATTGGTTTTCTCTAAGTTAAAAGAGAGGTTGAGCGACTCACATTTGCTCCTAAACAAAATCAACTTTTGTTTGAGATTTAGGACAGCAGAATCAAAATCTTTATGAAAGGACATAATAAGAAAGTCATCAGCAAATTGGTATAAAAGGGTAGATTCATCCTCAATCTCATGAAGACTTTGAGTTTATATATTGAAAAGCAGCGGCGAAAGACAGCTGACTTGTGGCAGGCCATCATTAACTTCTACCGAATCACGACCTAATCTCAGAACTCTTTTAGACAGAAAACTGTGAATCCAATATCTGTAGATCCGAGAAACATTAACACCACATAGAATCTTATCTAGCCGATCAACTTTCACACAGTTGTACGCGTTGCTGACATCAAGGACAAGAACAATGAGCTTGAAGCCTCTTTGTTTGAAACAGGCCGCTCTATGAAGGAAGTCATTTACACACACCGGCGCAGATTTGCATTTTCTGTATGCATAACATCTATTAGATAAAAAATGTAGATCATTAAAAAATGTAGTGATTCTTTCCTTAACCATGAGATTTATCGTTTTAAGAAAGACAGATATCAGTGAGATAGGTCGAAAATTCTTGAAATCTTTGAGATCTTTTCCCTTTTTTGGAATTGGAATAATTTGAATAGTCCTCCAAGATTCTTTCAGAGAACATTGCAAAAAAGCATTGTTGAAGGCAGTTAAGAGAGAACTCAAAGAAATGTCCGATAAAGCCCTTTACATTTCATACGTTACCTTGTCAATACCACCCGCCAATGATTTTGACTTTTTTTTCAATACCTCCTTGAGCTCCTCAAATGAGCAAGCAAAGCTATTAAGCCCAACCAAAGCAGAGACATCTTTAACTTTCGCAGCAAGAGACAAGGGAACCTGATCTCTAAGAAAATGTAAGTACTCAATGTTGTGATCCTCATTCCATGAATGCATGTTACGAGAACTCACACCACCTTTGACACAACGCACAAACCGCCAGGCATCTCTTGAATTTGAAGATTCATTAAACTCATTGATTTTTCACCCCATTGATTTTTCACCCCAAGCAATCAATCGAGCATTAAAGTCGCCCGCAACAACCACATTATCAAAAACTTCCAAAAATGTTAAAAGTCGTTCAACCTCATTTTCAAACTCAGCAAGACCAATATTTGGTTCAAAGTAGACTGAGCATAAAACAAAATTGTGATTTAAATTTAGAGTCTTTACAATTAAAATGTCAAAATCTGAAATAAAGTTAATTTTTTTGAGCTTAATAGATTTTTTGGCACCAATGGCCACACCACCATATCCATCATCCCTTGTCTTTCTGATATTGAAATTTAAAAGTTTATTTGCTTGTCTGGATTCATCATGAGAGAAAATTGCGCTTAAGATACAAAAATCAAAATTATTAACATTAAGGAAATATTCAATACTACTGGCATTTCTTTTCAAAGACTGACAGTTATATTGGAGAATTTTCATCTTGATTGGCTGAATTGGAGACCCCATCCTGGATCAATTGACAGTCCAGATCATTAAAAACTTTATCCAACCCTTTCTTAAAGTGATCAACCGCACTTCCCAGATTAGAATTATTATTTACTTTGGCGTAATCGCCTATGAAATTTCGAAATTCCGAGACCACTTTTTCAACCTGTGAAACCTTGAAATAACTAGGAAAATTAAAAGACGGAACCTGGCTTTGATAAGACATATCTTGTTTATATGAGAAGCCTTGAGGTAAATTGTTTAGCTTTACCGGTTTAGCAGATTGTTTTGCCACCTTACTGAAGCTTTTACGCAGCAGTATGCTGTTAACTTCAGCATCACGATTTTGAAAATTCTTCTCCCGCACCGGAAGAGCAGGAAAAGCATTATCAAAGTCATTAAGAATGTCAAACCTATTGCCTGAATTAAACGAGTACGTAGACACAACTTCACTCCTTGACATTTTCTTTATTGTCATTATCTTTTGTATTTCCTGTTCCTTTGCCCAAACCTTACACTTGTCCTTATTATTAGCCTTGTGCGAATTTTCTCCACACAAAATGCATTGAAGTGCACCACAAGCAGGCTCACACCCACCTGCAGCACCGCAGTCCAAACAGTGCTTGGCAGACCGGCATACTCCTTTCTGAGTATGACCAATACGCCCACAATTTCTGCACTGGCGCAGATTCGGAAAGAATTGATTCACTGCAAGAATTGTTTAATTCAGACAGACCTCTTGTGGCAATCTGTTACCAACAAACCCAACCTTCACAGAATACGTAGGCAAAAATTTTTCTCTGTCAACAGGATCACGCCTGAGGAAACGATAGACAGATGCAACCTCCACATCCGACACAATATTTAATTTAATTTCATCGTCAGACAGGTACAGTGAATCACAAAAGCTCTTAATTTAGCAGACCTCAACGCTTCACTTTTGATACACGCATTAGCATCAGAAAAATTATCAAATGAAATTTTATAAAGAGAGACCCCTATGGCCTTGATTGTTTTAATGCCTTTAATGTTAAAGTTTCTTATTTTTTCCCATAAATACAAACCATTTCTAATTTTTGTGTTTCTAGCAACCTCAGAATTAGAAGTGTCAATTAGCACCACAACTTCACCAACATGATTAGACGGATACAGCAAAGAAGGTTGATGAACGCCGCCATCAACCACTGATGCTACAGCACCACCACCAGCTCCACCATCAACAGGCACAGACACCGGCAAAGTACCAGAACCCTGCGAACCTACCAATGCTGCCTTTTTCGGAGGAGGCCCATGATTAGAAGCATAATTCTCGAAGTCAGCATTTGACGCCGACAGCGGCTTGTTGGCCACCATCATGGCGTCTCTCGACATTTTGCTTACACTTGACAACTCGCACAGAAAAGCAAATTTTTATATAAGTAAAAGTAATAATAAATTACCAGCACAAAGATAAATGTCTTTAATAATTTAGCAGCGCACAAAGCAAAGCACAAATTGAAAAAAAGATACCTCCAAAAGTTTGCACAAAAAATAGCACTCAAACACTTTGAAACGCAAAAGATAAAAAACCACCATGCACACAGCTCAAGTGCTCAACCGGAAGTGAAATATGATCTTCTTAAAAAACATAAGGAAAAACTTTTAGGAAGGAAATTAGCAAAACGATAGTGGTATTCATGCAATGCCGAAAACGTGCCAAATATGCCGAAAATCGGAAAAAGCGTAAACGCCGTATATCAACTGTCAAAATTTGTATGGAATTTGATATACGGCAAAGTTCCCAGTTTTCCTCACGATTTTGATGCGAAAACAGTGCCGAAAACTTTCGGCAAAGAGTTGTTGCCACCTTTAAAATATTTTACAATATTTATTACAAGCTAAAAACTTCTTACTAAACTTTCAACTTGAGAAACCTTTAAAACAACAAATTGCATGTTGTCAGTTGTCGAATAATAAAATAATTTATCTGGAATTTCTTTGTATTCATCTTAATTATGAAACTATTTATGTATTTGTTTAATTTTTTAGTTTTCAGTTCATTTATTAAACCAAAGTGGCCACTTTTGCAATACAACTTAAAGAACAGCTGATTGATATACGGCACTAACCGAAAAATACAAAAAAAGGTACCTCATGCAAAAACAGCGAAAATATTCCGATATACGGCATCGGAAAATATTCGGCATTGCATGAATACCACTGATACCAATTTAACTATCGTGCCAAATCTATCGTTTAGACGATAGCATTTGTCAGCTGTTGACCATACATGATGCAGGCTTCAAATCAGCGTTTTTGTGTGGCATACGGCAGCCATATACACACAAGTTCGATAGTTAAGAAGCTAGTTCGCCAGCTTGGCACACAAGTTGGCTTGTTGACAAAAATTTTTGATTTTCTCTGTCCAACAAAGCAAAAAAAAACATTTCTATAGTCATTGCGAAACCAGGGTTGTATTGAAACATAAGTGTAGTACTATGTGGAGTACATTTTAATGATTTAAGTACGATATGAAAAATGTTTGGTACTTTTTGTTTTCTATTTGGTAGTACTCTATGTTAATTGCATACAGTATACGTGATAACTTTGTTAGGATTCAGTAAAAAATTTGTTTCGAAAAAAGTAAGCAGGTGTGGAAGACTTGGAAAGCACTTTTGCTTTATTTTCCTCACACAAAAATAATTTTATTTCGAAGCAATAAATACTTTTTTAAGAGTACATTTCTACTCTTCTCAAATGTAACCCTGTGTGTGCCAATCAAATTCCGTAATTTGAACGCTCGCTTTCTCGAACACATACAAGCCGCCATATTGTTTGCGAACACGAGTTCCAGATGTGAAAGCCACATGATGTAAGAAAAACGACAGCGTTGAGACGATACTTCAAATTGAAGGTTGCGCAATGTTAAAGAATCGTCTAAACGATTCTCATCATACCCTGCTCACACGATGATTGCCAATGGCTGAGATCACACGGTGTTCAATGACTCTTTTCATTCTCTTTTACTTGGGATTCGACATAAGGTTTTTGGGTGCTTTTGAAGTGTTCTTCGCTGCAAAAAAACCTATTTATTTCGGTAATTAAATAACTTTGCAGATATTGTCCAAAAATATATTAGGTGCGTGTTTTGGTATCGCTATATACGCTTGCCCAAAAAAACGCACATTTTCGTTTAATATTCCGCTTAACATTTCTTGTCCAAACTTGGCAGCATTGCTTATCACTTGTCAAATAATTTATTTAACTTTATTACATTGTCTTTCTATCGACGACTACGAGCTACGCGGCTAAATTTATCCTGTCTTAGCTAAGCAATTTTTTGTATGAAAAATATTGTTAAGCGTATATAGCGATGCCAAAAAACATACCTATTAATGAAAACAGTAAAGCATAATTTGCGTTGACAAAGTAATAGAGATGTGAAAAATACACAAAATCGTGTAGAAAATAAGCTGAAAAACTTTTTGCAATATTTAGTTTCTGTGAAAAAAGGTCCGCTATTTTGACTTATATATTGTGCACATATAACGCTGCGCATGTTCCACCATTTTATTGTTGCGTTCTAGAAACATTTATTTGGCACAATAATCGGCGCCCTGCTGCTTTAAAGCGCGTTTTTTCTTTTCATAAACTCAGGCATTTTTGTTATTAAGAAGGCCTGTACCGTGTGCTGTTACAAGTAGTCTTTAATAAAACTATGGACAAAAAAAATTATCAAAAATCGTCACATTTAGTCAGGTGAAATGACCCTGATCATAATAAGGCAGTGGATGTATGAAACACTTGTGAGGGTGTGAGTGTTTCGCCAGAGTTAACTCCTTCTACAGATCGGGAAATGGTTCATCATGTGCCATCAATCGATAAAGATATGGACACCTTTGACGCACCTAAGGCGTCTAATAATAATGTCTTCGCAACAAATATTGGCATTCCAGGTTCGCCTGGCACAATCTTAGCAGCGCAACAGCTTTTTATGTTGCGTAATTGTTCCGGTGTGGAGATTACTGACTCTCGAAGTTTTGTTCCTGCCAAGGGGTGGTCCTTGCAACATTTGGTTCCTTCAGCATCATATTTTCAAATTTTTGATGCAGATTGAACGAACTTTTTCAGGCCTATAACTTGAGACAGTTTATTTGCTTACAACTATTACACTTGCTAATATATACATATACGGAAAACATGGTTTTTGGAGGTTTTTGCAAAATGGTTTAGCTTACTGACGGATTTCGGTATAGCCACAATATTTTGGGAACCACCGTAAAATACATCAAGGTTAATTTTAGAATGGGTACAACTGGAACTTTTTTTTTCAAAGCACGTGTTCAAATTTTGTATAGTTTACTTTAAATTTGCAACTTCGGGTGTTGCAAGGTCAAGACTAAGTGAGATTTTTTTGAAGTGCGTGTTAAGTTTTAAGGTTTTTAGGTTCGGTGGACAAAATTTTAGCACTGCTACTGATTTTTTTTTTTCATTAGTATATTTTATAAATGGAATAAAATGATATCAAAAACATTTTGAATGAAAATAATTATGAATAAATTGATGGTTAAGTACACTAAACTGATAAGTGAAAAATTTTACATGTGCAGAAACGTCGATTTTGTTTTTACATTTCAATACATTTCAGTACAAAATACTAATTTGAACTACATATGTACTGAGCAGCATTCATTGGTTATGTATTTTCAACAAATTAACACAATATAGATATTACATTGACGACGACCTATTTTTGTCAAAAGACCAAATGGTTTTTTGTTTAATTTTTATACATGTTTACACAACTATTGCTTTAATAATCTTATTTTACGCAAAGCAACAGTATTTATTGAGCATATATAATTTTGAATAAAAAAAGTATTAGAAAACGCAGCAGTTAATTTTTCATGCTCCATTGGGCACAGTAAAAATGACAATTCAATTTCAATAGACAGAAATTTTGTTCAACTCAGAATTTTCCTTCCTACCACGAGTGAAAAGTTTCCGATTGGCACACAGCCTTATAAATGTTCGGCATGTTCGAATACTTGTCAATGCATGTTCGAATACTTGTCAATTTAAATTCGCATTTTACGCTTCTCCCTAATGTGAACACTTGAGATTTGGTTTAATTTTCGAACTTCTAAATGTGCATTTAGAAATCAGTCTGAACGTACTATAAGCCTCATTAGAGAAACTTATTAAACCTATTTTTTTTTTCAAGTCATACAAAAGATTACATATTATTCACTATTTTTTCTTTTCAAAGTGTTAAAAATTAGGCCTGTGCGAGTTGCTTCGAGTTCTAGTCGAGTCGAATAGTGCAACTCGACTCGATTTTCGATTCGAGTAACTCGGTTATTCGAATAACTCGAAATGACGAGTAACTCGAGTGAACTCGAAGAATTATCGAGTTACTCGAGTTATTTTTTTTTGGCACGTTCTCAACTTCACTCTCAAGAATACATACCCAGTAGCAATTAGGGTATAATAAGGATAAAAAGAGATTAAAGTAATGGAACATTGAAGACATGTATATTGTCTTTTTTGCTTATCTTGGGTATGCATTCGGAAGAAAAAAAAAAGTTATAGGCAAAAAACTTGATTTTTTTACCAAAAAAGGGGTTCAGGAGAATCAAAACCACTCCATGGGGATTTCTCCAATTCCAAAAAATGATGCAGTAATAGTTTTTAAGAGTCCCTCTAACTTTTGAGTCTGTGTCCGGATGACTTTTTTTTCTCCATAATAAATCGATCCGGCTTAATGTCGTTTCAATAAATGCATTAAATTATATAAATAATTGTTAACAATTTTTATTATATTTTTTATTACTTAACCGCAATCTCATTATCTCAATCTCTCAATCCTAGGGGGATATTATTTTAACGACTTAAACTCCAAAAACTTTAATTTTTATGCAATAAATTGTACTCATATTTCAAGCTGTTTTGGTTAGCGAAAATAAGGCAACAAATTTATATTTATATTATGTCAAAGGATAGAAACCAAGCTTAACAAAACAACAAGGGTTATATATCAAAGGCCAAACGTTAAAACCTTGTACATGCAATTTTAAAAACTATACAGAAGAAACAAAAAGCTTGATTGCCCATAATTTTTATTTGTTTAAGGTCTCTATCCAGCTCTTAAGAAATTACTCAAGAAAAAGTTAGTTATATTTCTTTAGTGTGTAAAAGTATAAATTCACAGTGTCGACGCTGTTACTTTTT
Source organism: Tetanocera ferruginea (assembly GCA_958299015.1). Lineage (NCBI taxonomy): Eukaryota > Metazoa > Arthropoda > Insecta > Diptera > Sciomyzidae > Tetanocera > Tetanocera ferruginea. The sequence goes on from OY282641.1 coordinate 59,107,427, forward strand.
AATGAAAAAAGTAGCAAAATAGAAAAAATATTTCTTACGAGCTGGATTCTCTTTTAAGTAATTTTGACAAAAAAACAGATACTTTTTGATAACTTTTCAGTTTTTTGTATGAAAATATGCTTTACTTGGGAGTTGGAAACAGGCCTTTACGTTAAATTTGTTTTTTTTAAAGTGAGACAAAATGTAACTCACTCACAATCACAAAATCACAAAATGTATATGCATGGAAATTTGGAATGTTTTTTTTTCCAAATATTTTTCAAAAAGTATGTTGAATGAATATAATAATAAGTATAAGAATAATAAATGCAAGGATAACTCAGCCAAGAAACATTGAGGAAGTTAGTGTTTGGATTCATTAACGTATTTTCAACTAGGCATTTTCCCTACCTTCTCGTAACGACACCAATAGAATGACTCAAAGAATGAAAAAGGGTTGCCATCTCTCTGGAAGTACTTATAATTTGAAAAGATAGGTCGAGGCATCCGAGGATATTTTTCCTTAAAAAATTATTCTAATTATTAAAATTTAATTTTGTTCTCAATCACCGAATGTGAAGAATCAACAGATTTATTGGAATTGCCAGTTCTTTTTGAGCCATTCATGACTCTTGGCCTTGTCCAACCTGGGCAAGTTTGTTTTGGGAATTATGTAGATAATGAGAATGAAACAAATTCTGATATCAATTTGGTATCACTGTAATATTGTGATACTGAAATATTTATGGTGGTATTTATGGAGGTATTTATGGTGATATTTATAAATCAGTCAAAAATTACAGACCTCAATCTTGTCTATAAAAGTCCAAGCGGAGATTAATAAAGATACTATAAAGAAATTGATAAAAATTATGAAACCTTTTTATAAATGAATTTTAATATTCCAGGTCCTATTTTTCTTCAATTATGCAAAATTGTTCGTAAATTTTTCAAAGTTTTTTATATTAAACTACCTTCAGTTTTTATAACTTCATAATGTCAATTCTTCAGTTATTTAAAACAGATATTGTGTGGTTTACTGATAGTAAATTTTTCTCTCACAACTTGTAAGCCCGGTAGACAAAAATATTAGAACAATTCAGAGAAAATTGGTAGAGGTTGATTCGAAAATGTGTAAGATTCATCGACTTATTCAATAAAAAAATCTTCTAAAGGGGTGCACAATTTAAATTCCTCCCGGGTGCCACCAACCCTAGCTACGCCACTGCATGGATGTGTTAACAGTCCACATTTACTTAGTAAAATTTACTTTAATGTTCCTTTTCGTCCTAGAAGATCTTTTGAGCTACTTTTTATAAACTTTTGTAGAACTAATTATTTACAAAATATCTCTATATTCTCTATATTCAAAATTAAATATTTTTCGTCTTTCGACAGAAATAGGGTGCTCAAAACGTTTGGGGCATTTCGTCGAACACATAAATCAGCAGTCAATTTAAGAGATGCTGGATTAGACTCTGATTGCAACATATTCTTACATGAAAGCATAAATGCAGAGAATCGAAAACTCTTGCAAGCTGCGTTGCTCTAAAGCGTAAAAAGATGATTTTTAATGCTTTTACGTTTCGTGGCTCGGTCTATGTTAGGACTATTAAAAATGCTGATGCTGTTGTTGTCAATAGTATGGATGAGCTGCATGCTTTTTTTCAGAAATCAAGTTCGGATAACTTGGCAGAAGGCAGTTAAATTTGTATTTTATATGTTAGTGTTTTTAGTTATGATTATTGTTACAAGTATTTTATTTTCTTCTTAACTCTTTCTATCAATTTCGTTGTTCTTATTTTCTTTTTCTTTTTTGCCTAAAATATCCTCTCTTTTTTGTATCTCATATGTCTGGCTCTAGTAATCCACCTATTGGTGTTGATGAAAATCTGAAAACTTTAATAAATGTACTTTGCAAACAGCATAGGGGCCTCAATGTGGTTCATTTTAATGCCTGTAGCCTAAACATGGCTAAATTAGACTACATTAAATATATCTTTGAACGCTCATTAGTTGATATTATATGCGTTTCGGGGACATGGCTTTGTAATGAAATTAGTGATACGATCTGTGATATAAATAGTTATAAGCTTTTTTAAAATTACCGCTCTGGGAAAAAAGATGGAGGTGTAGCAATTTATTGTAAAAATTATCTTTGTGCTCGTATTGTTAGTCGTTCTAGTGGATCTGGAATTGAATTCTTAAATATGCGTATATCTGACGATTATATTTATTACGAATGAATGTGATGATGATTCAGATGATTCAGACGATTCATTCACATCAAAAAACTTGGTATTTGTAATAAAACGAATGAATGCCAAATAGATCCAGATATTCTCAATAATTTCTTTGTTGATAATGCTGTTTCTCTAACAATATCATTGCTCATTTTTGCAGTCAGAACATGCCACAAGTCTTTGAATTCTCTCAGGCATTTGAACTTGATGCTGGTAATTGTGTTATGCAAATAAAATCAAATGCAATCGGTGAAGATGGCATTCCAATAAAATTTATTAAATTAATATTGCCACACATAATTAGTCTTCTAACGCATATAATTAATACCTGCTTTATATCTTCATCATTCCCTGACTTATGGAAAGTTGCTATTGTTCTCCCAGTTAATCACCAGTATTTGTGTCATAAACTTAAGAGTCTATTTGGTTTTCGTGATAGTTCTGTCAATCTTATGTTTAGTTATTTGTGTAATAGGTCCCAAAAAGTAAAAGTTGGCCCATTGTGCTCAGAGATTAAATTGGTTTTAAGTGGTGTTCCACAAGGATCTATACTTGGTCCTCTTCTATTCTCATTATTCATTAATGACATTTTTTCCGTTGCAATCATGCATCCGTTCATGCATATGCGGATGACGTTCAGTTGTACTTATCTCGTCGAATTGGGCTCATTGATGATCTATGCTGCTGAAGACCTCAGTAGTATCAATGAGTGGGCCAGCAGAAATGGTCTTCAACTAAACTTGTCAAAATCTTATGTCCTTCCAATTTGTAGAAATAAAAACTGTTTGAATGATGTCCCTGATCTGTATATTTATAACAATAAGTTAACCGTTGTGTCGAGGATTGTAAATCTTGATTTTTTTATTAATTCGTCTTTAACCTGTGTCGATCATGTAAACAGTGTAGTGAAAAAAGTATATTATGTCCTGCGAAATTTGAGATTGTCTGCCAGTGTCAGTCCTGTTAATATAAGATGTCAGTTAGTGATACAGCTAATTTTACCTGTGATAACATACTCTGAAATAGTGTATAGTAAACTTGACTCATCCTCTCAGTTAAAACTACAAATCGCTTATAACTACGCAACACGTTACGTATATGGCTTACGAAAGTTTGAACGCCTGTCCTGTTTCCGTAATGCAATTCTTGGATGTGACTTAAGTAGTTTTCTCAATGCTAGAAACTGTATTTTCCTTCATAAGTTAATTCACGAAAAAACACCTTACTATCTTCATGAAAAACTTCAGTTTTGTTTGTCGAGAAGAAGTATGTATTGATAGTTCCGCGGCATAATTTATTATACTCTTCTCAACTATCATCAATGCCATCAGGCTATGGAATGCTTTGTCCCGAAGACTGAGGAAGATCACTGGGAGAGGACTTTTCAGGCAATCTGTTTTAACCTATTTTTCTACTCCTTAGTTTATTCACACTTTCTTCACTATTGTTTCCTCCCATACAACCCCAATGATGAAAACTCCATAAAGAAACGAATATTTACGCTACAAAACTTAAATTCGGTATTTATATAGTCTATGACAAAACTCAGGTGTGTAAGAAAAATGGACGTCATCCACCCACTAACACGCCCACCTTCCATACAACCCTATTATTGAAACCTATATATAGAAGCTTGTGTCGAAGCTACAAAACTTAAATTCGGTATTTATATAGTCTATGACAAAACTCAGGTGTGTAAGAAAAATGGACGTCATCCACCCACTAACACGCCCACCTTCCATACAACTATTATTGAAACCTATATATAGAAGCTTGTATCGAAGCTATAAAAGTTAAATTAAATATATATTATTTTTATACAAAAATTGAGACGTGAGAGAAAAATGGACGTTATCCATCCACGAACACGCCCACCTCCCATACAACCCCAAAATTGAAAACTATATAAATAGGCTTCTGTCGAAGCTACAAAAGCAAAATTAGATATTTATTCATTTTATAATAAAACCAAGATGTGTTAGAAAAATGGGCTTCATCCACAGATGAACACGCCCACCTAACATACAACCCCTAATTGAAAACTTTATAAAAAGACTTGTCTTTACTTTGCAGGATAACAATTTGATATGAATGTATTGTAATATGTTTGTATGAGGGTTGGAAAATTTGCCTTATTTATTTAGCGCAGCAAGGCTTTGCCGACAATTCAGAGCATCATAATGCCCCACTTGAGAACTCGAAATAAATCAACAGCGACTAGCGCATAATTTTAGGTTTAAGTCAAGTCTGAATTCTTTATTAAAAAGTACTGGTATTTATACCAAGATTTTTGGCATTCTTGTTCTTACTCTAGTTAATGATACATATCTATAATTCTTAACACATATAAATATATTATTATAAAATATGGAAAAGTGTGACATGTGTAAATCGACCATCGTTGACCGATATTTTAAATAACTGCAGTTGACCGATATTTACAAATAGATGCAATGTAAACAAAACATTACATCAAACAAAAAGACAGTCATTGAGCCACATACCAATTCTGCTGTATTCAGCTCAAATTGAAATTCGTCACATTTAAGGTTGACGCTGCTAGTGTGTCATAACTATTAGCGACGGTCTTGGTTAGTCAGCATATGTTAGCTGCAGTTGAGAAGCATTTATACATTATGAATTACATGTTGCCTATATGCACACTACATCCTTCCTCCAAAAAATAATGATATTTGTTTACATTTCTTAAAATTTAAAGAAATGTCATTTGCTATCTATTTTTAATCTATAGCGCTGTTTATAACTATGTCTCTTAAAATATCTAATGTTCTTGTCTAGATCTTACTAAATTATTATTGTGTATTTCATATAACTTATCATCTAGTTTTATAACGCTATTACATTTATTTTGCGAAATTATTTTATATGGGCCTTTATATGGCTTATCAAATTTGTTCTTATTTTGTACTTTAAAATAAACATAATCACCTACACTAAAATTCGATTCATGTATATGTTTTTGATTATTACATCTTATATTCTTAGTTTCTATGAGGTTATTTCTAGCTTGTTCGTGTGAATATCTTAATTTACATTTTAATTCATTCAGATAATTGTCTAAGTCATATATTTGTTCTTTGTTTGTCATTACTTCGCATGGTAATGCGCATAATTTTCCAAAAACTAATTCAAATGGTGAGTAATTTGTGCTGCTATGCGGCATCGAATTATAGCAATACGTTTAATATGGTAGCCAATCGTCCCAATTATCTTTATCACCTACTGTCATTAAGTAATCGTTTAGTACTCTATGATTTCTTTCTATTGAGCCTAACGTTTCATGATGGAAAGGTGTCGAAACAAATTTATCTATATTCAATAATTTACATATATTCTTTAATAACTCGTTAGTAAATTCAGTTCCTTTGTCTGTCAACAGTTTTCTGAAACATCCATATTTAAGAATAAATTTTTCTACTATTGCTTTTGCGACTGTTATAGCATCTTTGCTTTCCAATGGAAATGCTTCCACGAATTTTGTTAATTCGCATTGAAGTGTCAATATATATCTGTGACCTTTGGATGGTCTTAGAGGACCTATAGTGTCGATCGTGATTGTTTCAAATGACGTGTTTGGAGTATCCGTTACTTCGAAATTTTCTTTAGTGTATTTAGTTATTTTTACTTTATTGCAAATTTCACAATTGTTAATAAATTTCTTATTAACATGATACCACTGATACTTATTATCTGATACCACAATGTCCCCCTTACTTTGAATTATGATGTTCTCTTATTAACCTGTGCATTTCTTGTTCACTTTTAACCTGCCTTGGAGGTTCATATAACATTATTTTTAAACATTCATTATGTCTCTTATTCTTTAGCAGCTTATTAAATATATCTTTGAACTCACTTATGTTCACATTTTCAAAAATTTTACTATCTCTTGGAAGCGCTACCTTTTTTACATCTGCATTGTTTGTCATGAATATTAACTTCTTCAAAATCAATTTAAATCTGATAGAGAATTATCGTTAAATTCCACAAGTACAGTGTTTGCTGCTATATTTATTATAATACTTTTGGTACCCTTATATCTTTTCATATTTTTGAATATTATCTCAAAGTCATAGTCCATTAGGTCAACCCGTATTCTGGTTAATTTTGATGAATGGTTATTCGTAAAAAGACTTACTAGCGGTCTATGGTCAGTGTAAGCTATAAACTTTCTACCAAAAAGGTAAGGACAGAAATAGTTTATCCCCCAATGAATTGCTAATAACTCTTTTTCTATTATCGGTTTATTTAATTCATGTTTGTCTGGTTTGTCTGTCCCTATTTCTCCTTGGGACAACACCGCTCCTAAAGCATGATTTGATGCGTCTGTTGTTAAAATGAACGGTTTGGAAAAATTTGGATAACTGAGAATGGGAGGACTCATGACTTTTTCTTTTAATGTGTTAAAAGCTCTAGAGCATTCTGCTGTCCAGCTAAAAATCTGTTTTTTCTTTAGTAACTGATTCAATGGTTTAGCAATATCTGTAAAATCTTGAATGAACCTTCGGTAGTAATTGCAAAATGCAACAAATCTTCTAGTTTCATCTGCATTTTCAGGTACTGGATAATTTTTTATTACTTCATATTTTGCTGGGTCTGTACGTACTCCATCTGAGGTAATAAGATGACCGAGATATACAACTTCTGGTTTTAAAAAATTACATTTCCCTGGATTGAGTTTCAGATTATATTTGCGTAGACGTTGAAAAACCCTTAATAAATTTTCATTGTGCTCTCTTAGATTTGAGCCAAAAACAATTACATCATCTACATATAGGAAAGCTGATGCTTGCAAACCACTTAATGCTATTGATAACATCTTTTAAACTGATAATGTCCTTGATTTGTTGAAAAAACTGTTACGTGTCGAGATTCTGTACTTACAAGGAAAGGTCCCCAGGTGACAGTCTCCGATTTAAATGATTTTCGGATATGTGATAGAAGACAAAAATCTAAGGTCGACGTATTTTTTTATATGTGCTCAATCGATGGTTTAGGGTTTCAAACTCGCGTTCAAAAATTAGCGAAAATTTCGTTTTTGTGCTTTAATTTCGCTATTTTCCATGGAAACATTTACAAATTTGGTACCAAACGAAAGCTCTTACAAAACCACACACGATGGCATCAATTTTACATAAGAAAATTTTGTTGTAATTTTGTTGTTGTAATTTTTAGTAATGTTTAGTCGATATCATAAAAGTATATTGACACAATTATTTCATATTAATTTATGTTGGATTTAAGGCAATTTTTAAATTTACCTTTTTTTTGTTTTTTAAATTTCTTTACTGTGTATATTAAAATATTTGTTTTATTGAAATGCATTTATTTACTTTAGAGAAAAAATGTTATTACACTAAAAGTACCCAATATGGGTATCAAAAATTTTATTTTCTTATGGCCTATTCTTATGTTTAAATATTTTATCAAAAAAGTTGACATTTCATAGGGTTTCCATACAAAATGTGTGTTTTTTCTTGTAAGTGTCATCGCACCAGTAAACAATAGTTTTAATCATTCAAAGTACCAAATATGGACATTTTTACGATATGCAAAAAAAATGGAATGCATTTTTTCATATTTCTTTAAAAAAAAATTTTTTGATTTTTAACATTAAAAATCATAAAAATCTTCTCCTAATTTCAAAACATCAACTTTGTGAATGAATAACTCATCAGATATGAAAATAATTTTTTTTATTTAAATGTAATAATCAAAAACATTAATTTTAAAATAAGTTCACGTCCTTCAAAGTGCATTTCGGCTTAAATTCGATTTGATATGGTTTTTTTAAAATAACATTATATTTTTGATAGATCTTTAAAAAAGTACCACTCACTGCAATTTTTTAGTAAATATTTTTTAATTCAAAATTTGTATTTTTATCTCTCATTAATATGGTTAACTGTAAAAATGTATAAAGAGATAAGAATTATGTAAAATATTTTTTGTTTTAAAATTTGAAAAATTAACAAGGGGGTACCCTTGTGAAAAGTGAATATTTAAGTCGTTTTTACTTTTGTGCTTAACATCTGGTTAATATTAATCTGGTTTAATATTAATTAAAGCACATTAATAAAGGGTGAGATTCAAAATTTTGAATTAAAAAATATTTACTAAAAAGTTGCAGTGAGTGGTACTTTTTTAAAGATCTATCAAAAATATAATGTTATTTTAAAAAAACCATATCAAATCGAATTTAAGCCGAAATGCACTTTGAAGGACGTGGAATTATTTTAAAATTAATGTTTTTTATTATAAAATTTAAATAAAAAAAATTATTTTCATATCTGATGAGTTATTCATTCACAAAGTTGATGTTTTGAAATTAGGAGAAGATTTTTACGATTTTTCATGTTAAAAACCAAAAAATTTTTTAATAAAGAAATATGAGAAAATTCATTCCATTTCTTTGCATATCGTAAAAATGTCCATATTTGGTACTTTGGATGATAAAAACTATTGTTTACTGGTGCGATGAGACTTACAAGAAAAAACACACATTTTGTATGGAAGCCCTATGAAATGTCAATTTTTTTGATAAAATAATTAAACATAAGAATAGGCCATAAGAAAATAAAATTTTTGATACCCATATTGGGTACTTTTAATGTAATAAAATTATTTCTCTAAACAAAATAAATGCATTTCAATAAAACAAAAATTTTATTATAAATAGTAATAAATTCAAAAAAACAAAAAAAAGGTAACTTTAAAGTTTGCCTTAAATCCAACATAAATTAATATGAAATAATTGTGTCAACATACTTCTATGATATCGACTAAACATTACTAAAAATTACAACAACAAAATTACAACAAAATTTTCTTATGTAAAATTGATGCCATCGTGTGTGGTTTTGTAAGAGCTTTCGTTTGGTACCAAATTTGTAAATGTTTCCATGGAAAATAGCGAAATTAAAGCACAAAAACGAAATTTTCGCTGATTTTGGAACGTGAGTTTGACACCCTAAACCATCGATTGAGCACATACAGTGCGCGTCATCAGGTTAGCACACTTCCTAACGTAAATGAATTTTGGTCAATTCCAAGTAAGCTAAAATCACTATAATTAAATTTTGTTTTTTTGCATACAGCCCATTCAATTATCAGTTAAATAAAACAAAAAGTTTGGATTTGTTATTGCAAATTTTTTTTTTATGATTTTTTTTCGAAAAATAACAAAAATAATATCAATTCAATTTAGGTCAACAGGTTAGCACACACGAGTTGTTTCCTTTTTTTTTTATCTTTTAAGGCATGAACTTATTTCTAAACTTATACATTAATTAATTTAAATATTTTTTATAATTTTAATAACGGGTTGATCCTCCCTTGTTGAGAATGACCTCATACATTCGATTTGGAAGCGACTCATATAATTTTTCTATATAATTCAGAGAAATCCCTGACCAAGCTCGCTTGATGCCGTCAATTAATTCCAATTTATTGGAATATTGTTTTCCTGATTCGTAAACTTTACGAGCGAGCCATCCCCATGCATTTTCTATTATGTTTATGTCAGGTGAATAAGGCGGCCACTGCATTACGCTTACATTTTGGTCCTCAATCCATGACTTTACCACCCGGGCAGTATGGATAGGGGCATTATCATGTTGAAAATGCCATGCTAGATTACCAAATAAATTTTGAAAATGAGGAAAAGCAGTTTGAAGTACGTTTTTGTAAGTGTTGGCGTTCATATTTGCTGTCAAAAACTGTAACTCGCACGTACCGAAGTAGGAGATGGCTCCCCATACCATTACACCTCCCACTCGACTATGAAGGCGATCCAACTGGTGTTCCTCCTTGCGAAGATCATGGAAGTAATAATTGTAGCCGTCTGGACCTTCCAAATTAAATTTTTTTTCATCCGAAAAGACAACGTAGTGCCAATCTGAAGTCCATGTCATGTACTCACGTGCGAAATTCAGGCGAGCTTCCTTACGAAGCCCATTGAGTGGGGGTTTTTTCTTCAATTTCTGTCTTTTTAAATGTTGAGCATTCTTTATCACTATTTGAATCGTAGATAAGCTTGTTTTAACGCCAACATTAGCCCTGATCTTTGCAGCTGAATCATGAGAGTTCGATGCTTCTCTCAAAATTGCTCTCTTATCAGCGTTCGAAATCACTTTGTTATTACCTCCTTGATAATTTTTACCATATCCCGACTTATTGCGCAGGAATGAGGTTATGACTTTACGACTTCTTCCGATTTTTTTAGAAATTTCACTTATGGACAACTTTAACTCCTCATAAGCTTCAATTTTCGATTTTTCTTCTACAGAAAGGGATTTTCCTTTACCCATATTGAAATTAATTGATCACTTAAGCAGCAAAACAATTTTCGTGGTCATACACTTTCAAATATTGGAGAAAAACTGAAAATAATTTACATGTGCTAATCTGATGACGCAAAAATAACGCGTTTTTTCCATTGAAAATAGAACAAAATAGCAAAAACCAAATAACGGGAAATTTTTTTTCGCATGTTCTCTTTACCAACAATAGTGTTTACGAAGACCAGAAGAATAGAATAATAAAAAGAATTTTATATTAACAACAACAAAAACAAGAGCAATCGTACTTAGCTGATAGAAGGTGTGCTAACCTGATGACGCGCAGTGTATAAAAAAATACGTCGACCTTAGATTTTTGTCTTCTATCACATATCCGAAAATCATTTAAATCGGAGACTGTCACCTGGGGACCTTTCCTTGTTAGTGGTATTTGGTGGAATGAGCTGGTCATATCAAGAGTGGAGAAATATTTTGCATTTCCTAGTTTGTCCAGTACGTCATCCAGTCTTGTTTGCGGGAATTTGTCGTCAACTATTTTTTTGTTTAAAGATCTGAAGTCTACAACTAGCCTCCACTTAGATTTACCTTCTTTGCCTTTCTTTGGTACTATAAGTAATGGGGAATTATATGGACTAGTCGATGGTTCTATTATGTCTTCTTCAAGCAAATTTGAGACTTGTTTATCTATCTCTTCTAACTGTGTGTGTGGTAATCTATAGTTTTTTATGTATACTGGAGTTGTGTCATTTATGTCTATGTTTTGCTTATAAAAATTATTATTTGTTAAAATTTCTCCTTCTAAATGAAATATTTCTTGGAACTGTTCACATAATCTTAATATGTCTTCTTTTGCTTTTTTATCTAGACTTTCAACACTTAATTCTTTTATTAGATCCCGTCGTCTTTCTTCATGCTTTTGTTTGATTGAGTATGTGAATATTTCAAAGTCTCTGAGCGGTTGTATTCCTATAATAATATTGTCAATTGAAATTTCAATGTCCCTAGTGTTAAGTATTTTAACATGTTTAATACCGTTGGAAGGAACAATTGAGTTTGCTAAAAATACTCCTTTGCTTATTTCTTTGCCAACCACAACACTGTCACGTTCTAATTGAAATTCCACAGCTTGTATGGTTTCTGTTCTTGGAGTTATTGTAATGCTTCCAATGTTCTTTGTATTCATGTTCATTGTTCAATTTTACAGTTGTATAATTGCAAGAAATCTCGCCCTAATATACCATTAGTTGATAAATTGAAATCGTCATCAATGACCTGAAATTCATGGTTTATTATTTTTTCACCTATTACTAAGTCTATCTTAGACGTTCCTTTGGAATAGATAGCTTTATCTGTAAATCCATTTATTCTACATGTATTATTATAATCTATTTTCTTTGAATAATTCTTTAAAATCGAAATGTCTGCTTCGGTGTCTATCAGAAAAGTGAATGTTCCTTTTTCGTCTTTTATTTGAAGTGTCACAAAATTTGATGTGCACAATGTGCGTGCTAAATTTACCGTCTTTGCCGCACGAAATTGCCCCGGTTCGCTTGACCGGGGAAACGTTGCGTTTACCGATTGGTTTTGTCCAACCCTTTGTCCGCTATTATATCCAAATCTTTGGCCATTGTATTGTCTATTCCCCCTATTCTGTGTGTTATTAAACCTGTTATTGTTGTAATTATTCCTGTTATTTGTGTTTTGCAGCTGATAATTATTGTTGTTTTGGAAATTATTATTATTATTATTAAATCGGTAACTGTTAAAGCTATTGACTCTGTTATTGTTTCTGTTAGAGTTCGATCTGTATCGTGTGGCTAAATGTACATTATTCTGTGTTGGCCTTGTTTCTGCTGCTGTAGCAATTTGTACTGCTTCATTAAACTTTGTGGCTCTTGAAGCTAGAACAACCGATTTAATATGGTCATTCAGTCCGTTTTTAAATGCACTCAGAGCGAGTTGGTCATTTAAAATTACTATTAGCTCTCTATTTGTTTCACCCTGTTCTTCTATCTGAATTTGATTTAAAGTGGCTATTAAAGATTCTATTCTTTCAACAAAAACATTGACACTTGCTTTCCCTTGATATACTCTTGATAATTCAACGTGAATGTTTAATGCATTTTTGTTAGATTTGTAATTCTTAATCAAGATTGCTTTCAAACTTGCAATATGTTCAGGTTTGGAATCTGTAAGTAATTTATTCTTAACTTTGTCTGTTAGTTTTGTTGACAAAACAAATTTAACCAATTTAGCCTTTTTGTTATCATCCTTAAGCGAATCTCCGTAGAATTCAACCAAATTTAAAAAATTAGATAGATTTTTCTGTTCTCCGTCAAATTCAGATATTAACTTTACCGCGGTTAATAAATCAAAGTTTGCCATTGCGGTTTCTTTTACTTTCAAAATCTTAGTATTTCTTTTTCTATATTATAAAAGGTTATTATGTCCTCTTTCAGGCTTTTGATGCTAGTTTCTTCTTCTATTGTTTTTAAACTGTTTTGTAGCATTAGTCTGATTTTGTTTATATATTCATTTGTGTAAGTTCTATTTGGACTCTTTTTTAAAGTAGTTAATATTTCTTTTAATTTTATTATTTCGTTACTCATTATGCACAAGACTTACATTTTAATTCCGGCTCCTCAATTAAGAAACCTGTTTTAACTAAATTACAATTACATTTGCTACATTTAAAACACTGTGAATAACAGCTTTTCTTGTTATACTTAATATAAAATACTTTTCCTATATCTATTATTTTTTTCTTACAGTAAGCGCAATTTTCGCTGAACAATGAACCATAGCATCCCTGGTACTTTGCATTAGTTCCAAATTTAATCATATTTAAAATTGTTTTTATTTGAAAAACATTTTTTTTTGTGTTCTTTTTTTTAGACAGTGTTGGTAATACTTCTAGTTAATTGTTTTTTGAGATAGTTCTTAAAATATGTTATTATCCACTTTATTATAATAAGTAACATAAAAATTATACAAATTATTCCTATCAAAGTGTTTATATCAGCGCTGTTACTGCTGCTGCCGTTGTTATTGTTGTTGTTGGTGGTACTCATTATTGTTTGGTTTGCCTTTGGGAGCACAATTGTCCATACCATTCCTTAGCTTTTTATCTGTTGTCTGGTTAACTTGATTTCCGCTTGTAGTTTCTTTTTGTTTTCACCAAAAGCTATTGCAGCTAATCTCCGGAGTTCAGCAAGCTGCTTTTTCAGTCTTCTCTGCTTTCCTCCACGCTTCTTAGGCTTATAAGTTCCTGCTAGATTTTTTTGTAATTTTGATGTATTCTTCTAAAGAAATTGGCTTCGGACCAGCTGTTAGAGGCGTTGGAACGTACACTGGTGGTGTAGCTGCTTCAATGGATTGTGTTGGCTCGTATTCTTCTAATAACAGATCCAGCTCTACTTTGTCATATTTGTACATTTCTTTTTTTTTAATTTTATTTCTATTGGTCCCTGTGTTAAATTTTATTTCTATTGGTCCCTGTGCCGATTTGGCAGGATCGCCATGCAATATGTCTGTATGAGGGTTGGAAAATTTGCCTTATTTATTTAGCGCAGCAAGGCTTTGCCGACAATTCAGAGCATCATAATGCCCCACTTGAGAACTCGAAATAAATCAACAGCGACTAGCGCATAATTTTAGGTTTAAGTCAAGTCTGAATTCTTTATTAAAAAGTACTGGTATTTATACCAAGATTTTTGGCATTCTTGTTCTTACTCTAGTTAATGATACATATCTATAATTCTTAACACATATAAATATATTATTATAAAATATGGAAAAGTGTGACATGTATAAATCGACCATCGTTGACCGATATTTTAAATAACTGCAGTTGACCGATATTTACAAATAGATGCAATGTAAACAAAACATTACATTAAACAAAAAGACAGTCATTGAGCCACATACCAATTCTATTGTATTCAGCTCAAATTGCAATTCGTCACATTTAAGGTTGACGCTGCTAGTGTGTCATAACTATAAGCGACGGTCTTGGTTAGTCAGCATATGTTAGCTGCAGTTGAGAAGCATTTATACATTATGAATTACATGTTGCCTATATGCACACTACAGTATTTAAGACGTCATCAAATTAGTAAAATTTTTAAAATCTCATATAAAAAGAGCTGCAATTATGATTTTGTACCATTGCGAATCGCCCGTGGGGGTATTTTAACTTCAGCCAAGTCGAAGATATACCTTACTAGTTTTTATTCTTTTTCTTTCTTACTCTATACTTATATATAAAATTAATTTAATTATTTCTCATTTCTTCAAATTATTTGTAAATTTAAATTAATTAGAGTTATATTAAGGCAAAATTGTTCTCAACTAAGTTATATTTTAGAGTTTATGAGTTGTTATTATAAATTGCTTGTTTGATAGCTCTGTTATGTTGTGCTAAAAAAGCATAGCTCTTAGTGTACTTACTTAGGCCCGTTAACTGATCTCAATTTTAAACAAAGTTTAGCTTAAACAAAGTTTAAAATTCCTTAACCTCAGTTTAAATTTTAACGCCGATACCTCATCTCAAAAATCTAAGTTTAACTTGGTGAGGCAAGTTTAAATTTAAACACAGAAATTCTAGGTTTAAAAAATTTAAACTTAGATTTTGTCAAAATTCTCTGAGAACATTGAAAATATTCTCAATAATAAACAAAGAATAAAAAATAAAAAAATCATACTTCAAAAAATTCAAAACAATAAACAAAAAAAAAAACATATTTTAAGTTTTGAAAAAAAAAATATTCCAATGAAACTGACAATTTGCATTATTTTATCAAAAATTTTGAAATATTTTGATGTTCAACGTCAAAGTTGTAGAATTTTTACTACAGTGCCGCTCAAATATGTTTTTTAATCTCAGTTTAAATTTTTAAACAGAGTTTAAGAAAACTGCCGATAAAAATGAGATAAGTTACGAAAATAATTTTAACTGAGTTAAAAATTTAAACTCTGTTTACGAAATCTGAGGTTAAGGAATTTAAACTTCGGAGATCAGTTAACGGGCCTTAATAATAATAATAATAAAAATACCAATAAAAAATTATGTGGCATGTAGGATGGTTGATCATGAGGTTGAGGCAGGTCAAAGGGCTTACTCTTCATCAGAGAACCTGCCAGGAATTCAAATAACAAGAAATTATGAGGATAGATGGTCTAGAAAAGTTAACTTAACAAGTTCATTTTGTAGTAGAATAGGCCACACAAGAGATGAGTGCTAAGCAGTAAAAATTCAAGTTTATTGTCAGAAGTGCAGAGATTATGGTCACGAATATAATTTAAACTGTTCAGCTAGCAGAAATATGAATAACAATGAAACAAATATAAATTAAAGCAGTTATGACAGAAGTCAGAGTAATTATAACATAAATAATTACAACATCAGTTCGAAATTGTTCTTCTTTGGTTTAAGTCGTGTTTTACAAAATTCAGTGACCAAATTCAGTGAATACGTGTTTAATCTCCGCGTTTAATACTTGTGCTTTTAATTTCCGCATATATAATTGTGTATATGTGTTTTAATTGCTTGTCGCTGGTTTACTTAAATTAAATTAAATTAATTAGCTTTCCTCTAGTTTTATTTTAAGAAGCTGAGGAATCAAAAATATAAAAAAAAAAAAAAAAAACATGAAACATACAAACATACATGCCTTGTTTTTGTTCATTTTATTTTTCTTTCATTTTCTGTTCTTGTTATTCTTTTTATTTTTTGACATTTTGCTGTTTTGTTTCTTAGCATCTTTTAAGTTTAGTTGAAAGTGTTGCATATTTGTGGGCACTTCTATTTTTTTTTACATTTTTTTTGACAGGGTGTCTCAAAGTTTTTATTTATTTGTTTTTAAACTTTTGCCACTATTATTTTTTTTGTTTTCTTGTTCTTTGTTTAAATTGAATAAATTGTTAAATTAAAAAAACATATATAAAAAATGGTTTCTGCTAAGCCTGGCTGCTCCGTTAAAGGTGATAATGAACGATTTTTGTCATGTTGGTTATGTGACAATATTGTTCACATCAAGTGTGCAGGAGTGTCAGGTCGAGTAGCAGATGCCATTGATGAAGGTAAAGGGTTGCGTTGGTCTTGTGAGAAGTGTAGGTTGGCTGACATAAACTTTTATTAGCTTTTTAAGCAAACGAAGCAAGGTTTCTCGGAAATAAGTAGAGAACTTTCTTCACTTTCAGGTAAATTTTTAAAATATCAAACTCTTTTCAATGAATTCAAATATATTGATGAGTCAATTCTTTCACCAAAGCAAAAAAAGAAACATATGACCCTTCGAAGCAAACAGAAAACTGACTCGACACCAACACAACCTTCTTTCGAACAAGACAACGTTGACGACATGGACACGGAAGCTCCTCCTCCTTTTCTTTCTTCTTTGGCAAATTTGTCTATGTCTGCTCCTTTTCCATTATCAGCTCCACCTCTCGCATTGCCAGAAATATCATATGCACAAGCTGCTTCTCTGGCTCCTAATTTTGCCGATGTCCAACAAATTGCAATTACTTCTGACATTTCTGTTCCTAAACCTTTGATTTCTATTCCTCCAACTAAATCAATTTCTGTTTCGCGCTTAGCATCTGATACAACAGAAAATGATATAGATTTTTTCATTAAATCAAAGTTGAAATTTTCATCGACTCTTTCTATTTCTATTCATAAATTCAAATATGTAAACGCACGTCCGACTACTTCCTTTAGATTGACAGTTCCAGAAAATTTATTTAATACTATTGTTGATATAAGTTTCTGGCCGCGAAATACAATTGTACGCGAATTTGAATTCAAAAATAATACGCGATTAGTAAATGTAGTACACTTGCCTCGCCCGCGAAAGGCGCTGTGCATTAAGGCCATGTGCATAACTGCCATAATTGGCAATAATGCACATTAGGTTGGGAATTAACGCCATGTGAATCAGTGCCATAAGATTCTTTATGGCAATAATTCACATTAGGTAGAGAATTAACGCCATGTGAATTATTGCCATAAAATTCTTAATGGCAATAATTCACATTAGGCAGAGAATTAACGCCATGTGAATTATTGTCATAAATAATTATGTTATGTTATGGCAATAATTCACATATAAAGTGCATTAATGCCATAAATTGGCAGAAATAATTCTTATGGCATTAATGCACATAGCTGTGTGTATTACTGCCATTACACTTAGAAAAAATAATATCATGTAGTATCAGGGCTGTGAATTTACGTCACGCGATTTATTTTGACATGTGGCAAAAATGCACATTAGGTAGAGAATTAACGCCATGTGCATTATTACCATAAAATTCTTTATGGCAATAATTCACATTAGGTAGAGAATTAACACCATGTGAATTATTGCCATAAAATTCTTGATGGCAGTAATTCACATCAGGTAGAGAATTAACGCCATGTGAAATATTACCATAAAATTCTTGATGGCAGTAATTCACATTAGGTAGAGAATTAACGCCATGTGAATTATTGCCATAAAATTCTTTATGGCTGTAATTCACATTAGGTAGAGAATTAACGCCATGTGCATTATTGCCATAAAATTCTTCATGGCAGTAATTCACATTGGGTAGAGTATTAACGCCATGTGAATTATTGCCATAAAATTCTTTGTGGCAAAAATTCTCATTAGGTAGAGAATTAACGCCATGTGAATTATTGCCATAACATTCTTTATGGCAATAATTCACACGACAGAAGGAATTAATGCCATGTGAATTATTGCCATAAAGAATGTTATGGCAATAATGGACAGAAGGAATTAACGCCATGTGAATTATTGCCATACAATTCTTTATGGCAATAATACACATAAAGTGCATTAGTGCCATAAATTGGCAGAAAATATTCTTATGGCATTAATGCACATAACTGTGTGTATTACTGCCATTACACTTGGCAAAAATAATATCATGCAGTATAAGGGTTGTGCAAATACGTCACGGGATTAATTATGACATTTGGCAATAATGCACATTAGGTAGAGAATTAACGGGCAAGTGCAAGTGGAGTAATCGATGTACATAAATCTAGAAAAAAAAAACAAAAAGCCAACAAACATGAGTACCTCCTGATTTTTGAAGCCGGTTGAAAATATTACTGAACGTACTCTTTTTCCGTCAAATATATAACTGGACCAGAGAACTGCAATGAGTATCCTACAGAAATCGGACACTCGAATCATACCCGAGTTTCTTGCTTTTCTCTCCCCTATCCAGACACAATAAAATATGTAAAATACTTCGACTCACTCGCTCATTAGCATATTTTCGGGTATAAGTTCGTACTTATATCCGAGAGCGGCGTGATATGAACCAGAGAACAACTTGAGTGCATTCAAATGGCGTTTTGAATGTGTCGTCAAATTACGAGATACGAATTTGCCTTCTGCATTAAAATTAATGCGAAAAGACATGCACCAATCGCTGTGGTACGAATGCCGTAGAGTACGAGCGATGACGAATACGAATGCTTGCGAAACATGATGTGAATTCACAGGTGTGGCTCTTTACGAGCTGGTTCGTCGAGCGGCGGCCATTTTCGAGCCAGTTCGCTTTTTAAGAAGCTAGTTCGTCAGTTCGTCGAACCTGTTGTCTTGTTGGCAAAAATTTTTGATATTCTCCGTGGAACCAGAGCTGTTCGTAGCACATTTTCTATAGTTTGAACGTAAGCATCATACCTAGTGATATTTTGTTGTAACAACACTACAACAACAAAACAAAAAAAAACAATCAAAAGCAAATGAACTAATAGCAATAACAAAATAATGGTGAAAAACACAATATGAAATTCAATTCAATATTCAATTTGAACGTTAGCTCTTTCGAACTGGTTCGCTCCGTCATGTTGTTCGACAAACCACTTCTCTGACGTGTAAGCGCTTTTAAAGCCACGTCAAATTGTTGGTCAAACAGTTTGAGCTATGTCATGATACAATAATGAAGGTTGTTGGTCTGTTCGCGTTTTTTTCTAGTAAAATAATGATAAACGTCAAAAGTAATTAAACTGAGAAAGAATTAACTCCAACACAAAAGATAAAGGAACGATTTTTTGGTACAAAAATGAAAAATGTCAAATCTGCCTAGTTCACAACTGCTGTGCTGTGCCTTACATCTACCGTTTGACAGTTTTCATCTTTTTACCTCACAACATTCTACTAGTAAAAACTTTAAAAAACTTGAACGCAGAGAAAATCTAATTTCCCATCTTTTACACAATCCTCTCAGTAAACGAATGCTTTTCAGGCACTTTCAAGTAAAAGTTTTTGAAATATTTCGTTTGTATTCGACTTTGCGAACAGACGTAGTGTGAATAGAACTGAATCAGGTGCTTGAGTGTCGGTTTACATTAGCTTCACTCATCCGACTCATTTTGATGTGAGGGCGCTTTCAAATGGTCACACAAATAACTTGCCTCACTTTGAGTCTGATAAACTCGCAATAAAAATTCTTGACTTTCAGAGTAATATCAACGCTAAAATTTGCGTTTTATTCCAACTAGGCATATTTATTTATTATTTAAATTGATATCACATATAAACCAAACTCAACAACTATTCAACTCAATAAATACCTAATGTGCAACTCTACCTAATGTACATTGTTGCCAAATGCCATAATAAATCCCGTGACGCATTTGTCCAGCCCTGATACTGCATGATATTATTTTTGCCAAGTGTTATGGAAGTAATACACACAGTTATGTGCATTAATGTCATAAGAATATTTTCTGCCAATTAATGGCAATAATGCACTTTATGTGTGATTTATTGCCATAAAGAATTATATGGCAATAATTCACATGGCGTTAATTCCTTCTGTCGTGTGAATTATTGCCATAAAGAATGTTATGGCAATAATTCACATGGCGTTAATTCTCTACCTTATGTGAATTACTGCCATAAAGAATGTTATGGCAATTATTTCACATGGCGTTAATTCTCTACCTGATGTGAATTACTGCAATAAAGAATTTTATGGCAATAATTCACGTGGCGTTAATTCTTTACCAAATGTGAATTATTGCCATAAAGAATTTTATTTTTATTATTTTATTTCATCTCTTCCGGAAGATGAACATCATCCAACTCTTGAAATAACAGTATTATTTGATCACGAAAATGAAAATAAACTTACTCCTGATAAGCAAAATACAAAAATATATAATTTCAAAAGAACAGACTAGTTAAACTCAACGCCTTACTCTAGCAGACTGACTGGTCACCGATTCTATCTATTAAACCACCGTATTCATATTATGACGTCGGAACCTCCGTACAGTTTTTTAATGATACTTTGCAAAGGTGCTTCTTATTGTGCGTCCCAACAAAGCAAAATAATTCTAAACCCTTAAATCCACCCTGGCTAACAAGTGAACTTTAGTCACTAAAAAATTTAAATAATCGCTTATTTAAATAATATAAAAATCTGGTTCTAATATAGACTTTGCTTGTTAATCATCTTGTCGTTGCAGATACCAGCTATTAAATAAACAGTGTTATTCTGCTTATAAAGCCAACATCAAATCTCAATTTAATGATAATCCGAAACTCTTCTATACTTTTGTTAATTCAAAACGTAAGGCTTCCAACTTTCCACCCCCTTATGAGATTCAATCAAGAGGAATCGTCTTGTGACAATGTTATTTCCAACATGTTTGCAAGCTTCTTCAAATCAACTTACTCCAACATATCATTTAATATGTGTTCTGAGCATCCTTATTTACCTCCAGTTAGCTCTTTTGAAACTCCAGTAATAGACTCAATTATTGTTATGCATAACCTTCGTCAAGTTAAATGCTCTTTTTCGACTGGCCCTGATGAAATTCCGAGTTGAATTCTAAAGGAATGTGCTAGCAACCTGTGTGCTCCTCTATCAAACATATTTAATATATCCCTGCAAAGTGGACATTTTCCCATTATATGGAAAGATTCATATATTGTACCCCTTCATAAATCTGGCTCCAAAATTGATATCACTTACTACCGTGGCATCGCCAAATTAAGCGCAATCCCTAAATTATTTGTGAAAATCATAACTGAACAACTTACCCACTTCGTATCTTCTTCCATTTCTGTTACTCAACATGGTTTTTTGAAGGGTAAATCAACTTCAACGAACCTTTTGGAGTTTACAACTCGTGTAATAAAAGGTTTTACTTTGGGAAAACAGACTGACGTTATTTATACGGACTTTAGCAAAGCTTTTGACAGCGTCAATCATAATCTTCTATTGAAAAAGCTTAAGCTAATTGGGTTTCCTGTAAAATTGCTAAATTGGATAGAATCGTATTTATCGCGACGTTTTCAAAAAGTTTTATATAAAAATTCTCTATCACAAAATATTATGGTTACAGCTGGTGTTCCGCAAGGAAGTCATCTTGGACCGGTTTTATTCTTACTATTTATTAATGACCTTCCCTCGGCAATTAAACACTGTGACGTCTTAATGTATGCTGACGATGTGAAACTTTTTCTTACCTACAAGTCACTCGACGAACAACACCTTTTACAATCTGATTTAAACAGACTAGTGGATTGGTGTAACTTCAACCTATTAAACCTTAACTTGAAAAAATGCAAATCAATGACCTTCTCACGTAGAACTCCTCAAAGCACAAACTACACTATAAATAACATCCACTTAGAAATTGTTCATAGTTTTGTTGATCTTGGTGTAATTATGGATCCAAAACTTCGCTTCACTCTCCACGTAAATTTGGCTGTAAATAAGGCTAGAGGTGTTCTTGGTTTCATTAAAAGGTTCATTAAATTACTATATATATCTCTCGTAAGACCAATCCTTGAATATGCTTCCGTAGTATGGAACCCTCAATATAACGTCCACATTGATGCAATAGAATCGGTTCAAAACAGTTTTTACTTTTTGCTTTACGTCATCATCGTTGGAACCCAGATATTATTCTTCCTTCGTATGAAACCTGCCTCAAGCAAATTTTACTGCCTTCCTTGAGAAGCAGAAGAATGGTGCTTAATGTCACCTTCCTATATAAATTACTTTGTGGTGATATTGACTCCCAATATATTCTCTCATCTCTTAACTTTAACATCCCAAGAAGAGGATCTAGACATTTTGTGCTTTTTAAGTTGAGCCAGTGCACTTCAAATTTTGCCCTTCATGACCCTTTACGATGTATGTGTAGTGATTTCAACAATAGCTACAGCTTAATTAATTTTTGTGATTCGGCGGATGCCTTGAAACGGAAAATGATTTTACATTTAAATAATTGATACATTTTAGAATTTTGTTTCAAACATTAACTCGGTTAATAAAATTTTTATATTCTGTTAAAATGTTGGCTGAAGAAATTCCATATATTCGAGACCGTTTCAGTTGTTTTTCCTTTATAATATTGCGTTTGATGAAGTAAACACCATCGAATACGATATGTATGCTTAAACTTGTTTGTTTTTAATCAAAAAATTTTAAAATTTTTCTTATTCATTTGACTTATTAGTTACTTAGTTTGGAGCGCAAGAGTTTATCTCTTTTCCATGCAAGTTTATGCCTGCGTTGGCCCAAATACATATCCAATTAATAACATTAGCACGGTGTTCCAAAATTACATAGTGACCCTCATACATATACACATATATGTTTGTACATATTTACACGTATATATCTGCGTTATATTTGGAATTGGTTTGGTGTTTAAGAGTTTAATCTCTTTTCCACGTAGGATCTTGGGTTGGATAGTGGCCGCAAACTTACTAATATTCATATTATTTATAGTTACTTTGGTCTCTTTGTTTTAGAGTTTTATGTACAGTTTACTACTTATTTGATGTTGTTTACTTTTTAAATTCAAAAAATCTTAATAAATTCGTGTTTTTGTATAAAATTTTTAAGTTTCGCTGAAAAGCCAATTAATGTGCTTAGTGGAAATTCATACTTCGCCAACTGGGTGTGTGTTTTAGTACGTAGGTTCATACTGTCTTTTCCGGTTGATCCGGACTGATTTTAGAATGTAAGTCGTGCATGCGTATAGTACGGGCTATACGTATTCATGAGATTTCACACTCCTTTGGCGAATCCAACAAAAAAAAAAAAAAAAAAAAATGAACCACTTAGAATTGCTTGCGGAGACTTTAATTTCGTTTCAGATGTTATTTCTTGAAATGAATATATGTACTCAATTAAACATAAAATTATAGATAACTTGCAGTACCGCCGCTGAGTCTGATCACGCTTTTTCCAAGGATGCATAATTTTCACTTAGTGATGGATATAAAACTACATTAAACTACACTAATATGAATGGACCTGAACCTGTTGACCTCAATTATTCTTATCGAACATGCTTGGTGAATGTGAATTCATTTTTCAGCCGTACCGCGCTGGTTGTAAATTTTGGATTTTTTCCTACAACCATGCAAGAACGATTTGTGTTGTGTATATATTGATATACCTGGCCAATGATACCTAGTTGTCTTAGTGCCTACGTTCTCTACCATTTCGTTGTATATAGTAAAATTGGTGTGGTACATATGACCAAGTTTGTCGAAACCACCTTCCTTAGCCAGGTTCTCATTGGCTTTAGCAATGACAGAACGAATTATATTATCAATATATGCATATGCTTATCAGTGTGGCGTACAGACCTTGTTTGTCTCGATACCTCCCACTGTTCTAGGCCGACACCATGCTTTTTTAATGTGGGGGCGAACATAACTATGTTTGCCTTGTACCACAATGTTATTCGCTGTTCAATATTTTTAAATATCTTAAAATTTATTTGTACATATTATAATGTTAATTTTAAAATATTATATTCTATTAGTAATGTGTTTTGTATTCTTTTGATAATTCACTAATCCTCATTTTATTTTGCTTTATACAATAGTATTGAAATTTTGTATTTTTAATTTATTAGAGTGCTAGAAAGCCTAAGGCTTAGCAAATAAATAAATAAAAATAAATAAAAAATAACCAGCACAAAACTCATCTTGTCATAAAATTTTGGAAGAAAATTATACCAGTTTGGGATATCTTTATATGGGAAGTTGCTCTGTGGTACAAGTAAGCATTTCAGGGAGTTCAGGTAATACCGGAGCCTCATATAAGATTACCAAGAAACATTGGTAATCTCAAAGAGCAGCTAAGGCTCTGGGACAGCACCCTCACCTGAGAGCAGCAGTTCGTTCTTAGAAAAAGGTAGATTTGTCGAAAAGACACACGAAATTACAGTTGAGAAAGTTACCATGGAACTGAGAACTTTTTAGACTGAATTAGTTACACTCACTCACCCTTCACAAAGCTAGTTGGCAGAACAATTCAGATGAATTGTCGTCTAGGAAGAATAAATAAATTTCTTCGTAGCGAAAGCTTGGAGATGTACCTCAGCCAAAGTTAACAAGGCTCTTTTCTTGCTAGTAACCCTTCTTTAAAAAAAGTTTTGTGACAGATGCTGAGTTTCAAAATGAGTTTAAGCAAAGCATCAGTGTGTTACTTCATTGAACAGGTGTTGAGTAGATTCACCAAAACTGAGCAATTGGACAGCTATTTTTAAGTGCCTCAGGTGAGCACTTTTGGTGAATATATTACGTACTAATTCAAACAATAACACAATGATGCATTGTATAAACCCATTTTGGAATTTAATTGAAAAAAAAAACAACAAAAGTACAGACGAAGTTCCATCCTGTGGTGGATTCAGTGGAGGTTTTGGCTCTGGTGGAGTACGACCACCTCGTGGCCGCAGACGTGGGGGTGGACGTAGTGAAATGGAAGATTCCAACGAATGAGTTCCAGTGAGTAAATTAATCGGTTTGATTCGCCAAAGCAAGATTTCTTATGACATCTATTTATACTCTCCTCCCATCCGAGGTCAAAATCATTGATTTCGTTTTGGGCTCTGTCATGAAAGATGAGGTTATGCCTGTGCAGAAACAGACACTTACTGGTCAACGTACACTGTAGCTGCCATCGGCAACAGCGGCCATATTGGCTTGGATGTTAAATGCAGCTGTGCACTGCAAAGATACTGGCAATTACGGTTCTGAATCTTTACATCTTATTCCCGCACCTCGTGGTAGTAGCATTGTGTATACTCCAGTACCCAAGAAGCTGTTGGCATTGTCTGGTTTTGAGGATTGTTGATGATGATCATGGATGGCAGAATGAGAGCAGACTTCGGGGCAGCGCAGCCATTTAAACTTTTTCCGAAAGGTTCTCGGTAGGATGCTCCCAAACTTGAGGTGATGACGCTTTATTCAATAAATTAAGAAATAAACAAACACATATTTTTAAAATATTTATTAAAAGAAAATTTTCAAATAAAAATATTTATTTTGTGTTGACAAGTAAAACAAGTTTACGAAAACTTATTTACGACGTAAGCATGAAATTTGTTGCGTAAAGTTGAAAAATATTCGTATCTCAATATTCATAGAAATAATTTTGACGTTTTGTAAGTTCTTACGAAATACGAGCTTACGAAGTGACCTTTATATAAAATATACTTGCATTTTATTCTGCTTAATGTGTCTGTCGAACAATTAATATCTACTTTTCTCGACATTTTGCTTTAATGGCTGCCTTTCTAATTTGACTTTATTTAATTTTTTATCAGCTGACATTGGCTGACGCAACATAAGCTGTCAAAATATGGCACTCGCTAATTGCTGCGAATTTTGCAACTTCAAATTTGTGTAGCAGAAAATAGCAACATTTGACAAAGACTGGATTTCACATTTTCGCTCTCTTTTGCGATTTTTTGGGGTACGGGAACAGGAAATCGTAGAAAATAGCACGAATTCGTGCGAATTCGTACGAATGTTCAAGTACGGGAACAGACCTAATATTGTAAAAGCTTTAAAGTGCTGCCACATAACTAGAGTGCAAGTAAAACTGAAATTGTTTGGTAACACCATATATGTAATACTTCTATATTGGCAGTACACTCAAGGTACATTCGCCAACATTAGAGTGCAGATATATTGTTATATGAGCGAGAAAATATATTAACGAATGTACCCGAAATTAAATTTCAAAATAAAAAAATTCAGGAGCGGTGCTTTCATTGTCAAAAATTTCAGTTGATATTTTTGTTGTTTGAATTTTTAAAGTTTGAATTTTGTTGTTTTGAATTTTTGATTGTATTAATTGAATTATATTTTACGCGTTGTTTTTATAATTGAAATATAATGGTGCGTAGCTGTTATTTATGCCAAACAAAAAAACATAACATGTTTTTCATTACAACCGCCCCTGTGACGATGTGACATTTTCTTGTGTGTAGTAATTTTCACAAATTCAAATATACTAATACAATCAACAAAATCTCAGGTAGGCTATCTCTCTTTGATTTCGTAGTTAAAATTCATTGAAAATGTAGATTGCTGCCATATAGAAGTATTATATATATGGGTAACACCAAGGGAAAAAAAAGTAAGAAAGGAAAAAAAAGTTGTACTAATACGAAAAAGTTGGTACTTCGTATATAAATTATTAAAAGGTATTCAAAATGGTACGAAAGGACGTACTTATGCAACCTTGTTGTGATTGCTGAACGTAGTCATGTATTATATGTACTTTAATAATTCAAGTTGTTGATATGAATTTCGATAAAAGAGAGATGTTTAAAAGTTTAATGGATTGGTTTAAAACTCTAAATTTAAAAGCTCCACATCAATGTGCAGAAGATCTTGCGGACGGTGTTGCGATTGCCCAAGCTTTAAATCAGTTCTCTCCCGAATATTTTCCTGGTGATTATTTTTCTAATTCGCTGGTTTAATGGAACGGTTTGATTCTGAAAAAAATTAAGAGTCGCTCTCAAGTGGTTTAAAAGTAATAGGGATCAAAAGTTGAAAAAGTGACTAAATATTTGGGAATAATTTTACTTAGCGACCATGCCCGAGTTTTTTTTCCTTTATTTTTATTAAACGTATGTGGACCCCCCAAACCCAATGGTGTTTGAAAGCTAATATAAGCTTTTTTGGCATAATTGAAGAATAATGGAAATGCAAAATTTGTGTTTTTTTACATGTAATTACATGGATTTGGGGCTCCTAAGTTCGATTCTGAAAAAATTAAGAGTCGCTCTCAAGTGGTTTAGAAGTTATAGGGATCAAAAGTTGAAAAATTACTACACATTTGCCTGTTTTTTTTGATTTTTTTTAATAAAATTTAAGCAATATGGGTAGCAAGAGGTCATACCATGACCTATTCAGTTAGGTATTAATTATAAAAAATCCAGGCATAATTCTAGTTTGGGGCCCACGCCCCTTTTTAATTTTTTTTTTTTTGATTATATGTATTTGGCCCTCCTAAATCCAATGGTGCAAGAAAAAAAAGCCGCTCTCTTCTGGTTTAGGAGATACAATTCATCAAAGTTTGAAAAATCGCTCTTAAAAATCTGTGATTTCTCCATAGTTTTTAAACGAATATTCACTATTAAACAATCAATTTAATCGTAAAAACTTACCTAAAAAATAAAAAATTGGAAAACTGAAAAATTGTTATAAAAAATCGCGCGATTTTTTATAACAATTTTTCGCCTGCGGCGCTTTTTGCTCAAACACAACTATTCGTTCATCTTTTTTATTTTTACTGGTATTATTTGACTTTTTGAGTGTATTATATATGAATAACTTGCTAAATAGGAAAACTGAAAAATTTTTATAAAAAATCGCGCGATTTTTTATAAAAATTTTTCGCCTGCGGCGTTTATTGCTCAAACATAACTATTCTTTGGTCTTTTTTATTTTTACTGGTATTTTTTAACTTTTTGAATTTATTATGTGTCAACCACTTGCTGAATGGGAAAACTGAAAAATTTTTATAAAAAATCGCGCGATTTTTTATAAAAATTTTTCGCCTGCGGCGCGTATTACTCATTAAACATAACTTTTACTTCGTCTTATATTATCATTGAAGACTATGGAAAATTTTTGTAAAAAATTTGGCGATTTTTTACAAAAATTTGTTGCCGCCATTGGCGCTAATTACTTTAAAACAACTTTTTTATCAATCATAATTGCATATTACACTTCGTAAAATTTTTATAAACATTTTATGTACCTTTTACAACATTTTTAACTCCAAGGGGGTGTGTAGGGTGAATGGGAGGGTGGGGGGAGGGGGGTCGACCACAAAACGACCCCTTATAGGTGTACTAGTTTGCTTTGCCTCAAACTTAGGTTTGCTTGCACAAATAAGCATTCATATAGCATATTTCCATACAAAAACGACACTTATTTTAACTGAAATTTCGTAACTTTGATGAACTGTATCTCCGTAACCATAAGAGAGCGGCCTTTTTTTCTTGCACCATTGTGTTAAGGAGGGCCAAATACATATAGTCCAAAAAAAAAAAAATTAAAAAGGGGCGTGGGCCCCAAACTAGAATTATTCCTAAATATTAAATATTAAATATTAAATATTAAATATTAAATATTAAATATTAAATATTAAATATTAAATATTAAATATTAAATATTAAATATTAAATATTAAATATTAAATATTAAATATTAAATATTAAATATTAAATATTAAATATTAAATATTAAATATTAAATATTAAATATTAAATATTAAATATTAAATATTAAATATTAAATATTAAATATTAAATATTAAATATTAAATATTAAATATTAAATATTAAATATTAAATATTAAATATTAAATATTAAATATTAAATATTAAATATTAAATATTAAATATTAAATATTAAATATTAAATATTAAATATTAAATATTAAATATTAAATATTAAATATTAAATATTAAATATTAAATATTAAATATTAAATATTAAATATTAAATATTAAATA
Source organism: Tetanocera ferruginea (assembly GCA_958299015.1). Classification (NCBI taxonomy): domain Eukaryota; kingdom Metazoa; phylum Arthropoda; class Insecta; order Diptera; family Sciomyzidae; genus Tetanocera; species Tetanocera ferruginea. Next base: position 59,136,793 of record OY282641.1, read on the forward strand.
TTAAATATTAAATATTAAATATTAAATATTAAATATTAAATATTAAATATTAAATATTAAATATTAAATATTAAATATTAAATATTAAATATTAAATATTAAATATTAAATATTAAATATTAAATATTAAATATTAAATATTAAATATTAAATATTAAATATTAAATATTAAATATTAAATATTAAATATTAAATATTAAATATTAAATATTAAATATTAAATATTAAATATTAAATATTAAATATTAAATATTAAATATTAAATATTAAATATTAAATATTAAATATTAAATATTAAATATTAAATATTAAATATTAAATATTAAATATTAAATATTAAATATTAAATATTAAATATTAAATATTAAATATTAAATATTAAATATTAAATATTAAATATTAAATATTAAATATTAAATATTAAATATTAAATATTAAATATTAAATATTAAATATTAAATATTAAATATTAAATATTAAATATTAAATATTAAATATTAAATATTAAATATTAAATATTAAATATTAAATATTAAATATTAAATATTAAATATTAAATATTAAATATTAAATATTAAATATTAAATATTAAATATTAAATATTAAATATTAAATATTAAATATTAAATATTAAATATTAAATATTAAATATTAAATATTAAATATTAAATATTAAATATTAAATATTAAATATTAAATATTAAATATTAAATATTAAATATTAAATATTAAATATTAAATATTAAATATTAAATATTAAATATTAAATATTAAATATTAAATATTAAATATTAAATATTAAATATTAAATATTAAATATTAAATATTAAATATTAAATATTAAATATTAAATATTAAATATTAAATATTAAATATTAAATATTAAATATTAAATATTAAATATTAAATATTAAATATTAAATATTAAATATTAAATATTAAATATTAAATATTAAATATTAAATATTAAATATTAAATATTAAATATTAAATATTAAATATTAAATATTAAATATTAAATATTAAATATTAAATATTAAATATTAAATATTAAATATTAAATATTAAATATTAAATATTAAATATTAAATATTAAATATTAAATATTAAATATTAAATATTAAATATTAAATATTAAATATTAAATATTAAATATTAAATATTAAATATTAAATATTAAATATTAAATATTAAATATTAAATATTAAATATTAAATATTAAATATTAAATATTAAATATTAAATATTAAATATTAAATATTAAATATTAAATATTAAATATTAAATATTAAATATTAAATATTAAATATTAAATATTAAATATTAAATATTAAATATTAAATATTAAATATTAAATATTAAATATTAAATATTAAATATTAAATATTAAATATTAAATATTAAATATTAAATATTAAATATTAAATATTAAATATTAAATATTAAATATTAAATATTAAATATTAAATATTAAATATTAAATATTAAATATTAAATATTAAATATTAAATATTAAATATTAAATATTAAATATTAAATATTAAATATTAAATATTAAATATTAAATATTAAATATTAAATATTAAATATTAAATATTAAATATTAAATATTAAATATTAAATATTAAATATTAAATATTAAATATTAAATATTAAATATTAAATATTAAATATTAAATATTAAATATTAAATATTAAATATTAAATATTAAATATTAAATATTAAATATTAAATATTAAATATTAAATATTAAATATTAAATATTAAATATTAAATATTAAATATTAAATATTAAATATTAAATATTAAATATTAAATATTAAATATTAAATATTAAATATTAAATATTAAATATTAAATATTAAATATTAAATATTAAATATTAAATATTAAATATTAAATATTAAATATTAAATATTAAATATTAAATATTAAATATTAAATATTAAATATTAAATATTAAATATTAAATATTAAATATTAAATATTAAATATTAAATATTAAATATTAAATATTAAATATTAAATATTAAATATTAAATATTAAATATTAAATATTAAATATTAAATATTAAATATTAAATATTAAATATTAAATATTAAATATTAAATATTAAATATTAAATATTAAATATTAAATATTAAATATTAAATATTAAATATTAAATATTAAATATTAAATATTAAATATTAAATATTAAATATTAAATATTAAATATTAAATATTAAATATTAAATATTAAATATTAAATATTAAATATTAAATATTAAATATTAAATATTAAATATTAAATATTAAATATTAAATATTAAATATTAAATATTAAATATTAAATATTAAATATTAAATATTAAATATTAAATATTAAATATTAAATATTAAATATTAAATATTAAATATTAAATATTAAATATTAAATATTAAATATTAAATATTAAATATTAAATATTAAATATTAAATATTAAATATTAAATATTAAATATTAAATATTAAATATTAAATATTAAATATTAAATATTAAATATTAAATATTAAATATTAAATATTAAATATTAAATATTAAATATTAAATATTAAATATTAAATATTAAATATTAAATATTAAATATTAAATATTAAATATTAAATATTAAATATTAAATATTAAATATTAAATATTAAATATTAAATATTAAATATTAAATATTAAATATTAAATATTAAATATTAAATATTAAATATTAAATATTAAATATTAAATATTAAATATTAAATATTAAATATTAAATATTAAATATTAAATATTAAATATTAAATATTAAATATTAAATATTAAATATTAAATATTAAATATTAAATATTAAATATTAAATATTAAATATTAAATATTAAATATTAAATATTAAATATTAAATATTAAATATTAAATATTAAATATTAAATATTAAATATTAAATATTAAATATTAAATATTAAATATTAAATATTAAATATTAAATATTAAATATTAAATATTAAATATTAAATATTAAATATTAAATATTAAATATTAAATATTAAATATTAAATATTAAATATTAAATATTAAATATTAAATATTAAATATTAAATATTAAATATTAAATATTAAATATTAAATATTAAATATTAAATATTAAATATTAAATATTAAATATTAAATATTAAATATTAAATATTAAATATTAAATATTAAATATTAAATATTAAATATTAAATATTAAATATTAAATATTAAATATTAAATATTAAATATTAAATATTAAATATTAAATATTAAATATTAAATATTAAATATTAAATATTAAATATTAAATATTAAATATTAAATATTAAATATTAAATATTAAATATTAAATATTAAATATTAAATATTAAATATTAAATATTAAATATTAAATATTAAATATTAAATATTAAATATTAAATATTAAATATTAAATATTAAATATTAAATATTAAATATTAAATATTAAATATTAAATATTAAATATTAAATATTAAATATTAAATATTAAATATTAAATATTAAATATTAAATATTAAATATTAAATATTAAATATTAAATATTAAATATTAAATATTAAATATTAAATATTAAATATTAAATATTAAATATTAAATATTAAATATTAAATATTAAATATTAAATATTAAATATTAAATATTAAATATTAAATATTAAATATTAAATATTAAATATTAAATATTAAATATTAAATATTAAATATTAAATATTAAATATTAAATATTAAATATTAAATATTAAATATTAAATATTAAATATTAAATATTAAATATTAAATATTAAATATTAAATATTAAATATTAAATATTAAATATTAAATATTAAATATTAAATATTAAATATTAAATATTAAATATTAAATATTAAATATTAAATATTAAATATTAAATATTAAATATTAAATATTAAATATTAAATATTAAATATTAAATATTAAATATTAAATATTAAATATTAAATATTAAATATTAAATATTAAATATTAAATATTAAATATTAAATATTAAATATTAAATATTAAATATTAAATATTAAATATTAAATATTAAATATTAAATATTAAATATTAAATATTAAATATTAAATATTAAATATTAAATATTAAATATTAAATATTAAATATTAAATATTAAATATTAAATATTAAATATTAAATATTAAATATTAAATATTAAATATTAAATATTAAATATTAAATATTAAATATTAAATATTAAATATTAAATATTAAATATTAAATATTAAATATTAAATATTAAATATTAAATATTAAATATTAAATATTAAATATTAAATATTAAATATTAAATATTAAATATTAAATATTAAATATTAAATATTAAATATTAAATATTAAATATTAAATATTAAATATTAAATATTAAATATTAAATATTAAATATTAAATATTAAATATTAAATATTAAATATTAAATATTAAATATTAAATATTAAATATTAAATATTAAATATTAAATATTAAATATTAAATATTAAATATTAAATATTAAATATTAAATATTAAATATTAAATATTAAATATTAAATATTAAATATTAAATATTAAATATTAAATATTAAATATTAAATATTAAATATTAAATATTAAATATTAAATATTAAATATTAAATATTAAATATTAAATATTAAATATTAAATATTAAATATTAAATATTAAATATTAAATATTAAATATTAAATATTAAATATTAAATATTAAATATTAAATATTAAATATTAAATATTAAATATTAAATATTAAATATTAAATATTAAATATTAAATATTAAATATTAAATATTAAATATTAAATATTAAATATTAAATATTAAATATTAAATATTAAATATTAAATATTAAATATTAAATATTAAATATTAAATATTAAATATTAAATATTAAATATTAAATATTAAATATTAAATATTAAATATTAAATATTAAATATTAAATATTAAATATTAAATATTAAATATTAAATATTAAATATTAAATATTAAATATTAAATATTAAATATTAAATATTAAATATTAAATATTAAATATTAAATATTAAATATTAAATATTAAATATTAAATATTAAATATTAAATATTAAATATTAAATATTAAATATTAAATATTAAATATTAAATATTAAATATTAAATATTAAATATTAAATATTAAATATTAAATATTAAATATTAAATATTAAATATTAAATATTAAATATTAAATATTAAATATTAAATATTAAATATTAAATATTAAATATTAAATATTAAATATTAAATATTAAATATTAAATATTAAATATTAAATATTAAATATTAAATATTAAATATTAAATATTAAATATTAAATATTAAATATTAAATATTAAATATTAAATATTAAATATTAAATATTAAATATTAAATATTAAATATTAAATATTAAATATTAAATATTAAGTATTAAGTATTAAGTATTAAGTATTAAATATAAAGTATTAAATATTAAATATTAAGTATTAAGTATTAAATATTTAATATTAAATATTAAGTAGTAATATTAAATATTAAGTATTAAGTATTAAGTATTAAATATTAAGTATTAAATATTTAATATTAAATATTAAATATTAAATTTAAAGCCTTGAAGGAATCACTCGAGATAATGCTTAACGATGTTGTCATGCAAAATCTCACAATTTTCCACAAAATTGCATAATTTTTATTTCCGCCAACAAATAAATTGACACAGTTTTCAAATCCAGAAAAAAATGTTATAAAAGAAAACTGCAAGAAGATGATGGAAAGTTTTATAGGTGTCCCCAACTCTAATGATCTTGAAAATACATCAATATCAGAGCCTTTTACAAACGAAAAGGAACTTCTGTTTTCAGAATTTCTTCAGGATTTTAGCGCTCCAAGCAATGTTGATAGAGTTAAAAATGAAAAAACATTATATGAAAATGTCAACGAAGTAATGTACAACAATTTTGACGTTCTTCAGTGGTGGGACTTTAATAAAATGAAATATCCGCTACTTTATAAACTAAGCTGCAAAATATTAGCAACTCCTGCAAGTAGCGCTTCATCAGAGCGAATATTTTCGAGCGCTAGAAATTTACTTTCTGAGAAACGTTGCCTTATTGGGTCCAATCCTGTTTCGGTGGAAAAAATTATGTTTTTGCATTCAAACATGAAATAAACCTTATTATAAACTGCTAAATTGAGCTGATTACAGTAAAAAGGTTAGTTCAAACTAGTTTTCCTTTAGAAATCTTATATTTTTATTAATTTAAATAAATTAAAGATTCCAGATCAAGAACAAGCCCCAAAAAATCGTGACCACTTCATATTTCGGGTGCTTTACTGAATTACTGTTTTCGGGTGCATTTATTTATATTTTTTAAAATAAAAAAATTAAAAAATTTTTGAGGATTATTTGCAACATTTAGATTAACGGTAGATTAACATGTTTTTTCATTGCTTTTTCCTGGTTGACTTCAACTTTTGTGGTTTCTTATCAAGAGTTTTAAATATGAAAAAAAAATTAAAATAAAAAAAATATTAAAATAAATTAAAATAAAATAAAATAAATAAAAATATTGTTTTATAATATCACAAGAAAGTTATAAAATTTATGAATCCATACTTAATTCCTTAATAACGCAATGACAAAGTATTAGATGTTAGCTCAAAAGGAATACCTTGCAAAACATAATTTGAAAAAATATCCCTCTTTTAATAAAATAAACCGAACAAGTTATAAAAACACTTTTATTTTCTTAAGGGACTTTGTACCCATTAAAGATTCACTTACAGGTAAAATATAAATAAGTTAAATTATATGCCACCAAAAAATATTTCTGTAAAGAAATCACTGCTTTAAAGAGTTTTTATAATACAAGGTTACTAGGGTGTGTAAAAGAGTGTAACGGTTAAATCGTACTTCAATGCAATGCAACTGATAAATAAACTTGAAAAAAATGCTTTCTGTAAAGATTAATACTATTCTACTCCTCAAAAGTGTTCAGCACTTCTACATAGTAGAATAGCAGTAATATTATCTTTATCCGAGTTCTGGAAGGGTCTGTAAAAAGCACAGGGCTAAAGGGATTGACTAAAACTTTTTATCTTAATTTGGTTCTAGTTTGAGCTATAAAATACTATGTTTACACGCAAAGAAATTTTTCGTTTACCGCAACTGAAAAATTCACCAACTATACTTCGTTTGCGAACTGTATTTGTCGCAAACGAATATTCAGTTGCCATCAACTTAAAAATATTCTTGCTTCAAACGAAAAAACATCGAACTTAATGAAATTTTATCATTGCTTTGGAAGTTCAAGTTCAGCCGAGCGTGCTGGCGTTCGAGTCTAGGAACTTGATTGACCTGGGTTCAATCCACAACAGGAACACCAAATATTTTTTTTAATTAATGTTTTTTAAGTAAAACTTATTTTGACGGTTATTCTTGACGAAGCAGTTAATGCAACAGAATTAGCATTTCAATAATTAAATTAAAATTTTTTGATGCTTACACAGCCAGGATTCGAAGCCGCGTCTTCCATATGACAGTCTAGCACTCTTCCTTGAGCTATTGTGAGATATTATGCAGAATGAATTTTTTTAAAATACAAATGGGTGTGTCAGAAGAAATTAATTGAAAACTTATTGTTAATTTAAACTGAGGAGTACGGTTACTTAAGCGATGTTTTACTACAACAAAGTTCCCTAATACATATTAAAATTAATAAAACGCGATTAATAGCAAAATAAATAGTAGTCCTTGATTGACTGCCATCATTACAATACTTCAATCTCATCTGAAATTTCACCAAGATAATCAAACCACGCTTCAACACTTTGCTCTTAAAAAACTAATAAATGTATAATTACATTGAAAGGAAATTTGAAAATGAAAAATTAAAGACATAATTTGGCATCACACAAAATCAAATCTTCAAAGTTTCGCTGGATCCATAAACAAAAAATAATGTTATTCAAAGTTAAAGTAAAAGTTGCTTAGGTTTTCCACAGTTCTTTTGTAGACAATGTTTGGTTTTTTGATTTTATATAAACCATTACTACAGGAAACATGTTTTCTTTTCTTATATTTGTTACAACAGCTAAATAAGCTGCAAAATAACACCTTTTCTTATATTAATTTCTGAGCCTTATACAAATTTTGATACTCTTTTCAAATGAAACTGTCTCTGATGCTCTATAAACTGTCGCTTTAGAATAAACCTTTTAAAAAATTTTATAGGCCCTTAATAACGATCGTTTAACCTTATAGACCTTACAGTGAACTTAAATTGTGAACAAGTACCCTTAACAGATAATCTAACTTTACGTAACATAGAATTTAGTTATTTCTTTCATGTGTTCCACGCGTCAAACACACAAAATCTGGAGTTTCTAGTCTTATTCTAGCCAAAGATATGACAAAAAAGCCAAAAACTTTCCATACAACTTATATGGCGATAAAAAACTTATAAATAAATAACTAATTTCTTTTTTTAGTTATGTTATTAACTAGTAGTAAGTTATTAATAGTGAGTTATTAACTAATATTAATTTTATTTTATAAATACTGAAACTAAAAATATATAAATAATTACTATAATTATTAAATTCAATTGAATTCTAAAAAGTGATTATAAATTATTATATCTATCATTTGTGTGGCGAAAAAATGCATAGAAATACATTGAATAAGTTCTCACAAATTCTACGGTCTTTCCTTTACAAATTTCCATAAAATAACTCGAGTTATTCGAATGTGCCATTACAATTCATGTATTTATCAACGAAACCTAACTTCGCTGAAGTTTCAACACGAACATGTCTCTTTCATACCATCGTTTTTCAGTACAACATTGATTCATCCCACACACCAATGACCAACGTATACCGAACTGTGCCTAATGTTGTTCGTGAATTGTCCAAATCGTGCGAGAAAAACGAACTTGCTTCTCTCATGTTCCGCAGAATTCATGCCTCTTTTTCATTTGTTCTCTGCTTCTCACTGCGACAGAATTGAATGAGTTTATGTTGTCAGTATTGGTGAGTGTCTCATGGGTAGCTTTTTTTACATTCATGCAGATGTGTTGTTGTTGTTGTATGGTGTTGCTGCCGCTGTTGGCGTTGCTGTCGGTGTCGCTTCTGCTGTTGGCATTTCTGCCGCTGTTGGCGTTACTTCCGCTGTTGGCGTCACAGCCGCTGTTGGTGTCGCTGGTTGACGTCGTTGTCGCTGATGGTGTTGCTGCCGCTGTTGGCGTTGTTGCTGCTGTTGGCGTCGCTGTCACTTTTGTTTTAGCGCTGCGGTTGCTGTTATTGTTTTTGATTTTGTTGTTATAGCTATTGTTGTTGCTGCTTTTGTTGTTCATTATAGTTGTTGTTGTATGTTCTCTCTTGTTGCACTCTGCCTTCGTGTTGTCGTTGCCGCGTATGATGCGTTGCGGTGTCGTCGATTCAATGCAATTGCTTAATGTTGTTGCTGCTATATTAGCGTGTCGTCTTTTTGTTGTTGCTGTTGTATTATCGTGTTCTACTTTATTTATTTGGCTCAAAAAAACGTATGGAGGATACTGACGTTGTTGTAGGCTCTGCAGTTGTGCTACGGCATCGTGGGTGACGTTGGTGGTGGTCGAAAGGCTATTTATTTAGTATCAAAGAATGTGAATCGTGAATACTGATATAGATGTTGGTATTGACGCATCCGGTGGTTATGTCGCATCCAGTGGTTGTGTCGCATCCGGTGGTTGTGTCGTCGTTGCGTTGATTTGTTCTTGATAAGCAGGATCGCCAGTATGGTTTCATGTAGTTTTATATTAAAACCATTTATTTGATATATTATTTTTACAATTTATTTCTTGGAACTTTTATACACAAAATATTTTTTGTAACTGAAATTAAAAATTGAAAAACTTGAATACATAATTTTGATAACTTATAAATAAAAAATTAATTTTGAAGCAAGTAAGAAATGTAAAGTGTATTTGAATTGTATGTATGTGATTGTGTTATCTGTATGGAGTGTGTATGTTTATGTTGTGTGTATGAGAACACTACATATCCACCATTTCCAAACACACCAAACCCTAGACACTCGCCCCGAGACTCAGACCCAACTCACACATCTGCTAGCGGACTCTGACGACAAACATAGGTGAAACACATATCCACCATTTCCAAACACACCAAACCCTAGACTCAAACCCACCATCCATCAAACCCGAGATACAAACCAATTTCTGATACAAAAACTCACCACTAGAGGCGCTTATCTCAAAAGTGAGCTAGAACTCCTATAGCCCCTCTACTATCTACATATTTTTTTTGAATTAGAACGGTTTGTAATTTGATCTGTTTTTCGTATGTAAAAGTTTGAAGTTTGAAAAAAAAACAATAACATCCCAAAAAAAATCAAGAAAACGTAAAATCTAATTATTAATTCAACAATTATTTAGATTGATTGGACAAAAGAAATCCTTTTGCAACTTATTGAGCACTGGCGTGGCTTCGAGTGAACGAAATTGCCGGAAAACTCAAACAGTTAGCAGAAATATCGTGTCAGATAGTCTGTGATCAAAAGAAAGGAACTGTTTGACAAAAGTTCAATATTGACATACAGACGAAATTCGAAATGAAACTTTTTTGACAAGTCATTTGTGTTGAAGATAATGTAGATAGGGGATATAGTATAGGGGCACTTTAACTTGGGATGCCCAAAATACATGGATGCATCGAAAAACATCGATGTATTGGTTCGATGCATCGAAAAACTCCGATGTTTTATTCACAAAATTCCATGTCGATGCATCGATGTTTTTTTATTTCGATGTGTTAAAGTTTTCGATACATCGACCTTAAAACATCGATGCATCGACGAAAAACATCGATGTTTCTATTTTTTTTTTCTTGCTAAAACAAAGAAAAAACAACAAGGATCGAAAGTTTTTATGTTTTTAATTTTGTGAATAAAACATCGGAGTTTTTCGATGCATCGAACCAATACATCGATGTTTTTCGATGCATCCATGTATTTTGGGCATCCCAAGTTAAAGTGCCCCTATACTATATCCCCTATCTACATTATCTTCAACACAAATGACTTGTCAAAAAAGTTTCATTTCGAATTTCGTCTGTATGTCAATATTGAACTTTTGTCAAACAGTTCCTTTCTTTTGATCACAGACTATCTGACACGATATTTCTGCTAACTGTTTGAGTTTTCCGGCAATTTCGTTCACTCGAAGCCACGCCAGTGCTCAATAAGTTGCAAAAGGATTTCTTTTGTCCAATCAATCTAAATAATTGTTGAATTAATAATTAGATTTTACGTTTTCTTGATTTTTTTTGGCATTTTAATGGTTTTTTTTCAAACTTCAAACTTTTACATACGAAAAACAGATCAAATTACAAACCGTTCTAATTCAAATTTGTACATACGGAAATACAAACGACTTGTCAGAATTTGAATGTCAAAGCTATCGGTAAAATTTGGCATGTCATATGTATGACACATATAGTGTGAGGGCACTTTTAGGTGTTTATTTTAATACGTAAAATTATGATTTTTAACACCGAACGGTGTAATTTTTTATTATTCGAAAGGCTTTTTTTACAGTTTTTGTTTATTCAAAAAGATCATGTGTTTTACCAACTAAAATGGTAGACATGCTCGAAAATCGATTAAGTTTATTTAATTTATAATGAAATCGAATGAAAAAAGCTTTAACGTCGATTTTCCACGAAACCGTTTTCCCGAACATGACTATTAATTATAGATTTTCGCTTTCAGTCTTGGGAAATTTCGATTTTCAATTTGATTGTCAATGCTTATGTGATTTCAATGTTGATATATTCTTTGCCTTTCTGATTTTACACCGATCGGATATATTTGGCATTTCACACCGGGAAAGCGGTGTAAATTAACACCGTTCGGTGTTAAAAAATTTTTTAATTGTGTGTAGACATCTTTGTTTTGATATAATAAACATAAATACCAAATTTTAAGTCTGTAGGTTAACCACAGTGTCGTAAATAGGGGGTGGTCTACGGGTTTGGACCCTCCCCTCCCATAGACATGAGTTTTATATGAAAGTTGTTGTTAATTGATTCTATTAAGTTGTTTTGCGATTATCGAAAGAATTTTATGATTAAAAAAAATATTTAAGATATGTTTTTATGATGACTTCGTCCACAGTAACAGTATTATGTATTGATTTTTTTATAAAAGTTTTTAATGGAATCATCGTAACAAATATGCGTTTTCAAAGTATCTTTTTAGTTTAAGGATATTCTTCGGATATTTTGGTGAAACTGGACAGTAAAACCAGCTTTAAATATACGCGTAAACATTTCACCTGCAAATATTTTTCATGAACTGAGCTGAAATGAAATTAAAAATACACTGAGTAGAAAAACATACTTTAAAATTAAACAAAAAATTTTAAAACAGAAGTTTAACGCATTTGCCTTTCTATGAAACAAAATTTAAAACAACCGTGATTCATATTCAACTATAAACTCCTTTCTTTTTTATAGTTTTCTGTTATTATTTCTTTGCATAACAAAACACAAAATCGCTATTTGAGACTGAATAAAAAAATTCTGTGCAGACTAGATCAAGTTTATTTTTACAGATCTTATTTTTAGCACCACCCATTCTCGAGGAAACTTCGCGGGGAGCAAAAAAGAAATGCAGAGTACCCATACACTTTATGGGTAAGCCGCAACCACAGTTGCTCAATAATCAATGAAGTGTGCTGCTGAGAAAGAACTATCAGAAACTACAAAACAAGATGCCTTAGAATTGGTTGATGATGGTATAATTGTGTCTGGCGATGGAACTTGGATGAAAAGAGGTTTTTCGTCTTTGTTCGGAGAGGCTACACTCATTGAACACTTTACGGGGAAAGTAATTGATTTTGAAGTCAAAAGTGCCTACTGCAAAAACTGTGAGTACCAAAAAGAAAATTTGAACAATGGAGACTTTGAAATATGGTTCTCAGAGCATGAAGCATCGTGCTCCATGAATCATAGCGGCAGCGCAGGAAAAATGGAACCGGATGCAATTTTGAAAATGTTTCAAAAATCTGAACTACTATATGGTGTCAAATATCTGTAGGTGTGTTTCCGAACACACTGTCGAGTAAAAGTCGAGTAAAGTTCAAGCTGATAGAGTAAAACGAAATTTAAAAGAATTGTCAAAAGTACGGAAACAACTTCTAGCTCGTTTCAAGCACAAAAACAACTGATTGCCTATCAAATGTAAACAATGCAAATTAAGATTTGTCTATTCATTATATTTTTTAATTTTAAAATGTATTAATTGTTATGAATTGCATTTTACTATTTGTAAATTTATTTTCACCCGCACAATATTAACATAAAACACATTAACCGTCGAGAACTATCGTCTATTTCACTAACGTCAGTACTATCGTTGGGTGTAATCCACCCATACTCAGTTAGTATCTGCGTTTCTCATCTGTCAAACGAAACTATAAAAATAATCAATTTATTTTTAAGAATGAGTACCAATGAGAACCTAACTACTGAAAAACAAGAATATTTTATATGTAATTCATTTTGTTTTTTTTATATAATCGTTTACTTAGGAACATAGCAATTAGAGAAAAAAATAAAAAATGCATTCTGGAAAATCAGTTGTAACTTTTTTAGTTTTAACGCCATGGGCCTTTGGTAAACTGATTTGGAAAGCTGAAAATGTATATAAGAAAAAGTTCTTTAATAATTTTTTTCGACACAAAGTAAAATTTTTTTTCAAAAGTGAGCTAAATACTTAAAAATTTTAGTTACTCATTACATCTACAAAACATATCATCATAGATTAGTTCGTATCTGGCAAAGTTGATTCATATCAGTACCTACAGAGAGGGTAGGTAAAACTTTTGCAAATATTAGTGATTTCTTTTGATTTTATATAAGCAATCACATGCAATATTTCATTACTGCTTACTATCGTGGGTGAAAAACACCCACAATTTTGAAACGCCATTACTATCGTGGGTGTAAACCACCCAAGCCTCTTAATAAACTGGCTTTATGTAAATATCAGCTTAGTTTAAACGAATAAATTATGCTTCTTAACATCAATAAACATTCAAATGAGGATTACATTATAATTAAGTGATGATTTTCATGAAAAATTATATACTTCTCCAAGAAATTCAGCCTTATGGGTGGATTCCACCCAGACGATAGTCCTCGAGGGTTAAAAATGTCAATTTGAAGTTTGCTTCTTCTTCTACATGCTTGTTCTTATAATGCTGGAAGCATTTCTTCCACCACACTTCGAGCTCGAGAGAGTGTTTTTGTGCTTGTTCTTCTTCTCTCTTTTGAGCTAGAAAAAGTACGGAAACACGTTCTAGCAGCTTGCAAGTTACTGCAATCGAGTACGGAAACACACCTAGTATTACATCGGAGATGGAGACTCAAAAACATTTTCTACAATTTCAAATGCCAAACCGTGCAATGATGTTGCAAGTTGCATCCAAACCGATGCAAGTGAAAAAAAAGAATGTATTAGCCATGTACAAAAACGTATGGGTGCACGGCTACGAAAATTGATAACAGATTTAAAAAAAAACAAAAAGGAAAATTAACAGCGAAATTGATTGACGATTTGAATTATTATGGATTGGCCATTAGAATCAACATAAATTCTTTGGAAAATATGCGTTATGCCATTTGGGGAACATTTTATCACAAGATATCCACCGATGAAAGTCCTCAGCATATGCTTTGCCCTACAGGTAGTGACAGTTGGTGTTATTGGCAGAAGGCAAAGGCAGAAGGATCAACTGTGTTCCATAAACCACCACTTCATGAAATAGTGCAAAAGGCAATCAAACCAGTTTACACGGCGTTGAGTAACGATGAATTGCTAAACAAGTGCTTGGGTGGATTCACGCAAAACTCCAATGAAAGTTTGAATGCAAAAAGTTGGCTCATTGCACCTAAGTGTATGCCAGGCAGCAGCAGAATTGTTAATATTGCAAGCTGCATGGCAGTGTCTACTAAGAGTGACGGCGCTTATAGTTATATGCAAATGTTTCAACTACTTGGTATCACCATACCAGCTACAGCTTTGAATTTTTGCAAAGGAAATGATGAAAATCGTTTGAAATGAGCCAGAGTGAAGGCATATGAAGCTTCAAAAGAAGCCCGAATTGCTAAACGATTGCAAAAAACTATAAGAAACAGCACAACTCAAGATAACGAAGGCATACAGTACGAAGCAGACATTGCAGATTGAAGGTAACCTTATTTTTTTTTGTTCACAAACTTTGAACGCGTTTATCTCGAAACCATGTTTTTCGTTGCGGCAGTAGCGGATTCATTTTTTGACGAAATTTTTTTTCTTTGTATTTTTTTAAACTTTATTCGCTATCGTATGACACGAGCTTTTTTTTAAATTTTTTTCAATTTTTTATGGATTTTTAAAGTCAATATTTTTTTCGAAAAAAAACACTTTAAAATTTGGAACATCACCAAAAATTGAAAAAAATTTAAAAAAAGCTCCCGTCATACGATAACCACTTTTGTTAAGATTTAAAAAGTAATTTTTTCCAGATCGGACAATTTTTGCGACTCCCAGCGCTGCAACCACGAGGCCCCGTTTTTTTTTTTCTGCCGCCAGTTTGGAGGTCTATAAAACCATGTTGGAGTGGAAAATATATTTTTTTGAATTTTTTTTCTTGTAATTTGTTCAATTCTCTACAATAACAAAATTTTGGAAAAATGTTTGTTTTTGACTGAGTTATGAATTTTTAAATAAAGGTATGTTTTCTCTGCCGCGAATGTAATGTCCTCCTTAAGCAAAACTTAAAACTAGATATTTTCCTATTGTATATACGATATACATATATATCGTATATACGATAGATGAGTATTTTTGCAATTTTATTTCAGATTCGTGCACTAGGGGGTAAATATGAAAAAGGGTATTCAGAGGATAAGAAATGTGAAATTTTAAGTTCAATATGGGCATTTCCATAGTCGCGCACGTAACGTTCGTACGCCTTTCATGTTGCTAAAAATGAAGATAAAGCAAAGAAAAATTTATCCTATTTTTGTTCTGTTTTTATTTATTTATTTATTTATTTATTTGGCCAAGCAAGGCAATTACTTATTCTAACTTAAATTAATCTATCTTATGATAGTTTTTTTGTTTTTTTTTTTTTTTTTTTTTTATTTTGTTTTTTTTTTGGTATTATGGATTGAATTACAAAGTGGGCGTATCCGCCCACAGGATTGACATTTCGTTTACAAAACTTTGTCATAAATTAATTCTACTCCTGTGGGGAGACAAGGACTTGGGGCTATTAGGCATGGGTCGTGCGTATTTAGGGTGATGATGAAGATGACAAAAGAAGGGACATTTTTAAAGATGAGATGATTATAAAGGGGAAAGAAGGTTAAGAGGACGGAAATAGGAACTTGTAAAGATTTGTTTTAAAGGAGAATTTCGATATGGATGGTGAATAGCTATCGCTGATATTATTGAATTCTTTACAACATCTATTAATTGGCTCATTATTGGCGTATATTGTATGGTGCTGATACTCATATAACATTCGTGTGTGTCTTGTACGTCTTGAGGGTTCGTTGAACTTTATCTTATTTGATATATATTCACTGTCTACAGCTCCGATGAGAACATCAAATGTGAAACATGAGGTAAGTAGTGTTCTTCTGGTTGATAGGGGCATTAAGTTAAGCAAGCTAAGCCTATGCACATAGGATGGCAGGGTATTGTATTCACGGGGGTTGTAGGTGTTTCTTAGAGCAAAAAGCACGAATTGCTTTTGAATAGATTCCAGTCTCTCGCTATGTGAATCGAACGCAGAATTCCAAATAATGCATCCATATTCTAGAAGTGGGCGTACTAAAGAACAATATAGCGTTTTGGTAACCCATACATTTTTAAACTCGTTTGCGCGTCTTTTTATGAAACCGAGTTGTTTGCTGGCTCTTGATAGGATTTTATCATAATGCAGATTAAATCGCAATTTATTATCTAAAACGACTCCAAGATCAACAATATGATTGACATTTTTAAGTTCTTTACCATTAAGTGAGTAATTGCAATTAGTTATAAGATTTTTTCGGGAGAAAGTTATTCTATAGCATTTGTTGACGTTTAGAAAAAGCTTATTCTGACTGCACCACTGCTCTAAATCAAGTAGTTTGGATTGTAAAAATGTAACATCAAGTTCAGAATTGATTACATGGTACATTTTTAAGTCATCTGCGTATAATAGATGTGGGATATTATACAAAACGTCGGATATGTCTGATATAAAAATATTGAATAGAAGTGGGCCAAGATGACTTCCTTGTGGGACACCGGATGTGACAGAAATCTCCTTGGATAGGATACCTTGAAATTTGATAAATTGGGATCTACCGTGAAGATAAGACTTAAGCCATTTGAGAAGGGACCCTGAGATACCAAACTTTTCCAGTTTGTTAGCTAGGATATGATGATCAACACGATCGAAGGCCTTGCTAAAGTCAGTGTAGATTGCGTCAACTCGATGTCCTTTTTCCATTTTGCCTAATACATCAGAAACCATAATCATAAGATTAGTGGTAGTTGATCTACCTTTACGGAAACCATGTTGCTGTTCATTGAGTAATGGATTTATGAAATCTGTCAGTGTTTCGCATATTATTTTTTCGAATAGTTTTGGGATAGAAGATAAAATGGCAATACCCCTATAGTTCTCGACCGACCTTTTATCACCATTTTTAAATATTGGTGTGAGATGAGATGTTTTCCAAAAAGAAGGAAAAACACCGTGGTTAAGTGATTTATTGAAGATTATTTGTAAGGGCAAGAGCAGCGAATCTACGCACTGAATAAGAAAATTGGGTGGAATTAGGTCAGGGCCTGGTCCTTTGTTTGGATCTAGCTCAATTATAGCTGCATATATTTCATCACGTGTTAATTCTATGTGATTGATTTGAGGTGATAAATTTGTGAAAGGAGGGGGGTTGTAAGATGTGTTTGTAGAAACACAGAAAACTTCCTTGAAATGATCTGCGTAAAGATTGCAAATCTCTTGAGTGTTAGAAGATGTAACATTGCCTTTGAACATGGAGGAAGGGTATCCGTTTGATTTGCGTTTGACATTCACATACTCAAAGAATTTCTTTGGCTCTACAGCAATTCTTTCTCCAATGAGATTAATATAAAGATTAAATGCTTCCTTGGATTTTACAGAAAATACTTGTGATATATCTTCATACTTCGTTCTCAATTCATCGGTGACATTGATGGTGGACTTAATGACTTTATATAATTTGTTTCTCTGATTTCTTAGATGTCTGAGATTTTTATCTAGCCATGGTTCAGAAAGTTTATTCTTTTTCTTAATTTTTGGGACATATTTATCTACAATTGTGAGGACGCGCTGATAAAAGAGTGAGACTGCACTATCGATATCAAGTGCTAATAAATCGTTCCAATCAATAGAATCGAGACAGATCTTTATGCTATCATAGTCAGCATTTAGAAAATCGTATACTAAAGCGTTATTATATGAGTGTACGAAATTTATATTGGTGGAAAAAAGCTCTGTGGATAGGGCTGAGTGGTGAGAGTTGTTAGAAAATAAGTGTTCGGCGGCAGGGGTTGGAACAACGTTTATTTCATCATAGGTATTAGTAAAGACAAGGTCCAGCCATTTACCATTTTGGTTCGGAAACCTGTTAACTTGCTGAAAGTCGTTAACATAGAAGGTACTGAGTAAAGTATAATCAATCGAGTTGGAGAGGTCAACAGGAAGAAGGTAGTTGTCATTCTCATCAATAACAAATGAAATATTTGGACAACTAAAGTCACCGAAGATAACGATTCTATCTTCCTCTTTCAATGTCGTGGTAAGTGATGAGATATTTTCGCATAGATCCCTATATGTGGTTTCCGCGGAATTAGGAGGAATATAAATGACACCAATATAGATATATTGATGATCTTGAGAACTAATCCGAACTATTTGGTGGTCATAAAGTTTGTGAGAGGTAGTTTCTATTAATTGACTAGTTAGGGAGTTATGTATGGCAATTAGAACACCACCACCACGGGACTGACAGGTGTATGTATAATCTCGATCATTTCGGTAAAGTGTCCAATTGCTATCGAGGATTTCTTCGTTTTTGAAGGAGTCATTTAACCATGTTTCTGCAAATATCAAAACATTATAGTGACACGACTTTGCGTCTACGAAAAGTTTATTTAGTTTGCCACGCATACCACCGCAATTGTGATAAAACATTTTTAGGCTATTGTTTTTTGAAGGGGTAGACAAAAATCTAGGGGAGTGTCATTAGGAGCACTAATAATTTTTGAAGTTTGAACGAGTTTTGTTTAAATGCCATATTCGCTTTGAAGTGGTGTGTGACGCATAAGCTGATAATTATTTTTCTACTTCGGCTGGTGAGATATTAAAACTCTCGTGGTACTGAATGTAAATTTTTTTAAGTTCAGCCGGTTCGGTTGGAAGTCCTTCCTGTTGTATCATTACCATGACGCTTGTTCTAGTTGAACCGTCGATACAAGTGGAGTCAGCTTTGTTATGTAGGTAAGCCAAGTAGAGACGCACGTTTTCATATAGCCTCCGGTCTCTAAGGCGGGACAAGACAAAGCGACCTTCAGTGCTAGTTTCAGCGAGATTTTTAGTTAATTTGGCTATTGGCGGAAGCAGAGGATCGAGAAAAGATGATGCTGTTGTAGGCTTAACTGCGGAAAGCGTGGTTGAAACAGGGGGTTGTGTGGTTGTAAGACGATCAGCGGTATTTACTGGTGTGGTGGGTGTATGTATGGAAGAAATAATAGAAGTATGAGTAGGGGGAACAGATGCATTGCGTGGAGTGAAGGTGGCAGCATCCTTATTCAGAACGATTTTAGGTACAGAAGGATTTAGTACATGTGATCGTATAAAGTTTGGGTAACTTCCAAAACCCTTATTTGATGAGTGATTGTTATATGATGTATTTGAACGTGATAAATTGAATGAGACGCGTTTATTTTGAGGTTGAGATTTTAGTGAGAATTGTTTTGAAGGCATATTAGTCTTGGATGGATGTGATGAATTATGTTTTGAGAAGGAAAATGGAGATTTATGAGAGTTTAGTGAGAGTGGCTCTGATGGTTTATAAATCTTTGATGGATGTGAGGGATTATATTTTGAGAGGGAAAATGGGGGAAATATATTTGTTTTAAGGGACCAATTAGGATCGTGGGATTTTGTCTTACTTTTACCCTGCTTATTTCTAGCGGTCTTAAATCTATTACTCCTAGACTTGGGATGACTGCTTTGAGATTTTCTATTCGTCCACACGGATATTCGTATGTTTCCATCTTTATAAACTCTATGTGCTCGGGACAGGAACATCCAACTGTATTTTGTGGGTATACTCACTCTAAAGCTGCTCACTTTTTTTGCTTTTGCAGAAGAGGTCCTCTGGCAGTCAAGAATGTTTATGTGGTGCTTTTTAAAGTAATTATATACCCAACTTTCGTTCGCCTTGAGTGGAAATCCTTTGATGAAAAGAACAGTGCTGCTTTCATCATTGCACTCTTTTATACGTTGCATCCTTTTTTCCCACTCCGCATTGGTCCATAATGTTCCAAAACGTTCGATTGCTGGTGGAGAGGCTGCGATAGGTGAGGTAGACGTAGGTATTATGGGAGGTGATGTGACGGGAACTTCCTTTGTAATTTTTGAAGCTACCAACAATTCATCAAAGATAGAAGAGGTATCGAGATGGGATCGCTGTAAATCTATGTTTTCGTTGACTCTGAGTGGTTGTTGCATCACGACATTTACTATCTCCTCTAGTGTAGAGCGGAAAGCACTGAGTTCGTCGCTGATTTCACTCATTCTAGCGAATAACATATCTACTAGAGGGGAGTCAGGTAAGTCGTTGTGAGGATGATCTGCTTTGTTTGACGTGGTTTGCAACATGGCGTCAAGGTCATTCCGGATTGCGATCATATTGTCATGGAGTTGACGATCTGGTTCATAGGTTTTTATTTTTTTATTTTTTTTTATTTTTCTAGTATCTCCATGTACATTTTTTTAGTGTCTGATTCGATTCCGGAACATTTGCAATCTTTGTTCACCGTATCTCTTATTGACTTGATGCTTTCTGACATCGATTTAAGTTTCAATTCAATGGATTTTTTGGATGAATCTATGGCCTCGATGATGTCATCGCCTATCTGGATCCCGCCATCGGGTCGTGTGAGCTGCTTTGTGGTTTTCTTGAAAAAAGATTTATTTTCTAATGATGCCGCATTCAAAGAGTCACTAATGCATTTAATGGCAAGCATCACATCAGAAAGAGATATCTTCTGGCACTCGTCACAGTAGAATACAAAATTCTTACTCATTTCACGTGTATACGTGAGGCATCTCCTCGATAGCCCAACACAGCAGTCATGAAATGCTTTCCCACAAATACCCTTGCAGGTGAGAATAGGAATTGTTTTGTCTTCAATGACGCAGGTTTGTTTATCACATGTTGATTCCATTGTTAAAATTTTTATTTTTTTTTTCACTGTGACGCAGAAAGTAGGTGGCTTTTTATTTAAATGTTATTTGATTTGGTAGCACTTTTAAATTTTATTATTTAATCAATTTTTATATTTCACTGCACTTGCTTCAGTGGGTCAGGAAATCCGCAGCGTAAGCACTTTATTAAGTTCTTTTGGCACTTTTTATTTGCGGTTAAAATTGGGTAAATTTATTATTTTTTTTTTTTTTTTTTTATTTTATTCAGTTGCACTATTTTATTGTTTTTATTGTTTTTGCAGTCTTTGGAGTTCACTGTGCTTATTGTTTTTTTGTGTTTATTGTTTTGTGTGTTTATTGTTTTTATTGTTTTTGCAGTCTTTGGAGTTCACTGTGCTTGCTTCCGTGGGTAATGAGCAGTGTTAGCAATTTATATTTCTTTTTATTTTTTCTTTTTATTTTTTCTTAACGCACGCTTATATTTTTGCTTGTTAATTTAGGTTGTTGATGAAGGTCAGGGAAAAATTTTAATTTGGCGGAGCTTATTAAAAACACGTCCGAACGGTTTGACTGTCGAATGATTTATGTTTGATTTATGATTTATTTTAGTTTTGGATAGCTCTCTAGCAGCACTTAACTAAGTGCAAAAGACGGAAACGAACGAAGAAAGGGTCCAAAGATTCAAAGTAAACAAAGAAGGACACGTTACGTAACAAAAAATAGAAGTGGTTTTTATCTGCATCAACATAAATTAATGTGTTCTGGAATGATAACGCTAAATATTCCTACTTGTTTAGTTGAAACATCTTTTTTAGTTATTTTTATACAAACCAAAATATACGTGACGGTATACACGTTACGTAACACATTTTTCCATTATCATATTTTGATTTTAGTATTTCATTATATGAAAAAAACGAAAATTTTGATTCTGGTCATTAATAATATGAAAGTAAAAAGTTTTTGTCTTAATTATATTAATTCTTTTAAATTAAAAAATATTGATTTTTGAAGAAAGTGCGGTTCGAGCTGCTTTTATTTTGAAATTTTCGTCACATGATAAGAAATGAAGTTTTTGGATTCCAGATATATTCGGCACTTCTTTCCATTTCTCACTCAATCGAAAAAAAAAACTCTTCTATCTGCCTTGTAGAAATATATATTAATCTAATTCATTAATGTGTTCTCGAGCACATTCAAAAAACGACAAAGCATCAGGTAAAACAATGTTTTTTGATTTTTTAATCTGCCAAAGTTTTCTTTTTATTACAGCTCTTACTCCATCAACGGCACCTTTCCCATGAGGAGTTTCAAATTAGTTTCATTCAATATTTTTGCAGCCGAATTCAACTAAAAAAACGGATAAGCTCCGAGCTATGTATTTATTTTTAAATTGACTGCTGCTTCCGTCTGAGAATACAAAGATATTTTGAAAATATCAATGCTGATCTTGTATCTGCTGTACAAGATGTATTAAGAAACAGTAAACATCCTCCGAATTACCCCAAACTTCGTCCAATCGAAAGATATTGGGCTATAATGAAAATAAATCTTAAGAAAACCATACAAACTGCGAAAAACATCGAAATATTTCGACGTAAATTGCGTCGGGCATACACTAAGGTCAAAGAAAGGTCGGTAAAAAACCTAATGGAGGACCTTAATCAAAAAGTGCATAATTTTTTAAGTGTATTTTTTCAGTGTAAATAAAATCTTAATTTATTTTGTAATGTTCACTTAATAATAAACTGAAAGAATTTTTAAAAAAACATCATTGGTGTTTTTACAATAAAAAAAACAAAAGGACAGTTATTTCTGAGGCAGTCTTTATTTCCACCTTTTCCAAGTCCATTGGTAATACTTTTTATACTTTTTGTATAGCTTTTCTTAATGTTTGCTTACGGTATAAGACTCACAGTTTACTTCTATTTGGGCTTCATTCTTCTTTCATTAAATAATTTCATATTATTTTTTGACAATTTCAGCAGCTTCTTCCGATATTTTTGCGCTCTCTCTTTGGCTTTTGCACAATAAGCTTCTAACTTAAGTGGATCTTCTTTAACTTTTTCTCTATACTGCTTTGCTTTTTGTTTAATTTTTTGCGAGGAAGGTTCCATCTACATAAAAACACACATTGAATTATTTAATACATAATTTGAATATATATTTTTAGAACTGGTCGCACTTACGGTGACGTGACGATACAAAATTTGAAATTAACAAAAAAAGTATTTTCTAGTTAATAAGCAAAAACAAAACTTTTTTTAATTCTATACACCGAACTTGCTTTAAGTTATAATTTTTAATCGCTTGCACCCGACAACGCAGACATAATAATAAAAAAATGATGTTTTTGGGTAGCGCACGTAACAAAAGAATATTAAAGAAATCAAATTAAAAAATTACCGTTAATTGATCTTACTTTGCTCTCTTTACAATTTTTTTAGTTAGTTGTTGTTATAAATCACATTTTTGTTTTGAGTGCATCACTTCTTTTAACTCTCTTAGAGTAGTAAATATTAAAGAGAAAATGCTATTAAAAGTTGCTCTCGGAGAAAAGCATATAAGTCAAATTAATCAACTGAGTTAAGCTGCAAATTGCTTTAAATAGTCAAATATCAATATTTATAGTATATGAAAACATGTCTAAATTTTGTTTTTATTAATTTCTTATTTTTCGGTGCCGGTGAACTTTTCTGTGGAAATGCCCATATCTCTTAAACCGAGTGCGCTCAAAGCAAAAAACCATTTTTACTGGATGTTTTTATATAATTTTTGAAATTGAATTTTTTGTTTTTTAAATTTATGTAAAAACCAACAAGACATACCGATTTTAACATAAAATTTATTGTATAATCGAATGCCATGATCAGTATTTGCAAAAATTTAGTTTATTAATTATTATTAATTTTCGACAGGTAAATTAATTCACATACCAAGCAGTTAATGATTGCTGCCTTACACACAATTGGTGAAAAAAGAAGAGAGAAAAAAGCTTTTATTAATATGGATAAAGTAGATATTGCGGATTTGCGGATTGAGAATTTTATAACTTTAAGCACCAATTAGTTTTTGACGCATTATTTTTACCAACACAAAACGAGGCCGTTCGTATGGATTTTCTCAAAATCGATCCAAGTCGGTGGCTCAACGACGCGAATTATTCGCGCCCCGAAGAAGTAGTCAACAACACGCAAATTGTTAATGATTCTGCAGAGAGAGCAATTGGTTTAATGTCTAGATGTAATGGTAAATTACTAATAAGGAAAAAGAAATCAAATGGTTTTACAAGTTGCTAGACAACATTAAAAAATGTTTCCTTTTTTAACAACCACAAAGACATCTTCTTAATAGTGTGTCTATTTTATAAAATACGATTGTTTTGATGAAAAAAAAAACTTAACGGACTTTCTCCATAAAACTGAACATCAGTCTATGGTTTTTATTTTCACATTACCAAGTGGCATCATGATCGTTGCATTGGTTAAAATCAAAAATTAAAAAAAAATAAATTTTTAACTTTGACAAAGTGCAGGAGATTAACCCTCACTTTGGCACTATTTACATATGTAAATATCCCAATTTTAAATTTGCTATAACTCCTTTCTTTTTTATTCGATTTGAATATGGCTTGGACTCTGTGGCTATTTTTTGGTTTTCGTTCTGAAAATTCACAAGTTGTTTTTAATTTTAGAATTTTTTGATACTTTTTGAAAATTTTTCATTCCTATAACGTAGTTTGGTACATATTTACATATGTAAATATTTTGTATATGAAAGGCTTTTCTGGTGTTTTAACGCATTTTTTGTATAATTTATAGAAAAAAATGATAAGGAAAAACTCTTCACGTATTTATTATATATACATATTTCATATTTGATAGCTTTTATTGGAAAAATATTAATGAACAGAATTGCTTACCGGGACCACGATGCAACAAGCAATATTTTAAATTTACGGTTTTTATTTGTCATTATTACTGTGTTAATCAATAAAATTTCTTTTCTTTATTAAGTTTACACTACGATGTTTCACAACTGATCAATAAAAACTCATTTCTTACTATAACACTTCAACTCTTTACAACTAAGTGAAACACATGCTACATTTTAATTCTGCTTTTCGGGAGAAAAATAAAGGTACGCAGAAATGAAATCGTGAAAAAATAGTTGTCAACGCAGTGTGCTTTTCAAATGCAAAAAATACGCAAAGTTCAAAAACCCCTTATCTATATATATAAAAAAATGTTGTCAAATCTGTTTGTGACGAGTGTTTGAGAGTTCGGCTGGGTAAAAAAAAAATCTGCCGATACCATTTTGTAGGGTACGTTCTCCAGATGGTTTTAAAAAAAAAATTGTTTGAAAATGTTTTGATTTGGTCGAGTTATATGTGTTTGAGTGAAGGGTTTTGGCCCTATTGGAAATTTTTTTTTTTGCAAATTTGATTTTAATTGATATGAAAAGTAAATGTATGAATTTTATGCAGTTCAAATTGTGTACATACGCGCTATTTTTGTTGGAAATAGCAATCAAAATAGCACGCAACCAATAACAAAGGGAAAAAATGGTCATACGACAAATGAACGAAATTTAATTGAATTTTCAAATAAAAAAAAAAATTAAATTGGTTTTGTTTGTTTCATTTTGCTTCGAAGTTGTTCCGAAATTAAATTTGGAACAAAAAGTGGCGTATGATTCGATTATGCAAGTTGTCAATAGCGGAGTCGGTGGATTTTATTTTTTGGATGCACCTGGTGGTACCGGAAAAACATTTTTGATTTCTTTGATTTTGGCAACCATACGTTCTGAGAATAAAATTGCATTGGCATTGGCTTCTTCTGGCATAGCTGCAACTTTGTTGGACGGTGGACAGACAGCACATTCTGCTTTGAAATTGCCTTTGAATATTCAAGTTATTGAACATCCGATGTGTAATATATCGAAAACATCTGGAACAGCTAAACTTTTGCAGGCATGTGATATTGTTGTGTGGGATGAGTGCACTAGGCGCATAAGAAATCAGTTGAAGCATTTGACAGAACAATGAGAGATATTCGTGGATGTACTGATTTATTTAGTGGTGCATTGGTGTTGCTGGCTGGTGATTTCAGGCAAACACTACCTGTCATTCCCAAATCAACTGCAGCTGACGAAATTAATGCATGTTTAAAATCATCCTGTTTATGGCGTTATATCAAAAGATTGAAATTAACAACTAATGTCCGTGTGGAATTGCAAAACGATCCATCTGCTGCTAAGTTTTCAGCGCAATTGCTAAAAATTGGTAATGGTTCAATGCCTGTTGATGAATCAGGATTGATTACTTTGCCAACTGATTTTTGTCATTTTATGCAATCAGCTGAAGAATTGATTGAAAGTGTTTTTCCGGACATTGCACAACACTATAATAATCATGCTTGGTTGAGTGAAAGAGCCATTTTAGCAGCGAAAAATAAGGATGTTCATTCTTTGAATTTGGAGATACAATCTAAAATTCCTGGTGATTTGATTTCATACAAATCTGTTGATACCGTTACGAATGATGAAGATGTGGTTAATTATCCAACTGAATTTCTGAATTCATTAGATCTACCAGGATTACCTCCGCATAATCTTCAGTTAAAAGTTGGTGTCACTGTAATTATGCTTCGAAATATTAATCAACCGAAATTGTGCAACGGAACGAGATTAGCTATCAAAAAATTGATGAACAATTTGGTTGACGCTACAATTCTGACTGGAAAATTTAAAGGTGAAGACGTATTAATTCCGCGCATTCCAATGATACCGTCTGATATGCCGTTTGAATTTAAACGACTGCAATTTCCAATTCGTCTCGCGTTTGCAGTCACCATAAACAAAGCTCAAGGCCAATCGTTAGGAGTTTGCGGTGTGAATTTGGAGTATCCAGTGTTTTCACACGGACAATTGTATGTTGCCTGTTCACGTGTCGGCAAACCGTCAGTCTTATATATTTATACGGAAAATAAGAAGACGAAAAATGTTGTATATCAAAGAGCATTGCAATAAAAAAAATTAAATATATTTAATTTTTCTTATTTTATTTATGTTGTTTGCGCTACGAAGTGTGCAGAGGGGTACGCTAGTAGAATATATGAAAAAAAGGAACAATTGAAGTTGTGTGGAAACAGCGCCAGTTTTTACAACAATATGTCATGTTTTGATATTTAAGCTGGAAGTGCTAATTTAATGAAAAAAAGTTAATTTTTTGTTGAAATTTGTAAAAATTTGTTTATTCATTGGCACTCTACATTTTTTTTTAATTTGATTTTCATAATTATATTTTGGTTATTTCGTAAAGGGCTAGATCGTCAAGTGTTCATAATATGTAAAACGCTATATCGAAAGAAGTAATGCATGGATTTCAATGGTTAGTAATTTTTTGAATAGGGTACAGAATAACCTTTCTTTTGATACCCATAATGCTAGATTTTGTTGGCCCAAACACGACTTTTCCAGGCCCATTTTCCCAACATGCGAACCCTATAACTTCTAAACCACTTCAGAGCGGCGTGAAATTCTTCCGGAATTGGACTTAGAAGGTGTTAATACATATATTCCGCCTAAAAAATAATGTAAATTTTTAGTTTCTGTTTATTTTTAAGAATGCCAAAAAATATTTACAAATGTAAATAGTGCCATTTTACGTAGTAAAAGATTGGTGCCAAAGTGAGGGTTAATAAACTAAATTTTTGCAAATACTGATCATGGCATTCGATTAAACACTTAATTTTATGTTAGAATCGGTATGTTTTGTTGGTTTTTACATAAATTTAATATTTTTAAAAATTCAATTTCAAAAATTGTATAAAAACATACAATAAAAATGGTTTTCTGCTTTGAGCGCACTCGGTTTAAGAGATATGGAATTCAAAATTTCACATTTCTTATTTACTTAATACTAAAGAGCTGCACAAAGCATTCTATTTATCACACCACACTATTGCACACTTCTCTAGTGCAGTGTATTTCAGTGTACGATTGATTCGAAATAAAATTGTTCTGAATGAAGCAAAGTAAAGCGCTGCCCTTGATAACTTGAACGCTATTCGCTATAGTTGCTGCAGTAGCGCAACAGTTTGCTGTGAAACAAAATATCTAACATAGACTGACAATGAAGTAAACCAACGGTAAATCATAGCAAGTACACCGTGTGCAATACTGTTGGGCCATCGATAAGTTTACCAAAAAGTTTAAAAATCAAAGTAGTGTTATATTAAATAAATCAGATAATATATAGGATTTATTTAATAGTTCTTGAAAATACGGAAAGAGGATCGTTAACATAGTTTATTTTTATGTAAGCCAAATATAAATAAATTGTTTCAGTGAAATTGGCCAAAATACATTTATTTTATCTTTTTTTAAATAAATTCACATAAGAAAGATGGTTCATAAGATTTTCAATGGATCAAAACTTTTCCAGAAAACCACGAATATGAGATAGTTTAATTCTAGAGTCAACATGGCTATGGTAGGAGAAAATAAGAAGTCAACATGGCTGTGTTATTTTAAATGTACAAATAATTTAGAAATTATAAATCCAAATTTGTTGTTTATTGGAATTGAAAAGAATTCGATATTTTACAAATTCTGTTCCACTATGCACTCTATGAATGACTATGAACTCTTTCCACTCTTTTACAACAACTTCAATGTTTCTAGGATTTTTGCAATTCGCCGAATCGTTCGCAGGCGCAGCTTCATCGCAACAATACAACATTGTGTGTGTTGTTGCTGTTATGTTTTTTATGCTGTGTTGTTGTTTTTGCCCTTTAAGTTGGTAAATTCAATGCCAACATCAACGCTATGGATAAGACTGAAAGGGTTGCGTAGAGTACAAGAGATAGAAAAGGATGCAGAAACAACAATAACATATATGGATAACAGTGCCTCTTTTGAGCAGCAGCATTATGACAAGTTTTTTTTTATTTTTTTTTTATTCTACAACTTTTTACACTAACTTTACACATTTTTCATATTATTTAAGTATTCTTAAAAAACCTAAGTTTATGATAAACACATAACATAATTTAAGAATTATTTCTTTCTATTTTGCATATAAAATAAATACAGGATAGCAAAAAAACTGTATTGAAATTTTTATGAGAATGCAGCATTTCAATAATTTTTGTTTTGGGAAGAATGTATCTACCACCCAATTTCTACATCAACCACTAATTCTAGACACAATGTACCACTATTAAATATGTGCAAGTGACATCACTGCTGTTAGCTTCCGCAGTCGCCTGGCAAAAAAAAAAAATCAAAACATACGAATATAGTACTATGGTGCAGTATGTTATAGTGCACATTCTTTCTACTTCAGATTTGTTTACAAGTTCCAATGCAAGAATGTTATATTACTTGTTTATGCAGTGCTTGTTTAAAAACCAAAACATATCTTACTGCAGTGCTTGGTTTGAAATGCTATTTGAAAGTATTTGAAAGCATGGCAGATGCTTGCAAGTCATTTTTTTCATGCTTGTGCAGCTCTTTACTTAATACCCTTATTCAAAATTTGCCCCTAGTGCACGGATAATGAGAACTTTTGCATATCAGTACAAAAAAAAACTCATCTAATATACGTTAATAGGTGTGTTTCCGTACACAATGTCGAGTAAAAGTCGAGTAAAGTTCAAGCTGAGAGAGCAAAACGAAATTTGAAAGAATTGTCAAAAGTACGGAAACAACTTCTAGCTAGTTTCAAGCACGAAAACAGCTGATTGCCTATCAAACGTAAACAATGCAAATTAAGATTTGTCTATTCATTACATTTTTTCATTTTAAAATGTATTTATTGTTATGATTTGAATTTCACTATTTGTAAATTTATTTTCAACCGCACAATATAAACATAAAACACATTAAAAATGTCAATTTGAAGTTTGCTTCTTCTTCTACATGCTTGTTCTTATAATGCTGGAAGAAATTCTTCCAGCACACTTCGAGCTAGTTTCGAGCTCGAGAGAGCGTTTTTGTGCTTGTTCTTCTCTTCTCTTTTGAGCTAGAAAAAGCACGGAAACACGTTCTAGCAGCTTGCAAGTTACTACAATCGAGTACGGAAACACACCTAATGTGTGTAATATATATTTACATAATATTTACATACAATATTCAGTGCTGATTAAAGATAGTGAATACTGTTCTATGTTTATTATTCTTTTATAATTAATAACCTTAACAGTTAACTAACAAATCTTTCTTGGACTCGGAGCCCGACTTCGGATCCGATTCCGACTTTGGCTTTGATAAATCAAATTTAAGAACTCCGGTTCCGATAAACTCACCTCAGTAACATCCTTTGTATGTATTTACTTAACTTCGCGTATGACAGGTCATTACTTTTTTGCGGACCCCTCCCAGAACCAAAAGCTATCTACGCCACTGTTTGAGGCAATATTTAAAAGACATATATATGCCAGTGTTAAAAATTCTACATCTGAATACCAGCATGGTTTTGTTTCTGCAAAATCAGCATCCACGAATTTAACACTATTTTCTCATTTCATTAAAAATTAATTGGGTAAGGGAAACCAAGTCGATGTCATATTCTCTGATTTTGCTAAGGGTTCAGCACTCAATCCTAGTGAGAAAGCTTAGCCTAATGGAATTTCATTAGTCTTTGTTGTTCTGACTACAAGACTATCTTTTAGGTGGATCTTTATCTGTCCGTATAGGGAATAAGTTTTAAAATCGGTATGGAACTTTTCAGGTGTACCCCTATGGTTGTTATGTTTTTTATTTAAACCATTTTTATTTTTATATTTATAAAAACGAATTTATTTTTTAGAACTTTTTTAAACAAGAAAACTAAATTTTAAATAACTTGATAAAATAACAAACATTTTAACAAAGTAATTTTTAACAAAGTGTTTGTGTTATGTATGTATGTGAATGTTTATGTGAGCACAGGAAGCCACCTTGGGCCGCTCTTGTTTGTTTTATTTATTAATGATCTCAGTAATTACATTAATCACTCGAAATGCCTTATGTTTGCTGATGATTTAAAACTATTTAAGATTGCCCAGTCAAATACAGACTATTTGCATCTGCAGTCAATCAATAAATAACATTTAAATATCTCTAAATGCAACATTGTGTCGTTCTATAAGAAACGAATTCAATCATTGCTTAACTACTCAGTATGAGTACACAATGATATTTTCAGGGTTGAATTCAAGATTGACCTAGGAGTGTTGTTTGATATAAAAATTAATTTTTCCAGCCATTATGATTCTATTATAAGCAAGTTTAATGCTATGATGGGATTATTGAGACGAAACTCTAAAGATTTCAATGATCCGTATACGCTTAAAACCAAAAGCTATCTACGCCACTGGTAAACCATAAGCTTATTTATTGAATTTTCAGTTTTTTGGTTGTATGGGAGGGGGGCGAGTCCTTAGGCGCATGACACCCATTTTTAGAAACAAATATAAGAAAAAAATCAAATTGGCCATTTCAGGTGGTGACCGATCAGAAAAATTTGTTATTGAAAAAACTTTTTGCCGCGACTGGGGATCGAACTCGGGCTCCAAGCATGCTTAGCCACACACTTAACTTGCATGCCACGGTCACCACGAAACATATATACCAAGAAACATATATACCAAATTTTATTGTTGTAGGTTTACTACAAGCTTTTTATGCAGTTTTTAATTTTTGCGTTGCATGAGAGGTTAGCTTGTCCGTGAGCGGATTATAAAAATATTAGTGCAGATCCTTGGGTTCATGTGAGCATGTGTACCGAGTTTCATCTAAATATCTCGACTACTTCTTCTTATCCTGTGTTTACGGACAACACACAGACGGACGGACGGACGGACATGGATAGCTCGACTCGCAAGGTGACCCTGATCAAGAATATATATACTTTTCTATACCGGACTCGCTTCGTTGTATGCGTTACAAACGTTTTCACAAAGTTAATATACCCTGACCTTTCAGGTTTAGGGTATAAAAAGGGCGTGGGCCCCAAAAAAATTATTCCATAATTTTGATCCATTTTATTGAATTCCTTCTGGAAAATAATGTAGTAGTAAAAAGACTGCTTGAAATGAAATAAATGTTCCTTCGGTTCCAATCCATCTATTATAAACATCTTAAATGTATATTTCATTGCACGTTTATGTTACAGATTCCTGGCTATCAAAAATTAAATCTGATGTTGTCTCTAACTGGCGGCTTAAAATGAGTAATCTAAAAAAAGTTATAGAGGGAGTCTACGACTACTATAACGATGAACTGAATTATTCATTGGTAAACTTTCCTCGTCCTGATGCAGTAAAAATCGCAGAAACCTGTGATATGGTTGAGTTGGAGAGGGTTCTAGAACTTATTCTTGGCTGTGCGGTTAATTGCACGGAAAAGCAGAATTACATAAAGAATATCATGTGTCTCGAAGAATCTCTGCAGCAGAATATAATGAAAGCTATACAGGGGTTAGAAGCCACTTGGCAGGGAAATTCTCTTCCGCGTTATTCCATGAATATAAATAATTCTGACTTAAAAGTATTGCAAGAAGAAAGAGACCATCTAGCCCAAAAGTGCTTTGAATATGAAAAACAGGTAAGTTTATCTAAGTATATAGCATACTAAAACATTATTGGTTTACTTTTAGATTCATATCCTAATGGAAGAAAAATCTAATATGCAACTTGAGTTAACAAGAGTTCAAGATGAAATGAAAAAATCAAATATTCCAATTAATCTAATAGACACAGATGGTACATCTCTTGGTCCCATACAAGCTGGTTCTGCGAGATATAGCGAATTACGCCATCACCTAGATCACCTCAAGGAAGAATTGCTGCAATCCGAAACTGCTCGCGACGACTTAAAAATAAAATATCAACAACAAGAACAGGAATTATCGTTAATGCAACAGCGGTTAGAAGACCTTACGGTAAAAATGCGTGAAAGATCGTATCATGTTTATTTGGCTTATTAATTTAAAAACTAGTGAGGTATGGTACAGCCGTTGACAACTAATTAGAAACGATCTCATATTTGCTGCACTTGACCGCACTGGAGTTTATCTATTTTGAACTGTTTACACATAATTTCAACAAAAAAGGAACAGTTTCGATAGTATAGTAAGTGTAGAAGTAGAATTCCGTTTAAGTTGTAAGCTCTTCTACTTTGTCTCTTTGGTCCGATTGTTTTGTCCATTTTGCACGTATTTTTTATTTATCATCCTAAAATTAACTAATAAATTAATAACACTCAATTATCAACTTCTTATCGAAGCCAAAACAAAGAAAAAGTTAAAAGTAAGCATAATAAAATGAGCAAGCAAAATGTCAAATTCTTTCGATCATTTCGTTACGTATGAAAAGTTGAATTCATTGACTTACAAGGAAAGGTCCCCAGGTGACAGTCTCCGATTTGAATGATTTTCGGATATGTGGTAGAAGACAAAAATCTAAGGTTGACGTATTTTTTTATACGTGCTCAATCGATGGTTTAGGGTTTCAAACTCGCCTTCAAAAATCAGCGAAAATTTCGTTATTTTGCTATAATTTCGCTATTTTCCATGGAAACATTTAGAAATTTGGTACCAAACGAAAGCTCTTATAAAACCACACACGATGGCATCCATTTTTTATAAGAAAATTTGTTTTGTTGTAATTTTTAGTAATGTTTAGTCGATATCAAAGAAGTTTTTTGACACAATTATTTCATATTAATTTATTATGGACTTAAGGCAATTTGTAAACTTACCTTTTTTTTTGTTTTTTAAATTTCTTACTGTTTATTATAAAATTTTTGTTTTATTGAAATGCATTTATTTTCCTTAAAGAAAAAATTTCATTACATTAAAAGTACCCATTATGGGTATCAAAAATTTCATTTTTTTATGGCCTATTCTCATGTTTAAATATTTTATCGAAAAAGTTCACATTTCATAGGGCGTCCATACAAAATGTGTGCTTTTTTCTTGTAAGTCTCATCGCACCAGTAAACAATAGTTTTAATCATCCAAAGTACCAAATATGAACATTTTTACGATATGCAAAAGAAATGGAATGCATTTTCTCATATTTCTTTAAAAAAAGTTTTTTTTTATTTTTAGCAGGAAAAATCATAAAAATCTTCTTCTAATTTCAAAACCTCAACTTTGTGAATGAATAACTCATCAGATATTAAAATAGTTTTTTTATATAAATTTTATAATGAAAAACATTAATTTGAAAATAAGTCCCCAATATGATACACATATTGGGTACTTTTAATGAAATTAACTTTTTTTAAAGGAAAATACATGCATTTCAATAAAACAAAAATTTTATTATAAACAGTAACAAATTTAAAAAAAACAAAAAAAAGGTAAGTTTACAAATTGCCTTAAATCCAACATTAATTAATATGAAATAATTGTGTCAACATACTTCTTTGATATCGACTAAACATTACTAAAAGTTACAACAACAAAATTACAACAAAATGTTCCTATAAAAAATTGATGCCATCATGTGTGGTTTTGTAAGAGCTTTCGTTTGGTACCAAATTTTTAAATGTTTCCATGGAAAATAGCGAATTTATAGCAAAAAAAACGAAATTTTCGCTGATTTTTGAACGCGAGTTTGAAACCCTAAACCATCGATTGAGCACGTATTAAAAAAAAAAAACATAAGATTTTTGTCTTCTATCACATATCCGAAAATCACTCAAATCGGAGACTGTCACCTGGGGACCTTTCCTTGTTAGTTGAAAAGAAAGCAAAGCAAATGCCCTTTCTATTGGTACCACTTTCGTCTCTGCCCGATATATAGTTTGCGAGCTACAGTCAGTTTAATTAATAATTTCAAAATAAAATTGAGGCCCCAATTTTTAAAAAATCGCATGGTGACTATATCTCACGCTGAGCACATGTCCTTTGCATTAGTGCTTTCGTCTCTGTCTGATGTTAAGTTTGTGAGCTACACTTTCGTCTCTGTCCGATGTATAGTTTGCGAGCTACACTCAAATGAGTAGTGAGATGTGGGATTCAAATTAATTTGCATTAAAAACGAAAGTAACAATTTTACGCCATCTATTGGGTCAAAGCATAAAACGAAATATGATCCAACTCGTTATTTTCATAAGAGTTAAATCTAACCTTAAAAATGGAGCCATTTCCAATAAATCATATCTCCGTCGACTGTGACTATATTTTTGTAAATGAAAAATCATTAGAGATATATTGAAAAGCGATTTTGAAAGAAATTAAATTTTTTTGGAATTTTTATGCTAAGATTGAAGAAAAGCAACTTTTGAAGACTTTTTGAAGAAAATTTAATTTGCTCATATCTTATATATAAAGTATATTTTTGATTTTTTTTTTTTTTTTTTTTGTAACTTTAAAAACAAAATAAACTTTCCACCAACAAAAAATTAAGATGGCCAAATGATACGTTTTTTCGCAATCTCAATTTTTGCTGACATCCATTTCACTTTATCGTTCATAACTTCTATACCGTTTGAAATATTTAATCAAATATTCTGCAAAAATATTCCCTCTTTAGGGCCAATAATTGTTTTAAACAAAGTAATGACCTCAAACGTGACCTTGGCCCATAAAACTGAGGAAAACCTGAAAAAAGTTACACAATTTGAATTTTTCGTTTTATTCACTTTTGTGTTTATAAGTTTACAACATTTTCAATCGTCTTTAAAATATAGAATATAAACAAACCAGCCTTTGTGGGCGTGCCCGTGGGAGGCTGAAGTTCATAATTTTTAAACATCTTTGTTTTGATGTAACAAACAGGCATATCAAGTTTGAAAACTGTAGCTCAAATAAAAACCTACACAAAAAACCAACCTCCTATACAGCCCATAATAGTGAAATCACTATACAGAGATTAATATGTGAGCTGCAGTAATAACATTTGGCATATGTAAATTTTTGATCAAAACTAAAACGTGCACAAATTATGAGCTTTATACGCCAACCTCCCGCCGGACGGACACGCCCAGCTCCCATAAAAATGCAAAAGTGAAAACTACATAAACAAGTTTATGATTGAGCTACCGACTTCAAACTTAAAATATCTGTTTGATAAATAAAAATTAAATTGCGTATAAAATATGAATTTCATCCGCCAACGGACACGCCTACATGATTGTGTAAATTCTATGTTTTAAAGCCGATTGCTTTTTTGTTTTAAAACCGATTTCAAAAATTCTTCCAATAAAATTGATCAAAATTCAACACATTTTAATCGGGCATTTAAAATTTTGTAAACTTACTAATACAAAGGTGAATAAAACGAAAAAAAAAACATATTTTATTTTTTTTTTAGGTTTTTCCCAATTTTATGGGCCAAGGCGCGTGTGAGGTCATTACTATTTATAAAATAATTATGGGCCCCAAATAGGCAAACATTTTTGTTGAAGATTTTGTATAAATATCTCAAATGGTATAAAAGTTCGATTTAGTTAAATGTATGGCAGTAAAAATTGAGATTGAAAAATATGTATCATTTGGCCATCTTAATTTTTTGTTAATATTAATTTTGTTTTTAAAATTACAAAAAAAATTCACTATTTGAGATATGAGCAAATACAGTTTTTTTCAAAAAGTTGGCAACTCTAGCATAAAAATTCCAAAAATATTAAATTTTTTCAAAATTGCTTTTTAATAGCTTTGTAATGATACTTAATTTATAAAAATAAGGTGACAGATGATGGAGATATGATTTATTGGAAATGACACTATTTTCAAGATTTTAACTTTCAAAAAAATGGCGATAAAAAAAACAATTAACTTACCTATTCTTATAAGTGGAATAGGAATCTATAGCCAAAATTTCAAGCAAATCGAAGAGCATGAGGTCAATTTTTGGAAAAAAAAAACTTGCATTGGGCTTGGAATGGCCGATAAGTAAAATTTCATAAAATTCGGAAAAGCTAAGAGATGCTCTCAAGGCAATTATTGAATTAAACTCTGATAGGCTATCAAACGCAAGCATACCGATCCAATCAAAATGCTAAAAAAGGATGGTTTTCCTTGCTATTGCTTACCTTCGACAATATAAAACCACGGAAAATGTACCACTCCAAACAAAAAACCTCGCAAAACTTCAGCAGATATTGATCTAAAGATTGTCCGGTTATTAAAACCTGATCCAAGGGAGAGCACAGCAGTTATCCAGCGTGAAATAGTGGATGAAATAGGCGCCAGTGTATGAAAAAGAACCGTTGCTCGACGTTTAGTGGAAGCAGGCCTTCAGGGAAAACGCAAGAAAGCCATGGTGAAATGCTCGCAAAGAAAACACCGTTTTGTGTGGAGTGTTAAAACAAAGATCAATCGCATTGATCCTGATGGAAGAAAGAGTGTCCGACCCCCAAAAGGCAATGAACTTGATCTAAGGTACACTTCTTCGGTTGCTTAGCATGGTGGTGCATCGATCATTGTTTTGGGGAGTTTTTCTTGGAATGACATTGGTCTAATTCACCGTGTGGCTGGCACAATGAACAAGGAACAAAACGTTGATATCTTAAAAAATGTTATGCTGAAGACAAAAAAAAAAAACAAAAAAACAAATTGGCCATTTCAGCCCTTGAAAGGACTTTGACCGAGCTACTTATGATCAATTGTGTTGTGTGTGTTATTAAATGTTTGCACACAATTGACCGAGAACTGGACCTACATGTTTTATGCCGACTCCGAACGGCTAAAGTTCATGTTCTCAAGAAGCTTTACATGGCATTATTTACTCTGAGGTTTGCCATTGTCTGCAGAGAGGTGGTGATCGATCAGAAAAATTTTTTATTGAAAAAAACTTTTCGCCGCGGCTGGGGATTGAACCCGGGCTCCGAGCATGCTAAGCCACACACTCAACCTGCATGCCACGGTCACCACCGTTATGCTGAAGACAATATCCGAATTATTTGGTCATTCCAGGAGGACATTGACCCCAAGCATACGGCAAAACTCACGAACAAATTTTTTTGATTAAAATGCTATGACTGTTCTTGACTGGACATCGTCAAGTCCCGATGTAAATCCCATCGATTCATTAGACGATTTGAAAAATGCCTAAAGCACACTAAACATAACAAATCTGATTGAGTTTTTAGCACGAGTCAAAGAAGCTTGGTACTCTATTCGGTAAAACGATGCCAAGACCTTATCCTCAATGCAAAGACGATGTGTTGCAGTTTTAAAGCAAAACGGTTTTCCAACAAAATATTATACCTTAAGCATCACTTTTGTTAAGTTTTTACATATTTTACTACTTTTTTACTTGAATTTATTTTGCTAGCGTTGCTTATTAGTTGTCACAGATATATATAAGGTTTTAGAATAAAAGTTTCTTTTAAACCAACTGTGTCATTAAAAACTTTTCAACTAGTTTTTTGTTTTTAAGATCTGTTCTTAATCGTTTTCGTTACTTGAAGATATTGCAATGGAATTATAATTGCTTTCGTTTAGTAGGAAATAAGTCGTTGTGGCGTCGTTTGATAAGCTGATTTTAAATATCGCGATAGACAGATATACACGATCGAAGCTCTTTTTGGAAATAAAAACTTTCGGAGTTGTTATCTATTTTAAGAAAATTCTTTTCTAATTTGCTACGTATCTTGATCCTTGCATTAATGTTATCTGCTGTCAAAAAATTCGATTCCTGACTGTACAAAAAAAAAATCGCATGAAAAAGATCGCATAAAAATAAAACTCGCATACAAAAAATCGCACAAATAAAGTTTGCACAAAAGCAAGTTTGACTGTATTGCATAAGTTCTGAGATTTTTCACTTGTAGAAAAGACGACCCAATCCTTTTCTGCTTTTCATGGATTCACGCTTATCATTACACAACTTTCCGGTTCTGGGGTCTAAATTTCCTTAAAATGTACAAGTTATTATGATTCATCTTGCTTTCAATGAACTATAGATTTCCTAATCCTGCAGTTACAAACAACCCGACATCATGATGGAGCCTCCCCGAATTCAATTTTGTTTTGAATAACGTGATCATCAAATGCTTTGTTTTGGTTTCTGTTTCAAAAAAGAAATATCATAAATTTTGTATTTATAGAGCAATTTACGCGCTTCTTCTTATTCACTTTCGAAAAGAATGTCTTTCTTCTAGAACAACGGGCAAAATATCCGTTGCTATAAAGTACGGAGCTCACAGTACTTTCGCTAACTGACTTCAATCTTATGCTATAATTATTTCTGCTCTTTCAAAAGCACGACGTCGACGAGGATTAAATAATGTCGATAATAGGAACCGTTCCAAACTATGATTTTACCAATAATAATTGGTATGTTTTCAAAAGTCAAATTGATCAATTTTTTATCGCGAATGATATTGTAGTGTACTTACATATGTACATTAGACCGTACCTCAAAAAAAGTGCGCCGTAAACTAGCGAATATGACGCATTAGTGCAAGACAATAACGAAACATTTTTTTTTTTTTTGACCGAACGTAGGGTCGCGCATTGACATATTTCTTCATATCTCTGGTGTTTACAGTCGGATTTTAAAGTTTGTTATATCAATGTTTTTGTCTCAAGGACATCAATATGACCTCTTTAGAAGTCGTTGACCTCAGGTGCACCGTTCTTGTACTTACCCTCCAGATCTCAATTCCTTCCATCCTAATGTACCATCCTAATATCAAAAAAATAAAGCTCTTAAATATCATTAATCATTTGCCCAGGAAGTATATCGACATTTCTAGCAGAACTATATTTAAAAAATTTTTGAAATTGTTTTTGCCGAACGTATGGCTCCCTTTTTTCATTTTCATCATATCTTCGGTATTAACCCAGGATTACTCTCAGAAGCATTTGAAGCAGACTCAGAAGCAGACTGATCCAGCAAAGTATGAAACAATAAAAAACTATCCAATTCCTTCAAATGCTGGCGAAGTGCGTAGATTCGTCGCCTTTTGCAATTATTATAGACGATACATAAAAGACTTTGCAACAACCGCACAATGTCTTAATGCGTTACTAAAAAAGAACCAAACTTTCAATTGGACAAAGCAATGTCAAACAGCTTTCAACACACTAAAACAGAAGTTAATAGAACCACCTATTCTACAATATCCCGATTTTTCAAAACCCTTTATTCTCAGGACGGACGCTTCAAATTACGCTTTGGGAGCAGTGTTATCACAAGGTGAAATAGGACAAGACTTACCAATATCTTATGCCAGTAGAACTCAACAAAAGCATGACATAAATAAACCAATAATAGAAAAAGAACTCTCAGCCCCCCACTGGGGGATAAACTTTTTTAAACCATATTTATACGGATAAAAATTTATAGTTGTCACAGATCACAGACCTTTATTTAGTCACAAAAATCCATCATCAAAAATGACCAGAATCAGACTTGATTTATCTGATTATGATTTTACAATAATATTTAAACAGAATCGATTCCGAAATATTGAAGAAACTTATACCCACTGAAGAAACAAGAAATAATCCAAAGAAAGCTATGGTAATAACAAGGGGAGGTAAAAAGAAGCAAGAAGAGCTTGCAAAGGATGAATGCACATCTCAACAAGAGACTCGCAAATATCAAAAACGTACGTAAATTAAAATTTGAAATAAGCGATACAAATATAAATATGAATAAAAATGATACTAGTATCCAAATAATAAATGATACTGTGCACGTGCGAGGTAGCGATAAATCGACGAATCGAGATTCGACTTCGATGAAGCTATCGTCAAAAATATATAATGATAACAAAAATATGCATGCAAGATCTTATGATAATTCAGCGACTCTAGAGACAATTCTGAAGAAATTAGTATCAGATGTAGAAGAAAGAAAATATTTAAAATTGTAAAATATGTTTCACATGCTGCAGAAGAAAATATATAAGAATAATAAAGAATAGCTAATTATGATATTTTAACCCCCTAAAAGAATTACAAACAAAGCCATGCAACACAAGATAATACACCACAAGGAGGACACTTAGGTATCAGAAAGACTATCCTTAAACTAAAACAACGCTTTGTATGGAAACATATGCGCCAGATGGTGAAAAATTATATAAATAAATGTATATATTGCACACGTAATAAACAAACTAGACACATTAAAGAAAAAATGACAATAACTGACACTCCTAACACGAGTTTTGAAACAATTATCAATTGACACTGTCGGACCATTATAAATTTTAAACGGATTTAGGTACATACTGACTATGCAATGTGAACTGACAAAATTTGTTATTGCACACCCAATTGAGACAAAAGACGCAAAAACAATAGCCCAAACACTTGTAGAACAATATATTTTAAAGTGGAGAGGAACAAAATTTACTAACGACCTTTTAAAAAACGTTTGCGACTTATTAAAAATAGAACATATTTTCTCAGCACCTTATCAGCATGAAACTATAGGAGCACTCGAAAGAAACCACAGGGTACTTAACGAGTATCTTCTATCCTTTGCTGATGATTATGAATAGGATAAATGGGTTCCATATTCCACATTCGCATATAATTCAACACCACATGTAGATACATCGTATTCACCATATGAACTTATTTTTGGCAATTTACCAAACACTTTAAATGATTTAACAAAAGCTAAAGAACCAGTTTACAATTTTGAAAATTAGGCAAACGAATTGAAAGCAAGACTAAGGCCCCTTAACTGATCTCCGAAGTTTTAATTCCTTAACCTTAGATTTCGTAAACAGAGTTTAAATTTTAAACTCAGTTAAAATAATTTTCGTAACTTATCTCATTTTTATCGGCAGTTTACTTAAACCCTGTTTAAAAATTTAAACTGAGATTAAAAAACATATTTGAGCGGCATTGTAGTAAAAATTCTACAATTTCAAAATCAACATATAACAACATATCAACATATAACAAAATCAAAATATTTGATAAAATAATGCCAATTGTCAGTTTCATTGAAATATTTTTTTTTCAAAACTTAAAAAAATTCTTCAAATTACAAACACACTCATAACGAAAAATCAAACCAAAACTGAAGACGCCGAATTGTTTATGGTAATTTTTAGGATCCCCAGCTTTAAAGGAATCCGAACAGGCTTATTTAAAGACAATGTGGCCTGCAGAAATTAATTTTTAAGCATGTTTTGCTTTGTTTAAAACATTGTAAGAACTTTTGCGAACTTAGAACTAAGCGTTATTTAAAAAACACAAATTCTAAAAAAATGCATTTTAAAAATGGCATTTATTCATTGACGATAACAAATAAAAAACGGATCATTTGATGCATATTTGTGTTGACTGTAGATTAATTGTTTTTTTCATCCCATTGGTTTGATTGTGTTTCCTTGATTGCAGAGCATCCAGGATCCAGCGACTGAACAGCGTTAACTTTTCTGCAATAATTTTTATTTTAACATTTCAGATACAAGCTTGCAAATAGTAAAATACTCACGCAGAAGATATCCATAATGTGTTGTTTATTCTTTTGTTTGTTTTAATTTATTTCAAGTATGTTTTTTTTTTTTTATTGTTTTGAATTTTTTGAAGTATGATTTTTTTATTTTTTATTTTCTGTTTATTGAGAATATTTCCAATGTTCTCAGAGAATTTTTGACAAAATCTAAGTTTAAATTTTTTAAACCTTGAATTTCTGTGTCTAAATTTAAACTTGCCTCACCAAGTTGAACTTCGATTTTTTGAGATGAGGTATCGGCGTTAAAATTTAAACTGAGGTTAAGGAATTTTAAACTTTTGTTTAAGCTAAACTTTGTTTAAAATTTAAAGAAAAACGTAAAATTGCTTACGACACAAATATTAATATCTCCGATTTTCAAGAAGGAGATCATGTATTAGTAAAATTAGAAACTAAGAAAAAATCTCAAAGTCCATATCACGGTCCTTATAATATAGTACGTAGAGCAGTTGAAAATTCAATTATACGAACGAGCGTTTTTCTAAAAAAAAAAAAAAAAAAAAAAAAAATTTAAATAACATGAATTCATTAGAATTGTCGCATAACGAAATTTGTAGTTCCTTGTTTCCGCAGTTTAAATCATTATTCGATAGTAGATTAGGATGTTTCAAAAAAGGCAAAGCCACATTGCGGTTAAAAAATGCAGTGACTCCTAAGTGTTTCAAACCCAGGCAAGTGCCAATTGCTCTCAAAAACAAAGTTGAATTGGAAATTGATAAGCTTGTCCAGTTGGGAGTGCTGGAGCCTGTAGAGTTTTCTGAGTGGGGAACCCCTATTGTGCCGATATTAAAAAAATCTGGCGATGTAAGAATTTGTGGCGACTTTAAAGTCACGCTCAATTCATGTTTGATTGTAGATAGACATCCTTTGCCACGTATTGGAGACATGTTTGCAAAACTGCAAGGTGGAGAGGAGTTCAACAAGCTTGATTTATCAATGGCGTAACAACAAATTGAAATGGATCAGCAGTCCAGAGCATTGGTGAAGAAGTCCAGAGGACAATATTGGTGAAGAGCGACCAATAGAGTTTGCGTCGAGGAAATTAACGAGGGAAGAGCATAATTACTCGAAAAAAGATAAAGAGGCGGTCTCGATT
Organism: Tetanocera ferruginea; assembly: GCA_958299015.1. Classification (NCBI taxonomy): domain Eukaryota; kingdom Metazoa; phylum Arthropoda; class Insecta; order Diptera; family Sciomyzidae; genus Tetanocera; species Tetanocera ferruginea. Next base: position 59,180,881 of record OY282641.1, read on the forward strand.
TTGTTTGGTGTCCGTAAGTTTCACAACTATTTATTCTGCAGACATTTTGAGTTGGTCACAGACAACAAACCGTTGCATCACATTTTAAGCCCTAATGAGGGTATACCTACCATGACAGCAAACAGATTGCAAAGAGTTGCACTGGTATTATCCGGTTATGATTTTGTAATATCGCACATCAGATCACAAACGAATATCGCGGACCATTTTTCAAGGTATCCAGTAGATACTAAGATTGAAAGTAAATATTATGATGGTTTACCTGAAAACGTTTTTATAAATTACGTAAAAGAATTTAAGTATGCACCTTTAGATATTAATCTTATTGTGCGCGAAACACAAAAAGAATGATTGTTTGATCAAAGTTTTGAAATACTCAAAAACCGAGTAGCCGAAAAAGTGCACGGACCAGGGTCTCAAATCTTATTTTGATAGATTTAAAGAGATTTCAGAAGATTCGGGATGTTTGTTTTGGGAAGAAATACGACAAGCCATATGTATAGATATGGGTAGAAATACGACAAGCCAGGCAACAATAGAAAAGCTAAGAGAAATTTTCGCACGGTTCAGACCGCCAAAATATGTTGTTTCGGATAACAGCTTTTGTATCTAGAGAGTTTATTTTTTTTCAAATATGAATGGTATTAAGCATATCACAACACCTGTAGGTAATCCCGCACCTAACGGACAAGCCGAAAATGCCGTTAAAACTATTAATATTAACCGCGCTAAAGAAAAATCTGTACAATGAAGGTGTTGTACAACTTAATGAGTCCCTAAATCCATTTTTATTCGATTATCGTAACACAAAGCATATGAGTACAGGTATTGCACCATCAGAACTGTTGTTTAAACGAACATTAAGGACTAGATTAGACTTAATCAATCTGGAAAGACATAGAGATGTAACGAAAATGTTAAAGGTAACAAAACAAGCAAATAGAATATTATAATGGTCGTCGACGAATGATGTTTAATGTTAATTACAATGTTATGGTCAAAGATTACCATAACATTGTAATTACCAGGTAAAGTGACAGGCAAAATATTTATAAAAATTGGAGAACAAACTTTTTTGTTACGACGAATAAAACTAATAAGATATGGAAGCGTCTTGTTAATCAAATCATTAAATATAATGAAAATAATGTCAATGAAATGTATGTGTCAGAAATTTTGTCTAAGAATACAGAAAAAGTATCTGAGTTTTTGTTGAACATGATTTTAACAACGAAAACAACATTGTATCTGTAGAAGATGAAAATAATTTTGAATCTGCCGAAGATAAAAGCGATAGTGTATTTGTAGAAAATGTGCCCAGATACAATTTTCGATTAAAAAAAAATTAAAAAAAAGAAATATTTATTTTCCTATACCTAAGAATTTTTGATTTTTGTTATTTTCACTTGTGTAATTTTCATTATAATTACAGTCTGCGAATAAAATATAGCACTTTATAAATTTGCAGCCAAATAGCAACAACAAAAACAAAATTAAGTTAAATTTGTTTTTGTAATCAATTAGCAAATGTTTATGTTGGCGCACAATGGCAACCCCGAATAACTCTTTTACATTTTAATTTTGCAACCGAGGTGTGATCACCACAAACGAGAAAAGAAAAGTTTAAGTTTTGTTTAAGACAGCAAGCAAGTGAACATACAATTTTGAAACACGCCACAGATAAATTAGTTGACAAATATTTGTTCAAATACTTTAATAATCTTTACTTCATTACTAATAATAAATTCAACTATAATAAATTCAAATGAATGAATATAATCATTAAATTTGGTCTTTTACTATCGTCAACAATAAGTTTTCAAAATTGTTCACTCGCTTGTAAAGAAAGTTTTCTCGCTGCCAACGTCGCCTGTGCGACCTCTGCAGACGTCGAAGACCTTGGTAGCACGGATTTTGTGCAAATTTCATGCAGACAAGAAGCAAGGCAAAGGGAAACTTTGCAACAGACTTGAGTTGGAATACTGTGATGCCATTCAAGGATTCAGTCGAGGGTGCAACAGGTGCTCATGGCACGCAACAAGATGGTGCTGCAAGTGCACAGCTGGCTCAGACAAGTGCAAGTATCGGCAATAAGGAATTGTCGGTGCTCGTTTCAAGTATAACAGCGCTGAGTGAAGCAGTAAAGGAGCTGCGACAAGAAACTGCCCGTAGCCAGCAGGAAGTTTGCCAACTTCGCACAAGGGTAGAAGCAGAAGATACTTCAGCGAACCAACGGTACAGTTCCGCCGTTCCAACACAAGCGTCGCAGCTACCTCCACCACTTCTGTCAGCATCTCCGTCGACGTCGCAGTCGCTGCCTAATCTACAAAATGGCGCGCTTATGCCGTTTTCAGACGATTTTCGCGGTAAATTATATCCGTTACTGCCATTCGAAGGAAATGCTGAAGATTGGCCACTATTCTTGGCAAATTTTAACGATACAACGCGCGAGTTCAACTATAGCAACCGACAAAATTTAATGCGTTTGCATAAAGTGCTGCATGGAGAAGCAAAGCGAGCAGTCACTTCGCTACTTATATACCCAGACGATGTGCCAAACGTTATCGCGGAATTGCAGTTCAATTTTGGTAGGCCAGATTTGCTTGTGCGCTCGCAGTTGGAAAAAGTATAGCAATTTCCAGCTATTTCAGAAAACCGTTTGGAAAATATAATTGCCTTTTCAAATCGGTTCAGGAACATCGTGTCATTTTTTATATCTGCAAAGTGCCAACACCATTTAGCAAATCCGACTTTATTGGAGCAACTCGTCACAAAGCTGCCACCCTCAAAACAATATGAATGGAGCAGACATGCCGCCACTTTCACTCCATACCCTACTGTGGAAGATTTTTCGAAGTGGATTAGTGATTTAGCCAGAGTTGTGAGTTTTATGCCAGTAACCACAACACGATCCTATCCAGCGCCACACGCACAGAATCGCCAAAGGTTTGCCAACGTGAGAAGCAGTCAACAGTCAGCCACTGCATCCATAGTCAAGAGGGTGATGCACAACAATCAGGTGGAAAATGAGCAGCCAAAGTTTGTGTGCGCACAGTGCAAACAAAGTCACAAGTTGAATGAGTTTCCAACTTTCGCTTCACTTAAACTTGATGAGAAGTGGAGCCTGGTAAAACGTGATCGCCTTTGCTTTGCCTGCTTGGGGAAGGGTCACGGTGTAACGATTTGTCGCAGAAGAAAATCCTGCGGTATCAATGGATGCACACGAGTACATCATCATCTGTTGCATGAAGAGAGTTTGTCATCGCCAGTTGCAGATCGCGGTACTGACCACGTACTGAACTGTCGCCAGGTAAAATGTTCTTTGATTTTTAAAATTTTACCCGTAGAGCTGTCTGGGCCAAAGGGCAATATTGTGGTATACACTATGATTGATGAAGGGTCATCAGTGTCGTTGCTGGAGGAGCACGTGGCGAGCGCATTAGGGTTGAGGGGGCATGCCATGCCACTCACCTCACAATGGTTCGGTGACACAAAGGTCACAGAGAGGTCAAAGAAGGTTGCAGTCGACATAAGAGGCTGTTACGATAAAAACTTAAAATATAATGTTAAGAACTTTAGAACTGTTAAGAGTTTGAATCTGCCGCGGCAAACATTTTGCAAAGATACTCATGAGCACTTAAAAGCGCTACCTATCGCTGACTATGAAGATGCAAAGCCAGTGTTATTGTTGGGTTTGGACAACTGCTTTCTTGGGGTAGTTAACGATGTCGTCGAAGCAGGACCAGATGAGCCCGTAGCTTCCTTTACTTGACTGGGATGGGTAGCCTTTGGTCCGCGCACTGCGCAAGTAGACAGCACACAGAGATTTCTTCACGTTCGAGATACAAGTTTACACAAATTGGTCGCAGATTATTATGAAATTGATAGCTTTGGTGTAAGAGGTGCAGCTGTGCTAGAGTCTGATGAAGATTCTCGTTCCCGTCAAATTCTTGCTACAACCACAGTGCAAAAAGGTCAGCACTACGAAACAGGCCTGCTTTGGCGAAAAGATGACACCGTGCTGCCAAGCAGTTCTTCAATGGCCATGACTTGTTTAATGAATCTGGGAAAGAAGATGAGTAAAAACTCATATTTCGGTAAAAGATATAAAGCAGAAATTGACGGTTACATAAAGAAGGGCTATGCAGAGTTGCTGTCGACTGAAAGGGCTGCTTGTGAGGGTACTGCCACTTGGTACCTGCCGCATTTTGGAGTGGTGAATGTGCATAAGCCAGATAAGGTGCGCGTCGTATTTGATGCAGCAGCCGCAGCCTGTTGTGCAGAGTTTGTGAAGAATCTGAATGCCGTCAAACATGCGACCGAGATGCCTAGGGGTGCAAAAGTTACTATAGACAACATGTACGTGGACGATTTGGTGGTGAGCTTCAACAGCGAACAGGAAGCCGAAGAGGTAACTATGGAAGCCATACGAATTAATAAAGCCGCTAGTTTTGAGCTGCGCCGCTTTGTATCCAATTGTAAGCCACTGCAATCAAAATTGAACAACGAAGACCCAGCCAATGAAGTTGTAAATATGGAGCGCCAGGGTACTGACAAGATACTTGGAATGTATTGGAATGCAGCCAGCGACTCTTTCGAGTTCCAATACAAGTTCCAAAAGATTCCGCCAGATGTCTTGGAAAGCAGAAGAGCACCTACAAAGAGAGAAACCTTAGCCATCGTCATGTCAATTTTTGACCCATTTGGGTTTCTGGCAGATTTCACAATTTTTAAAAAACTTCTTCTGCAGTCAACTTGGAAGTCGCAAATAATGTGGGACGAGCCTCTGCCTCCGGCACTATGCGAACAATGGAATATGTGGTGGAAAGAATTTCAGCGAATTTCGTCATTTGTCATGCCACGCTGCTATTCACCTACATTGTCAACAGCAGACAATGTTCAGCTTCACATTTTTGCCGATGCCAGCTCAGCCGCATACGCCTCCGTTGCGTATCTTCGAATCAGAAAAGGAAGCAGAGTCGATGTTGCATTCGTCATGTGCAAAACAAGATGTGCGCCGCCCAAAAACATGACCATCCCGCGCTTGGAGTTACAAGCTGCGGTACTAGCCAGCCGCATCAACACGTCAATAAGAAGTTGCCACGATTTTCACATCGACAAAACCATATTTTGGAGCGATTCGAAGACTGTGGTCCTATGGATTAGATCAACATCTCGGGACTACAAGCAGTTCGTTGCATGCCGAATCGCTTAGATAATGGACACCACAACAACAGAACAATGGTGCTGGCTGCCAACCGACCTCAATGTTGCTGATGATGCCACCAGAGCCAAGATGCCACCTGTCTTTAATACACCGTCTCGATGGACAACAGGCCCCAAATTTTTGCAATGCAGCGAAGAAAACTGGCCACAAGAATTTCAGCCATTTGAATCCTGGCACTGCATCTTGGAAGAGAAGCCAAGGCTCTTTTTAGTCACGCAAAGTCAAGGTGAGAAATTTATTATAAATTTTGCGAAATTTTCTTCACTTTTAAAAATGAAGAGGGTCGTAGCGTGTGGGTTCTCAGATTTGCGCACGACGCCAAGAAGAAGAATGCAACGCAACAGATGAGTGAGCTCACAGCCAAGGAGCTGCTCAACGCAGAAATACTAATATGTCGTCAGGTCCAGCGCGAAGCCTTTGCCAGTGACATCACCGCGCTAGACTCTGCAGAGTGTGTTCCAAAATCAAGCGACATCTATGCTTTGACGCCATGCCTGGACGAGGGGTTGATAAGGGTGCAAGGAAGGCTTGACAACGCCGTATGTCTTCCCATATCAGCAAGACGTCATATTATATTGCCAAATAGACATCACGTAACCAGATTAATTATGCAATACTATCATCGAGAGGCACATCATCAAAACGATCACCTCACCATAAACTCAGTGCTCCAGAAATTTTGGGTGCCACATGCGCGCACGCTACTGAAGTCTGTCAAGAAAGAGTGCCAAGTGAGCATACAACAGCGTGCAAAGCCTTTGCCGCCATTAATGGGTCAACTTCCTGCATATCGCCTCCAGCCCTTTGTGAGGCCCTTCAGCTATACAGGTGTGGACTACTGCGGGCCGTTTCATGTTGTTATCGGACGCAGAAGAGAGAAGCGCTGGATTATTTACGTGTTTGACGACACGCGCGCTGCATCTGGAAGTCGCCGAGGACCTCTCCACTGATGCATTCATTATTTGTCTCAGGAATTTTGTCAACCGTCGCGGGATGCCTATAAGGATGCGCAGCGACAACGGGACTAATTTTATTGGGGCCCAAAAGGTACTCAAAAATGAGAGCCGATTGTTCGACTTTGGCCAAATACAACGACATATGGCTAAAAACAACATTGAATGGGTTTTTAACTGCCCGGCCAACCCGAGCGCAGGAGGTTGCTGGGAGCGTCTAGTCCAGTGTGTTAAACGCTAGCTTCATAGAATCATTAAAGAAGAGGCGCCTAAGCTGGAGACGTTCCGCAGCGTTATCATAGAGGCCGAGAACATCATCAACAGCCGACCTCTGACCGACTTGCCTATAAGCGCCGAAGATGAAGAGCCATTAACACCCAATCACTTTTTGGTAGGGTGCCTCAATTCTACGTAGACGCCATCGCTGGAAGAAGAGAAGACGTGCCCGCGCAAACAATGGCGAATTGCGCAAAATTTGAAAGATCGTCTCTGGCGGAGGTGGACTGTTGAGTACCTCCCACAACTGCTGCTACGTACAAAATGGAAAGGAGAAGCTACTCCGCTTAAGCCAGTGCAGCTGGTGATCATATGCGATCCAAACCAGCCACGAGGACAGTGGCGAAAAGGGCTGATCATTGAAGTTTTTGCAGCCAAAGACGGCCAAGTTTGTTCAGCACTAGTCCGAACAGCGCAAGGAGACATCCGCCGCCCAGCCAGCAAGCTATCCGCTTTGAACTTTTGTGAATCCCGGCAAGGATCCACGGGGGGTGGGATGTTGGCGCACAATGGCAACCCCGAATAACTCTTTTACATTTTAATTTTGCAACCGAGGTGTGATCGCCACAAACGAGAAAAGAAAAGTTAAAGTTTTGTTTAAGACAGCAAGCAAGCAAGTGAACATACAATTTTGAAACACGCCACAGATAAATTAGTTGACAATTATTTGTTCAAATCAGGGATTGAATCCAAAAAAGAACAAAATAAAAAGTTCAAAATTTAACCAAAAAAATTCTGTTCTCAAAATAAATATTGTTCAATGAACAAAAAAATATTGTTCAAAAATAAAAATCAGTTTAAGAACAAAAAAATTTTTTAACAAAACATATTGCTCACAGGCTAAAAAAAATCAAAATTTTTGTATGACTTAAAATCAGAGTTCAAGCTCAAGTTCGCAAATTGGTAACGATAGCAAACGCAATAAACTTGGTTCTCGTTCGTGCAAGAATATATAAAATACATATTGGTAGAAAATGTTGTGGTATAAAAGTATGAAGAAGTAACTTTTTTTACATAAAAAAAATCCTAAAATTGTTTTACAGTTAAATCAGACTTTTTCTTGCATATTTGATTTTATAGAATGTATTTAAGATTTTTAGTGTTAATCCTTACTAATAATATATTTTCGAGATTTTTCTACGATAATTTTGACCGATGTCATTTCAAATATATTTGAACGCTGAAAAGTTTCTTTCAACACTCATTTGCGTAGCAGGAATTGATAAAATGATTGCTGCAAATTTAGAAATATGAGTGAGTTTTAAGCTTGGTGCACATGTTAAAGTAGACCCACTGACACATCTACCTGCATACAACCATTTAATTTAAATCACTATAAAGATAGTTGAATTTAAACTACAGCAATAAAAATTGTACGTGTACGTATTCTTATTCAACACTAAAAAGTACACAAAAACTGGGCATTAATGAAGATATGAAAATCTCTATATTTTTTGCCTATTTTGTGCCAAATAGGGGCATTTAACAAAAATAAAATATTTCGGAGCACCACACAAACACATGGTGTGAATATAAGATGGATATTTTCAGTCGTAATGGTCAAAAATATAAACGCACTAACGATAAGATTGTACCTTGAATGTTGTGAATTTTTTGCATAGGAATTTGTTATGTTAAATTTTTTTATGAAAAAGTATACATGTAAGACCGGGTTTAGAATGAATCGGGTTCAAGGATTTCATTTCAGGCATATTTTGTTTTGCTGTTGAACATTATTTGAACAAAATTACTTAAGAAAACATTCACGAAATTGATGGTGTCATAGGGTAAACTGCACCCTTTGCCCCCTTTTTTTTGTCTTTAATAACTATTCATACCGAACCGAAATTTGACCAAGCAACATCGGTTTACCAATCAACCCAGCCTATTGTATATCCAATATACAAAAAATATCGACTGAATTTCTTTGAAATCTAATAAAATTAACATAAAAATTTTTCAAATGAACAAAAAAAATTGAACAAAATTTATATTGTTCAAAAAATAAATATTGTTCAAAGAGCAAAAAAAATTGTAAACCAAAATTTTTTGTTCATAATCAGAACAAAATTTTTGTATAATATTTTTTTTGTTCTGTTCAAAAACAAAATATTTTTGAACAAAAAATTACAATTCAAATAACTGCTATTTCAACCCCTGGTTCAAATACTTTAATAATCTTTACTTCATTACTAATAATAAATTCAACATTATATTCATTAAATTTGGTCTTTTACTATCGTCAACAGTTTATAAGTTTTTTAAGCAACAATACCATACCGAAATCGGTGTAACCGTTATTTAAAGCAAAAAAAAACAAAAATTCACTGCGAAAAAAAGATAGCACTTTTTGCAATAAAAAAATTACACTAAAAAAGCACAAGCAAACCTTATAGAAATTCTTAAAGAGGAACATGTTGTGAGTCCATCGCACCTTGTCAGACTTCTCAATGTCGTCACAATTTTTTGTAATTAATTTTTTAAGTTGAAGTGTTCAAATTTTGTAATGCCGACTTTCATTGAATTTTTACAGCCATTTACCTTGTCGGAAATAAAAACTTAATTGCACTTCTTTTCAGTAGAATTTTACGTAGAATAAGGCTGAATAAAAAGAAATTTGATTTAATACACAATGAAGCGTGTAGCGAAGCAAACTCTTTAGTGCTTCGATAATTTCACTACTTTCGATAATAAGGTTTGACATAATGTTGCATGAAAAACATTATTATTTTCAAAAAAACTCATTGCGCGTAAATGTACCATTTCATTGAACTCAAAAATATCAAAATCGGTTGAGAATTAGCTGATTGGTGGCAATTTTAACGTTTTTTTTTTTGTCATAAAACACCGATTCCCTTGTATAGGCTTGCTTTTATACAAAGTGTTGCCATTTCGTCAAATCTTAACCGGTCAGTTAAGATTAATTAAATTTTGGTCATTTTTGAGTCGTTGGAATGAAATTGTGGTAAGTGACATAAAAAAATACAAGAAATAAAAATGGGTGCTGAAACAGCTGTTACGCGAAATTTAGCGTGTTATATATTGACGGTAATTTAAAGTTCTATATTGACAATGTCACTTACCATACCTTCTTTCCAACGACTCAAAGATGACCAAAATCGGTTAAGATTTGACGAAATAGCAACACTTTGTATAAAAGCAAGCCTATACAAGGGAATCGGTGTTTTATGACGAAAAAAAAAACGTTAAAATTGCCACCAATCAGCTAATTCTCAACCGATTTTGATATTTTTGAGTTCAATGAAATGGTACATTTACGCGCAATGAGTTTTTTTGAAAATAATAATGTTTTTCATGCAACATTATGTTAAAAAAATTCATAGAAACATGCATTTTTTTGTGAAATTAACGAAGCACTAAAGAACTTGCTTCGCTACACGCTTCATTGTGTATTAAATCAAATTTCTTTTTATACAGCCTTATTCTACGTAAAATTCTACTGAAAAGAAGTGCAATTAAGTTTTTATTTCCGACAAGGTAAATGGCTGTAAAAATTCAATGAAAGTCGGCATTACAAAATTTGAACACTTCAACTTAAAAAATTAATTACAAAAAATTGTGACGACATTGAGAAGTCTGACAAGGTGCGATGGACTCACAACATGTTCCTCTTTAAGAATTTCTATAAGGTTTGCTTGTGCTTTTTTTTTTGTTCGATTTCGTCACACAGTGTTATCAGTTGCATTTCAGACGGCAATAAGCGATGATCTTTAATATTCTGAGTAGTTTTGTTTCGTTGATGGAATGAGGGATACATTTTTTAATATTAAGCCGAAAATGGGTTGTTGAAAGAAATAAACTCACGCGGAAATGCAAGTGATTCAAAAACTTTCTGATCAATTTTAAAGTGGCTGAAATAGCAAAAAACTTAGAAAAGTGATTATGAACGAACATTCTTAAAGATCCAAAAATTACGGAAAAACACACAGTCCAGGACGCCCTCACGCTTTAAGCGAAAGAGAAAAACGTGCTATTTTACGAACAGCCTCAAATTCAAGTTTAACTGCGCGCCAAATTGGTGCTCAAGCTAGTGTTCACACTAATGTCCCTAATATTCAAATACTCCTTAAGAGATCTGATGTAATAAAGCGGAAAAAAAATTATGAAAAAGCCCCCTTAACAGAGTCGCACAAAACAGCCAGATTGAATTTGCGGAGAGGCACATTACTTGGAAGAAAAAAAGGCGTCGAGTGTTATTCACCGATGAAAAGAAATTCAACTTGGATGGTCCAGATGGTTGGTATTTTTACTATCATGATCTTACAAATTATTAATCGCTAGCCGCCGCGAGTTTTTTAACAAGAATAAGAACTAAAAATTTTTAAATAAAAGCTTAAGTGCACCAGCAGCTTCAACAGCAGCGGCATCAACAACATCATCAACGCCAGCGGCATCAACTCCAACATCATCCACACCAGCAGCGGCATCAACAACAATAACAACCTACATATTTTGAAAAGCAGAAAAATCAGGTAAAATTTTTTATTTCAATTAATTTTATATTTTTTATATATTGCCTTTTATTATACGTTAATTATTAATAAAAGAGATAAGTGTACAAATTCGCCTCATTGGCGCGGTTCGGTTCGGTAAAGTTGAGAAAAACAAAATAATTAATAATTCTTCAAGTGCAAGTAAGTGTTTTATATTGTATATAAAGTGATATAAATCGGTTTTAACCAAATTTGGCGGGAAAAACCATATATATAACTTTATGTACAAGGTTCCTTGAACTTTGGTGACCGTGGCATGCAGGTTAAGTGTGTGGCTTAGCATGTTTGGAGCCCGGGTTCGATCCCCAGTCGCGGCGAAAAGTTTTTTTCAATAAAAAAATTTTTCTGATCGGTCACCACCTCTCTGCAGACAATGGCAAACCTCAGAGAGTAAATAATGCCATGTAAAGCTTCTTGAGAACATGAGCCGTTCGGAGTCGGCATAAAACATGTAGGTCCAGTTCTCGGTCAATTGTGTGCAAACATTTAATAACACACACAACACAATTGATCATAAGAAGCTCGGTCAAAGTCCTTTCAAGGGCTGAAATGGCCAATTTGTTTTTTTTTTTGTTGTTTTTGTGTCCTTGAACTTGAGACAAGCTTGCGAAGAATTATTTTTCGTCTATTTCTTTTAAAAAAACAAAAAGTTTTTGTGCTCACGGTTGACTTTTAGTAAAAAGTCAAACTTGTGTTTTTTTTTGTAAAACTTACAAAAACAAAAATATCAGCACACTGGGCTGAGTTAATATTTTTGGAGTCAAAAACTTGCAAAATTGTACGGAGCAAGAGTCTTAGCAACATTTCTGCACTCTTTTTCAACAATTTTTGCATTCTTCTTGCCAGAACCGTGCTTTGTGCTTGCTAATAGCAACCCCAAGTTGTGTTTAAAGAGTTTTACACTCTCACGCACTCAATTAAATTGTGTTTGCGTTCAAAGCTAAGACTGCATCTCGTGCCTGCTGCGTTGATACACAGCTCTTTAGCTGGCTGCATATACTTGTAGTGAGAAAGTAAATAAGCTGCACAGTGGGACTAAGTCATCAATTTGCAATAAAAATTGACAGTCTATTTTCATACGAAAATTGCACTGTGGGCTAAACGCAATATTTTGCAAGCACAAATTGATTGGATTAAAAAAAAATAATAAAATATTAATTAAATATATTAAAAATAAAAAAGAAATTTATAAAAAAAAAAAATTAATTTTTTTTCACTAGTTATAATATTATAATAAAATAAATTAAACAAAATAATTTTATTTTTAAAATTAATTTTGTTTTGGTCCATTCACACAAAATACATTTTTTCTCTTCTTTTATTTATTGTTTTTTACGGTTTGTACTGCAATATATATAGAAATATATATATATTGTTTATAATTATATATTTTATTTATAAAAAGAAAAAAAAAATATTTTTACATGTTCACATTTGTTTATACATTTATAGATTTTTATCTTTTTTGCTTACTTCTAATTTTTAAACAAATTAAATTATTACTAGACAAATTGAAATGTCCTCTTTAAAGGCATTTAACCGTCTGTCTGATGCGCTGGTCGAGTTTGAAACTGACTTTAACGCCGTGAAAACTCATGACGTTTTCTACCTGGAGGCTCAAAGTGAAGAGCTAAAAGCCCAGTGGAGAAAAGTTTAAGCCGCATATGATGCTTGTTTGAGCAAAATGTCCAATGACGAGGATTAAGATATTGAATCAATTAAAAAAAAGTATCGCGCCTGCTATCAATCCTATAAACGGATAGCAGGAAGAATCTCTGAGTTTTCTCAGAATAAGCCCTCGAAGCAAACAATTACTTCAGAGCCGGCGGCAGTCATGGGCCACAGCATGCCTGTGCCACCATGATTTCCTCTCATGGCCGTCCTTCAGAGACATGTTTACGGCCATTTATATAATGAACTCGCTTCAGTGGAAAAGTTATTCCACTTAAATCAAAAAACACGGGGAGAAGAGATTGTTCGAAAATCTCCTTTAACCAATTATGGTTTTGCAAAAGCTTGGCAAGATTTATCTGACCGATACGAAAACAAGCGTATCATGGTCAACAGCCAATTCAAAATATTATTTAATCTGCCCCATGTGCCATATGTCAATGGTTATTTTTTTGCGCTTTAAATGAACAACATTGATATCAATAACTGAGATGCAATCTTTGTTTACCAATGTTTGACAAGATTGCCAGAGGTCACGCTCTGCTTATGGGAGCAGCCTATTTCGAATAAAAACGAAATTCCTAAATGGACTGATCTCGATTCCTTCCTCAAGAGTCAGTTTCAAACTCTTGAAACCGTGTCTGATATTCGCAGCTCTAGCGGCGCAATACCTAGACAAAACTTCACCACATCTTCCTCCAACTCTAAACCAAACCAGACCAATTCATCTGGTAAAAAATTAAATAACTACCACGTTAAAATAACTTCAGCCATTTGTAAGCTGTGCTCTACCGAACAGCACGCACTTCGCTTTTGCCCCCGTTTTCAAAGAATGGATACTCAAAATCGGCTAGCAATGATTCGCAAAAATAGGTTTTGCCCCAATTGCCTAGCCCATTCTCATGAGGTGAAAGAGTGCAAGAGTCAGTATTCGTGTGTGTTGTGCAAACAACGTCATAATACTCTCTTGCATCGAGACTCAACTCCACCCCAATCCCCTGCTTAGAGTGTTGACTCAAGTAGGTCCAGCTCTCGATCCAACCCCCGGGGCTCTAACACACAATCCCATTCTAGAGTCCACTAGCAATGACGTTCAATCATGTTTCGCTACCCCTACCAAGCACGTATTGCAAGTGACGTAATGGTGACCGTATGTCACCTAGGATCAGCGTACACAACTAGAGCTCTGATCGAATCTGGCTCTGAAGGTACGTTCGTATCTGAAAGATTGCAGAAGCTATTGAAGTTACCCACAAGAGCCGTAAGCGCTCAAGTTTCGGGGCTTAATAACGCAGTTTCAGCGCAAGTGACGAAAGCTTGCGAAATAATTCTCAGTTCGCCTATAAATAGGCAATTTCAAATAGAATCTACAGCATTTGTGCTGTCATGCTTTACTGGGAATCTGCCGTCATGCTCCATTGATGCTTTTTTGTGCAAAATTTTTGGCGGATTTACAACTGGCAGACCCGCACTACTTCAGAAGTGATCAAGTTGACGTACTTATCGGTTGCGATTTGTACCCTGCCATCATTCTCGATGGCATTCAACGCAATATTCTTGGATCACTTTTGGCATAAGAAACAGTTTTCGGCTGGATTTTCACAGACCCTATGCCTTGAAACAAAATATCCAGCTTTACAACATGTTTGAGCCATTATAGTGAAGTTGCGATCGATCAACAGATCGCACGTTTTTGGGAGTTGGAGGAACTACCTAAAAAACAATTTTTATCCCAGTCTGATTAGTTTTGTGAGGAAAACTATCAGAAAACCACAAAACGCGATGGCAAAGGTCGATACATAGTTACCTTACCATTTAAAAATGAATTCCCTGATGACATTACTCTTGGATTTTCTCGAGGTATAGCTTTCAAGCAGTGGGCTAGAAGTGAAGCTCGATTGAACAATAATCCAGAATTAAAGACGCAACAAAGAAGTGGTGAATGAGTACCTCAAATTGGGTCACATGGAAAAAGTTGCTATTCCAATATTTGAAAAGTCACCATCTCATTATTATTTGCAGCATCATGCAGTAATGAAGCCAGAGAGTACTACAACAAAAGTTCGGGTATTATTCAATGCGTCAAGTTCCACCTCGAATGGGGTCAGCTTGAACGATGTCCTGCACGCAGGCTCTGTTCTTCAGGCTGATTTGACGCTCCTGGTATTAAAATGGCGGTTTTTCAAATACGTTTTTAATGGTGACATCCAGCAGATGTACCGCCAGATTCTTGTTGATCTTGCTTTCCAACGAATTCTATTTCGAAGCTCACCTGATGATATAATTCAGGATTATGAGCTCAAGACAGTTTCGTTTGGCCTAAACTGTGCTCCATATTTAGCCATTAGAACCATGCTGCAATTAGCACATGATGTTCAGCAGCAATATCCCCTTGCTGCTCAAATTTTGCGAAATTTCACATATGTTGATGACGCTCTTGCTGGAGCTCACGATGTGGAAAGCGCAATAAAGGCTAGAAATAAGCTTATCGCTGCTTTAGACTCTGCAGGTTTTACTATGCGAAAATGGACTGCAAATGCTTCAAGCATTTTGGTAGACCTGTCTACAGAGCAACTTTTTCATAAAGACTTTTTAAAGTAAGAAGATGCAAGTTGCGCCAAAGCGTTAGGAATTTGTTGGAATGCCACTTCAGATCTTTTCTACTTTACCGTGTGGTGACTCAATACCACCACATATAAACACCATCACAACATACTGTAACGAACCTCCCTGGGTTCTTTTGTAACGCTGAGGTACGCTCAGCGGGATTCCAGGGTCCGTGACAAGAATTAATAACACTTTGGGTTTTTTTATAGTTATCTAGGCTTAACAATGTTTTATTGTTTTCTTGTTTACTTGCTATAATATAGTTTTCTTGCTCTCCTGCTGCTCCGCCGTCGTCTAGCAGTTGGGCCTACAAGCCACCAACACTGCTAGCTGGAAAAATAAATAAACACGCGGGCTTACAAGCCACGGACTAGTGTTTAATTTGAGCAAGCGGTTAGTTTACCTTGTTTTCCCTTGTGGTTGCTGCAGCTCCTCGATGCAGACTCTGCTTGTTGTTCTTTCGTTATTTTGGACTCTGCTTGCTGCTATTCTGCACTCTGCTTCGCACTGAATGTTAATAATCACGCACTGACTTTTCTCGCACACTGAATATAATCAAAGACTGATCGTCACAAATTATGATCAAAGACTCCTCGTCTGTGGTTGCGTTGCCTTTAATAGTTGCCTTGATGTGCTTTTGTTGTCAACCAGATCCCGCAATCGAAACTTCTCGGTCTTCTTGGCGTTAACAAGATACCGTACGCCGTACGCCTTGTTGTTGCAACCAGTTGCTTAGATTGGCACATCACTTTGCCTTTGCCTATGTGCGCTCAAGTTGTTCCGCTACACGACTGCACGAAAAATATCAAGCCAGCATTATCCGTGTGCGTGTGTCGTTCCTCTCTTTCTTGTCCGTGTGTTCTTGTTTATTTGTGCAGAGTTGTATTATTTTATGTAAGTGTTTGTAAAAAAGTTTGTTCACTAATGATGGTGGTGTTCACCAAGTGTGGCGCTTTAAATGTTGGCGTCAAAATCGACAACGTCGATTTTTGGCGTCACAATACAAAACACACACTTTAAAATATGCACTTTCATATTTATCCAAAAAACTATTTTCTAAGAATCAAAATATTGTCAAGTATTATAAATCAAAAATTTTCATTTGTAAAATTATTATTCAATTTGTGTTCGATAAAAACAGTTGTAAAAAATAAATATTAAAAAAAAAATTAAAATTTAAATAAATAAAGAATTTTCATTTGTGGACACACCCACTAAATATTAAAAAAAAATTAAAATTTAAATAAATAGAGAATTTTCATTTGTGGACACACCCACAATTGGCGATCCTGCCAAGAGCGCAAAGCAAACGCCCACGACGACGACAACATCCAAAAGAATCCAAAAGACGAAATTCCGAACAACACACACAAAGAAGCAAATACAAAAAAATTAATGCCAATAAAAAACCAGGAGCTGCACGGAAACTATTTTTGCGATCTTTTATGCTGACATCAAAAAGCGGCAGTGAAGAGATACACAGCAACACCACCATCAGACACAACAGCACTACCTGCTCCAACAGACAGCCACCACTGCTTCAACAACGTATGCTACCCACAAAAGCCCGCACAACACAGTAACGGTGTCACATCGCAAACAAAGCGCACCAAAAGTACAATCGATCCACTAGAAGCAACAGAAAATGCACCAAACCCTCAGCAAATAACAATATAGACTGTTGTAGCGGATAATAAACCTGCCCAGCAACAAAATTTTAAAACCTCTTCGATCTCCTCATATAACTTGGAATATAACTAGAGCTGGAGAGTAGGAACAATAACAACCAGCACCAAAATCAAAACCAAGAACCGATCATTAACGGAAACGACAACAAAAAGGAACCCTATACCTGCCGGTAAGGTAACACAACAACAGCAATAGCAACAACAGCAATAACACAACAACAACGAAATCAACAGCAACAACAATAACAACAATAGGAATAACAACAGCAGCAATAACAACAACAACACCAGCGGCAATAACAACAACAGCAATAGCAACAGCGGCAATAAGAACAGCAGCAATAACAACAACATTAAACAACAACAACTCCAGCAACTACAACAACAACAACTACAATAGTTATGATAGCATAACCGACAACAACAACAACAGACATATCGGAATATACATTTTTTTATTATATCAAAAAAATTTTAGAAACTTTTGTAATATTAATTTTTTTGACATTTTATAAAATTGTTTTTACAGGTTGCTTTTTTATTTTTAGCTTTACACGAGGCACACACTTAGCTTTTAAAACGTATGTTAGACAATAGGGACATATGAAACCTATTGTCTCACATCCGTAGGCACTCCACTGCACTAGGGAAACACATTATAGGGACACATTTTAAAAAATATGAGTTTCACATACACGACCACTCCACTCCAGACAACCCTCCACCCCTTTACATACTTCTAACCCTCTCTCACACCGCTCTCATTTCGGCGAAGGTGACCATCACCCTCCCAATCCATTTGATGCACCAATGCATCCAGAAATACAAGCGGCGTCAGTAAAATTGCCACAATTCTGGACCACTTGTCCCGACGCATGGTTCGCCCATGCAGAAGTGCAATTTCAGGCAAAAGGAATCACAGCTGACAAGCCAAAGTACGAGTACCTCGTAACCGCTCTACCCCAAGAGGTAATTATAACAGTGTTAGACTTCATACAAAAACCTCCGTCCTTAAATTTGTATGAAGGCTTAAAAAGAACTTTGATTGACCGACACTCTTTAAGTGAAGCCAAGAGGTTCGACAAAATTTTGTCTGGCACTCAGATGGGTGACCAAAAGCCATCTCAATTTTATAGGTCACTTATAATGTTAGCCGGTATTACAGTCAGTAACGACTTAGTTTATAAAATTTGGCTTCGCAAACTTCCCAAAAGCCTTAATATTGCTTTGACTGGATCTGGTCATGGAGAGCTTGAGGAACAATTGAAACTAGCCGACAATTTGTGGGAAGTTATGTCAGAATCCGAAGTCGCTTCAGTTGTCAATAATGCCCAGCGCATGACAAAAATCACCCAAAACTCTGAGCTTGCGATGATAACGCAATCGTTTGCTGAAACAACGTCCAAAATCTTAGAAAGTTTCAACAAACTAGCAATTGAGGTCCAAGAGTTAAAAAAACGAACGATCCCGTAATTATTCACGTTCGAACTCGAGAAAGAATAATTTCCGAAGATTTTCAAGACGTAGATCCCCGTCAAGAAGTGTGTCACGACAACGACCTACCAACTGGGCATGCAGATACCATTTTAGGTTCGGCAGGGCAGCCAGGCAATGCGAACAACCATGCTCATTCGGTCAAAACGACACCCAACACAACACAACACAACACAACATAACTCAACAAACTAAGTGACTCCATCATTGCGACGGCTAATGATGGAAGTCACACAATACTCACACGCCGCCTTTTTATATACGATAACGACAATCACATAAACTTTTTGATAGACGGTGGAGCAGAAGTTTCAGTACTTCCAATAAATAAATTCAAAGCCCACAAGAAAAATTCAGACTTAATACTAACAGCAGCTAACGGTAGTACAATCGCAACTTTCGGCAAGAAATTACTTAACGTAAATTTGAAACTAAGACGCGATTTCCCTTTCACATTCATACTAGCAGACATTACAAGACCCATCATAGCAACAGATTTCCTTACGAAATATGGACTCTTGATATACTTAAAACACAAGAAACTCATTGATCCACTTACACAACTATCAGTTAACGCAATCACAGCATTTACAGAAACATCACTACCCAAACTAATTACACTAGACAACAAATATACTCAAAAATTACCCATCACTTACAGCAGAACCCGACTACAACAAATCAGTTAAACAAAAAACAGTACACCATATAACTACAGAAGGACAGTTACCTTTTTCAAGACCAAGACGCCTTGATTCCAACAAATACAAAATCGCCAAACAAGAATTTGACTTCTTAACCAAAGCAGGCATCTGCCGTCCTTCAGACTCCATGTCATCGTCTCCACTACATCTAGTACCAAAAAAAGATGTGAACGACTGGAGACCCTGTGGTGACTATAGAAGACTAAACGCAATTACAGTCCCAGACCGCTACCCTCTACCACACATAGACTACCTATCTATTGACTTACACAACGAACATATATTTTCGAAATTAGACCTAGTTAGAGCATACCACCAAATCCCCATGGCCACTCAAGACATACATAAAACCGCGATTACTACACCGTTCGGAATGTTTGAGTTTCTGAGAATGCCATTCGGCTTAAGAAATGCAGTTCAAACATTCCAGCGATTTATCAACAAAGTATTACGAGAACTAGACTTCGTATTTGTATACCTCGACGACATTCTGGTGGCAAGCGATACAGAAGAAGAACACCTCAAACATCTTAATTTAGTTTTTGAACGACTAGACAATTACGGACTAAACATTACCAAACATTACCAAACAAATGTATTTTCGGCGTAGACAGAATAAATTTTTTAAGTTACGACATTTCAAACAAAGGCATACAACCATCTCCCGATAGAATTCAGTGTATTGTTAACTATCTAAAACCAGAAACAGTTAAACAAATGTAGAAATTCATTGGGATGATTAACTACTACCACAGATGCATTCCTAAATTAGCACACACACTCACACACATTTATGATATGATAGCTTCAGCAACAAAAACGAAGGACAAACACTTAACATGGACAGAAAACACAACAGAAGCATTCGCAACCATAAAAGAAAGTTTTACTAAGGAAGTGCTAATTAATCATTTTAATAGCAAAGCAAAACTTTTTATCGCTGTAGATGCATCTAACACTGCTATAGGTGCAGTTTTACAACAAGAACACAATCAGGAAACAGAACCACTAGCTTTCTTTTCAAAGAAATTATCACCATCAGAGACAAATACAGTACGTTCGATCGCGAACTTTTAGCAATTTACCTTACAATTAATCACTTTAGACACTATTTAGAGGGACGAACATTTACAATATACACAGATCACAAACCACTTACTTCAGCATTACATTCAAAAACAGAGAGAAGCCCAAGGCAAACACGACACCTAGAATTCATTGCACAGTTTTCCAACGACATCAGACAATTAAAGGTACCGATAACACCGTAGCAGACGCACTTTCAAGAGCTGAGATAGAGGCTTTCACAACCTCTGAGATAAACCTCAGAACTCTACACAAAGAGCAGACTTCAGATTCAGAACTACAAGAGATACTAAATAAACACACTTATAAATTCGAACAAATACACATTCCAATACTTAACATAAAAATTTGGTGCGAACAAACAAGTTCAGGAACACGTCCATACATTCCACAAACATTACGCAAACAAGTTTTTGAACAATTACATAACATTTCACATCCAGGTACACGAGCTTCTCGACGTCTCATAACACAAAGATACTTTTGGCCCAAAATGAACACACAAATCAACAAACCCAGCAAACCAAATGATATCGTTACGATATCGAAATGATATCATTAAAGTGATAACTTTTATCGTTAACGATTTTCGAAACGATATTGTTTCGATATCGATAAATGACCATTTTCGATACAAAATGACCTATCGTTAACGATATCGAGATTCAATAAAATGTCGATATCGTTACTATATCGAGGTTGAATAAAATTTCAATATAGCAACGATATCAGCTCTAAATAAAATACCGATATTATAACGAAATCGAGATTGAAAAATATTTCGATATCCAAACGATTTCGATGCTGTCAAAAATTTCGATTTTAAAACCATATTGATATAAAATAATTTTTGATAATGTAATTCAAATTAATACCTTTGATGTTTTTGCATTGATATTTGCTTCTGAATGCACCTTGAAAAAACAGTTAAATTAATGAACTTATTAGAGAACAAAAGTTATTTTAAATACATAAATACATAAATACAAACTACAAATATAGTTATTACAAACATACCTCAATTTTAATGTTTTCTTCAAACTAAATCACTTATTAATCATTAATTAACTTATACATTTAAACAAAATTTAAGATTTTTCTAAGCAAAGTTTATATGTTATGAATACAGTTGAAAGTGTTTCTTTTTGTTTTTTTGCTTAAATAACATCTTATAGCATTATATAACATCGCAATAAAGCTTAGAAACATAAAAAAATATTAAGTATCGAAAAATTTATCGGAAATTTTTAATATTCGATATCGTTTCGATATCGAAATTATATCGCCAAATTTAACTATCGAGATCTGGTTTGCTGGGAATGGTCACAAGAATGCGTTAGATGCCAACGAGCTAAAATACATAGACACACGAAGACAATTCCACACAAAATAGACATCCCACACGGTCGTTTTGAGCATGTTCATGTCGATTTAGTTGGCCCTTTACCAATATCAAATGGTTGCAAATATCTGCTTACCCTAGTTGACCGAAACACACGTTAGCCCGAAGCGTATCCATTTAAAGATACCAACACCAGTACTATCGCAGATACACTTCAAATGGAATACATCTCACGTTTTGGAGTTCCTCTGGAAATAACTTCCGATCGAGGAAGTCAATTCACGTCCACAACATTTAGAAACTTCGTAAAGAATCTAGGAAGCAAACACATTACCACTTCTGCTTATCATCCACAAGCTAATGGGATTGTAGAACGATTTCACCGCCAACTAAAGACTTCTCTAATAGCGAGTAACAACCAGACAAATTACACAGAGCTACCACTAGTTCTTCTAGGACTCAGGTCCACGGTCAAAGAAGATATTAAAGCTTCACCAGCTGAAATTGTTTTTGGTCAAACACTCAGGCTACCACAGCAAATAGTAATACACAGCAGTCAGAACTTTAATTCGTCGGAGACCTTATCTAAACTTAAAGAGGCCGTAGAAGATCAAAAGTCAAACATTGCGCATCACAGCACCAACTTCCAACAATATATACCTCGAGCTCACAGTTCATGTAACTTTGTCTTCGTCCGCAACGACACGGTTCGTAAAACAATGCAAGAGCCGTACAATGGTCCCTTCGAAGTTATTGAGAGAACACCGAAATACTTCACAATTCGTAAAAATAACACTAACATAACAGTCAACATTGACAGACTTAAACCCGCCTCCTTAGACACTAAAACAGCACAGACACATTCAACTAACCATAAAAATACAAAAAAAGTACACTTTAACCTATTAGCCAACACGACCAAAATTTTTCAGAAAGGATGGGGAATAATGTGGTGACTCAACACCACCACATATAAACACCAACATCACATCATACAAAACACACACTTTACAAAATATACACTTTCATATTTATCCAAAAAAAACTATTATCTTAGAATCAAAATATTGTGAAGTATTATTAATCAAAAATTTTCATTTGTTAAATTATTATGAAAATTGTGTTCGATAAAAACAGTTGTAAAAAATAAATATTAAAAAAAATTAAAATGTAAATAAATAAAGAATTTTCATTTGTGGACACACCCACTAAATATTAAAAAAAAAAATAAAATTTAAATAAATAAAGAATTTTCATTTGTGGACACACCCACAACCGCTAAGGGTCTTGAGATTAAATCATCGTATACAAAACGTGAGGTATTATCAATGATAGCCCAACTATTCGATCCTGCAGGTTGGCTGGCACCTATTGTGGTGACAGCAAGAATTCTAATGCAGCGCATCTGGTTGGATGAAATTGATTGGGATGAAAATCTCACATTACACAGTTTTCAATCTTGGCAATCTTTTTTGCTAGATTATGAAAAAAAATATTCGCATACCACGTTTTGTTGGGTTTTCACCTGATTCCGACGTTGAGTTTCACGCCTTTTGCGATGCTTCTGAAAAAGCATACGTCGATTTACATTCGCGTAAAGCAAAATGATTGCGTTGTCAGTCATCTACTTTATGCGAAAAGTAAAGTTGCTCCAGTCAAGACGATCTCACTACCGCGTCTTGAATTATGTGGCGCGGCACTTCTCGCGGATATGGTAGACACCTTATTATCGCACCTTGAAATTGAAAGACAAAGCTTATATTGCTGGACTGATTCCACAATAGTGCTTGCCTGGCTTTGTAAGCCCCCTGTTCCTGGACGACCTTCGTAGCCAACAGAGTTTCGAAGGTGGCAGAGAAGGTCGGAATTCAAAATTGGTTTCATGTAGACACGCATGAGAACCCTGCAGATTTAGCAATGCGTGGAGTTACGCCACAAGAGTTAGTCGATAATATTCTTTTGTGGCATGTACCTTCTTGGCTCTCGCTCGGACGATCGGCTTGGCCAAGAATGACGCAACCTCCTGCTCTAGAAACTTCGCTTGAGCGCAAAGCTGTAACATTACACATTGCATATTTTTCGAAATATGAATATATTTTAGTGCGGTTTTCCTCGCTATCGCGTGGATTGGGAGTGTGAGCGTACGTGTTTCGCTCTCTGCATCGCTCCTACCCCAAGTATCGTGTGTCCTTTAAAAAAAAAAACAACATGCCTAGAAACGGCAGAAATCAAATTTGTGAAAACACGATTGGCACTCTTATGTCAAAAAGTAGCTTTTCCAAACGAATATCACTGTTTGGAAACAAATCAGATAATTGGAGCAAAGAGCCCCATTCTTGCTCTAAATCCATTGTTCAACAACGACGAGTTAATGCGTGTTTGTGGACGGCTAGCCTCTTCACCAATCCTATCATATGATGAAAGGCATCCAATTATAGGTCTGTTTCCGTACGCACTTCAAGTAAAGTTCGAGTAAAGTTCGGGTAATAGAGAGTAATTTGATTATTTGTCAAAATAAGAAAATTTGTCAAAAAGTACGGAAACGGTTTCAAGTAAGTTTCAAGCACAACAGCTGTTTTTTGAAAACAATAAAATTTATTTACTTTGTTATTGTATTTAAAACACTTTCGTAAGCATTAATTATGGTTATATTAACTATTGTTATTAATTTGGTAACCAATTTCATAAATTTTTTTCACAAAACAATGCAATAATATAATTTGATCACTTTGGCAATCAGCTGTTTGAAGCTCGAGATTGGAGCTCGAAGAAATTTTTCAAGTAAAGTTCGAGTAATAGAGAGCGACAAAAAGTGACATTTTGCTTGTTCTTCTTCTCTCTCGTGCTGGAAAAATGTGTAAAGAAACGCTTTCGAGTAACTTCAAGTTACTTGAAGTGAGTACGGAAACAGACCTTATATTACCATATAATTGTCACTTTTCACGCCTTTTAGTACGTTTTGTCCATGAGATCTCAATTCATGGAGGGAATTAATTAGTGCTTCGACTTATTCAGATGCAATATTGGATCCCGCGTGCTAAAACCCTTATAAAATCAACTTTGCAAAACTTGTGTAATCCACATGAAACGCCAACGAACACAAATAATGGCTGCGCTGCCAGCTGAGCGAACTGTCATTTCAAGGCCATTTGCTGCGACTGGTATTGACTTCGCGGGCCCATTCGACATTTAAAGCTACATTGGTAGATCTTGTCGAATAAGTAAGGGCTATGTTTGTTTGTTTGTGTGCTTTTCAACTTAGGCAATTCGTTTTGAAGCCACGAGCGATGTATCGACCGCTACTTTTCTAGCAGCTTTCTCGCGATTCACTGCGAGACGTGGCTGCCCAGCTAACGTGTACTCCGACAACGGTACAAACTTTAGCTGCGTTCGATTCGCCAGCCTATACTCAATTTAAGTAGCTTATTTCAAAATTTGTATGAGAAAACAACAAAAAAGTCTCCAGGTAGTTGAGCATAGAGAAAGTCAACTACCTATTGAGTTGAGTAAAGTTGCGTTGCCAAGTTCTTATATTTTTACTTGGTTTGTGTACGGGATAGAGTTAAATGTCATAGATTCTGCCAAAATGTGATGTGAGTGCAAAAACAAAATTAAGGGGACGTGACGCCTTCAAAATTTTTTTTTTAATGTTTTGAAATTCGTATAAGTTGAATAAAAAATAAGATATCATTTTGAAAATTACAAATATATTTTTTGGAAAAAAATTACGCAAAAAAAATTTGTTTTTATTATTTTAATCGCACATATTGCTACTGGAATTTTTTAAAAAGTCATTAAACAAATAATGGCGGGCGTGATAAAACAAAAACTACTCGACTGATCGTACTGAATTTAAATATGTTATATAACAGTTGTCGATGCATGGAATGACCTACGGGCAGCGAAATCGGTCTTATATATTTTGAGTTTTTGGCCGATTTTGTCCAAAAACACTTGACAATTTTCGGAAAAACGCCGCCATTTAGTCATTTTTCAGCCAAAATTGTTTCCTCTAGTTAATTCGATGGTGGTTTTGATGCTGATAAAAACCCCGTTTTTGGTATTTTTTTCGATGTTCCAGTGAGTCGTTATCACGCCCGCCATGGTTTTTTGGTGTTTTTTTAAATAATTCCTGAAGCCATATATGCAAATAAAAAAAATCAGGAATCATTGTTTTTGTGTATTTTTTTACTACAAAATATATATATAATTTTTAAAAATGATATCTTACTTTTTATTAAATTTATAGGCATTTTAAAACATTAAAAGACATTTTTTTGAAGGCTTCACGTCCCCTTAATTTTGTTTTCCTCCAAGCAGTCAACTGTTTTATTTTCAAAAATTTCAAAATATTTTATATCTATTGATTTTTTGGCAGGAAAAAAATTTTAATTTATTTATTGATGTGGTCGTCATAACAAAAGTGTTGCCAACTATTGAGCAAATAAAAGCAAAATCAGTACACGTTTTATTCACAAGGAGGTTGAGCACTGGCGAATCGAACGCAGCTTTTGTTGGAGCGTCAAACACGTTAACAAGGGATTTCAAAGCCTTCTTACTTTTTCTCCCAGAGCCTGGCGTTTTTGATAAAGGGGTAAGCTGTTTATATCGTTTTATGGTCCCTCCGACAGTTTTTACGCACACGCCAACTTTCTTAGCGATCTTTTTGTACGTGGTGTTTGGATTTTCCAGGTTTTTGCAAATAATTCCTTTCCGCTTTTCTTCTTATTGAGACGACATCTTTTCAGTAGCTCTTTTATTTACTAATGAGTATTTTTGTTTTTAATCTGCAATATTTATACTTTATTAAGGTACAAAATATGTTGCTATAGAGATAACACTTTTTTATAAATAACCTAAAAACAAAAGGACAGTTATTTCTGGGACAGTCTTAATATTGAGAGTGAAATAAACGAAAATATGAAATATTTATTTTATTTATTAAATTTAGAATATAATATAAAATATTATAACTAAAATACGGAAGAAGAGAGTTCTGGCTGCAGAGGCCTTCGACTCGATATAATATTATTTTTTGATACGATAAACGATTAGAAGAATTTAAACTGTGTTAATCAAATTACATTTCTTGAAAAAATCATATATTGATACTAAATTATTGTAACAAGCATTAATTAATAAGTTGGATGGCAAAATGGAGTTAAAGAGATCTTTTCTTATGCTCACAATGGAAGGACAAACGTTGAGTAGGTGATCGGCAGATGAAGGACCTCCGCAGAGAGGACATCTTTGTTGTTGTTTACCTAAAAGTAGGTGTTCGTGTGATAGTTTGGTGTGGCCGATTCTGAGGCGGACAAACAGTTTTGTTTGTTGACTTGTAGCGTTATTTGGGTAAAGTATTTTGATGCAGTTGGGATTGAAGCTGGTGTAGCGGTGGTTAAAAGATGACCAAGTTGATAACTTAACGTTGCGTAAGTAATTATAAATAACTTTGTGCAAATCTTTATTTTCATATGCGTAGAAAGTTAAACAAGGCGATTTTGCGGCAATTCGAGCTGCTTCGTCTGCCAGTAAGTTTCCCATTATTCCATTGTACCCTGGGACCCAGAGGAGCTTGACTTTGTCATGATAGCGAATACAAAGATCTCTTATCTTACCAACGATGAGTTTGTTATTGTTGATGTTTTGTATGGCATCAACGGTGGCCAAGCTATCTGAGCAGATCACAAACTTACCCCTGTTGCGTTGTGCATGCATAAGGGCTTCGTATATTGCTACTGCCTCAGCGGTAAATACGGAGGTATTAAGAGGAAGCCATCCTCTTGAAATCAATAGTCCTTGTTGGTCGACTACAGAGAAGGTGGTGATGGCATTGGTTTTAGAACCATCTGTGTAAAGCATTTTCCAGCTATTTTGACTATATAGGTTTAGTTGCTCAAGAAAGAGCTGTTGGTATCTGACGTCGCAAGTAGTAGCTTTTTTGTATTCTTTAAGTATTGTGTTGAAAGAAGAATTTTTCAATAGCCAATAGGGTTGGGATGAAATCGTAGGGCAGTTAGGAGACGGAGCAATGTCCAGTTGTTTACAAAATGTTGCACACCGACGTACAGTAGATTTAAGTTTGTACTTGCGTTTGTGACGACTAGCATTAAGGAAATCATTGTATAGGACTTTGTTGGTTGTATTTATTAATTTCGGGATTATTTTCCATGTAGCTTCAGTTATCCTTTCTTGAATACTGGGTAATCCTGCTTCAGCTAAAACACATTTTGTTGGTGAGGTGGGAAACGCATTTATGCTGCGACGAACTGCTGTATGATATGGAGCATCTAGGAGTTTGATGTTTGTGTTTGCGCACCATCCAAATATCGGGAGCCCATAATCAATTTTTGCGAGCATAAGAGATCTTGTAACATTTAGTATAGTATTGATATGTATCAGTGAGTGCTTAGAACATAAGTATCTTATTATATTTAATCTATTAATAAGGTTTTTTCTAAGGTTAGAACAATGTTGCCTGAAAGTAAATCTTTTATCAAAGATAATGCCAAGTATTTTTAATTTATCCACACATTCAATATCTATATTGTCAAAATTAAAATTAGGGAAATTACAATTGTGTTTTTTACATATGTGCAAAGTTTTACATTTATCGATAGAGAGAGTGGTACCCGACCATAATCCCCATACTTTTATATCCATTAAAATTTTTAAAAAAGTATCTTTTACAAAAGTGGTATCTTTGATTTTTGTAAATATAATGGCATCGTCTGCATAAATTGATAAATGTATATTTTGATATTTTAATAATATTTTGTTTAATTGCTCAAAGGCAACTATAAATAGCACGACGGACAGTGGTGAACCTTGCGGTACACCGTTGCACAGAGGGTGGGGTGAAGATAGAACATTATTGATTTTAACTTGAAATTTGCGGCCGATCATAAAGGCTTTTATAATATTAAAGACTTTGGGCCCAACGCCCCAGTTTTCTAGTTGCTTTAAGACTGCGTGAACACCCACCCGTTCGAATGCTTTTTCGAAGTCAGTTACCAAGACTGTTACATGATTTTTGGTCGAAAGAGCATCCGCCACGAAATGTTGGAGATGCAACAGTGCGTCCATCGTGCTATGTTTACTTTTGAATGCCACTTGCGTATGGCTTATGAAATTATTTTTTGTTATGAACCACATTATTCTTTTGGCGAGCATTTTTTCAAAAATTTTGGAAAGACACGATAGTAGCGATATTGGTCGGAATCCGTTTATATCGTGATTAGATTTATTAGGTTTGGGAATAGGCAAAATTATTGCAGTGCGCCAAGTGTGGGGGTATACACCTTGTACAAACATAGTGTTATACAGTTCTAAAAGTTTATTTTTTGCATTACTAGGCAGATTTTTTAGCATAGGGTACGATATGCGATCCTTACCCGGAGTTTTACCTTTGGCATATTGAAGTGCCATTTCTAGTTCTGTTAAAGTAAAATTAGCTCCTAAGTGGTTGTGAGAAGAAACTATATTGTCATTAAGATAAGGCCTATTTAATGTTGTGTTTTTATTGGAGACGTATTCGGAGGGAAAATTGGAATCGTTTGAATAATTAGACCAATTGGAAGCAAAAGCTTCAGCTATTGCACCTGCGGAAGTAATTAAGGTTTGATTAAGCTTGATGGATTTAATAGGAGCTTGTGGGATCCCAGTGAGAGATTTTATATCAGCCCATACCTTCTTAGGTGTTGAGAGGGGCGAAATTTTTGATGTAAAATCTTCAAGGCTTTTCCGTTTAGCTGCCATAATAGATTTTTTGAAGAAAGCATTTGCTTTTTTATAGGATATTAAGTTTAATAACGATCTGCAACGTTTATAGGTTTGCCAACAGCGTTGTTTTTCTTTACGAAGATTATTTAATTCTTGATTCCACCAATAGGTGTAAGTTTTTCTAGGACTGGGTTTTGTTTGTGGTATAGCTAAGTTGGCAGCTGATCTGATAGCTTTTGTAATTTTGGCCGTCTCATGATGAACATTGACAAAAGGCCAATTATAAAATTGGTTTTTACAAGACATTTGGAACAGGGACCAGTCTGCCCGATCCGTGAGATATTTTGGGATAGACTTAGTTCTCTCAAAACTGAGATTGGTTATAATATCTGTTTGGATCGGGAAATGATCGCTTCCGTAGAAATTATCAGCAATTTTCCAGTGGCACCTAGGGCTTAGTTGTGTCGAGACTATGGTTAAATCTATATGGGTGAATGTGTTGCGGGATGAAAAATGAGTGGGGGAACCGTCATTAAGTACCATAAGATTCTCTGTTAATACAATGTTTTCAATTTTGGTGCCTCTGTTGTTTATTTTTGGAGAGCCCCAAAGCGGACTCCAAGCGTTAAAGTCGCCAGTTAGAATGGATAGCGATTGTATTTGGTTTAATAAGGAAGTTATGTTGTTTTCGCAGAAATCTTGGTTAGGTGGGATATACATATTTATAATTGTGAATTTAAAATTTAAGTCAAGTTGTACCGCAAGCGATTGAACAGTAGAATTAGTGTTAATTAGTTTGTGAGGGATGTGTCTCTTAATTAATATACTAATACCTTGCTTGGAAGTTTGATTGCAGGGTAGGTTCAAAAAATACCCAATATAGGGCTTAGGTGTGATAATATTCTTAGTTTGAAATGGAATGTGGGTTTCCTGAATACATATAACATCAGGGTTTTTATCTTTGATTAACAGAGAAAGTTGTAAGTAATTATTTATATAGCCTTTCATATTCCATTGAACTAAACTAATGCTCATGTATTCCTAGTTAAAAATAAAGCAGAAATATGTCTGCATTTATGAAATTGAAAGATAATATTTTATTTATTTTTGGTTTTTTTTAAGGTGATTACAAGATTTCTTCTGCTGATTCATCTGAAGATACATCAGTGAGATTAATTATGTTAGAAAGAGAATCATTTGAAAATTTAGTAGTTTCATATGGTTTTGTATCGTTGTCGTTGTGCGTTTCTAAATTGTCAAGTTTAATTTGGGAATCGACTTCCATGTCAACATGTGTGCCAAATTGAGAGTTATTTTGTTTTTGTAGAAGTGTTGCTATATTAAGATTAACCGGTTTCGTGTTGTTAGATGTTGTAGAAGTTGTAGATGTTGTTGTTGTTTCAGTTCTTGTTGATTTTGTTATTTCTAATTTAGGTTTTTTATTGTTGCTGTTTTTTGATTGAAAATGAGAAGCAGAAGAAAGTTCAGTGGAGTCAAGAAAAGGGTTTATTGTGGGTGAATTGGATTTCTCTGAAGTATTACTATTGCTGTTTTGGTAAGTGTTATTATTAATGGATGTAGAGGCAGCTATAGCTGCATAAGATAAAGAGGAGGTGGTAACAAGTGTACTGGAGCGGTAAATTGTTTTTGCTTCTCTCATTGTGCATTTATTTTTTGTTTTGATTTTTAAAATCTCACTTTGCTGTTTATAGACCGAGCACTCCCTAGAAGAAGCAGCATGCTCTTCATCGCAATTAGCACACTTAGTCCGCGTGCAAGAAATAGGGAGGTGAGGGGGGAGGTTGCAGTTTACACAGCTCGGGTTGTTTTTACAATATTTTGAGATTTCAATTCTTCTACAATTTCTTGCTCCGGAATATTGTTGAGGCAGGGTGCAAATACCGTACCTTTGATTGAATTAAGTGATTCATGTAAGTTGCATGTTATTTGGCATATACCTGGCAGTTCGGTTGTTTTTATAAATTTTTCTGCGATCTCTTTAGTATGAACTAATAATAAGAGATTACCGTCTCTTAAGTTTGAGATAGAAACTATCTCTTTGCTAATTAGATTGAGTGCTCTATGTACAGCAAAACATGAGTAGTCAGCAAGTGGTTTAGAATTGTTTTTGGAAGCAACGATAATGAACTTTGGGTTATTTTTTTGTTGAGACTCTGGTAATTCAGGAAAGTCAATTGACATTTTTTGAAGACGTCTTTTCTTTTTAGTTTTTGGACCAACGTCCAAAAGGGAAAAACGATTTTCCCTTAAATTTTGTGGCCCAGGGGCCATTGCAAAGTTGTTACACGAAACCACTTATGAATATAAGTTAACACGTGTTTGCGCAAGAGAGAGAGACGATCGAATTATATTGAATATTACACTAACTGTTAGTGAGAAACCGACGGGAGTGTATATACTGAAATTAACGCTAGACGTCTGTACACCACGAGAGATAGTCGAAGACTGGAAAATATGAAATAGTTTTATTTACTCCTATAGAATTGATTAAAAAAATTAATTAAAACCAGTACGAATAATATATTTTTTTTTTTGCAAAATATATTTTTTTACATGTAGAGTAGCATTTTTGTCGAAAAAGTGCATTGGAAACTATCTTGTTAAAAAAAAAGATATTGCCAAACAGTTTTCAGTATGAAAAAGTTAAAGCCTTAATCGTTTAAAATTTTTTTTGTTTTTTACCAGTTCTAATAACTTTTATATTAAATTTTATAAAGGAAAATTTGGGTTTTTTTTTTTAAAACATAATTTTTGGCGTAAATATTTGATTTACGTAAAACCTATATTTTGATATTTGAAATCAGCAACCAAAAATTCATAAAGCCGAGATTCGTGAAAGCGGACAAATAAATTACGCAAGTCATCAACATCGGTAGGTAGACCTTCTTTCTGATTCAACACTCATAGATTAGTTTTGGTCTTACCTTCTATGCATGTTGAATCCGGCGCTTTATCGCTTTAGCGCTTTAACGTTGCTGTATGCGTTGTTCTCCCTTAGGCGAGAAAGTATCTTACTGTTGTGTGGCGATCTCCGTCGAACCCACACAACTCTGTTGCGTAACGTCGTTATGTTACGTGTTACATCATTATATGTATACTCACCAAATAATTATTTCCTGAACCGGCGGTACCTGAAAGTTTTAATGAAACTGCACTTCTTTATTGTTTAATTAACACTCTCCTTTTTATTAATTTTACTCTTATTTATAGCACAGTTTTTTGTTTAAGATTTATAAACGATTAAATATATAAAATTACTTAACATATTATTAGTGTCCGACCGAATATTCGGTTTCGGTTTCGGCCAGTTTCGGCCCTTTTAATCAGTTTCGGCTATTCGGCATCAAAATGGCCGAAACCGAAACCGAATATTTGATTGGACACTACTAATTCGGTTCTTACATATATTTCAATGGTAGATGTGAGTTCGCTTTCATCAAAATTCTTAATGGTGTTAAGTAGAACAAAAACGTGAAATTCAGTCATTTGATTGACCGTGTGAGTTGAGTCCAGCACAAAACGATAAATGTAGTTGTTTTTAGATTCTAATATTAAGTTATTTATTTTTAAATACTAAAAAGTTCCTTAAAGTGGTATTAAAATTATCTCCATATTTATTATTTTAAAGTTGAACATTAATATTCAAACGGTCATATTCATAAAAATATCTCGAAATAGATTTAAAGTGCTCAATACTCAAAAAGCTTTATAGAGATAAAATGTTTTTTAAAATTTTGTTATTCATAAAAATATTGTCTCAGCTTATTTGTTAAAATAGGAACACTCTCAATTTGAAATGGGAACAGTGTCAAAAATGGTTCGTGAATTTGTTAATTCAATTATTTTTTGACTATTTGTCACAATTTTATCAATACTTTGACATGCAAACAGTCAAAAAATTGTTTAATCTATGTTCTTCTGTGAAAAATTGTCACTTATAATTTTTATTTTCAATATTTTGAAATGTTTTGCCATGTTTTCATATTTTTTGAAACAGTTTGAAGTATTTTTGACAATATTTGTGCTCACATTAGAGTAAAAATTTTAAAAAGGCTTTATCAAGGGTTTATTGAAGGTTACTCATTTAAGAAGCCTTTATAAGAGATTTTTGTCGTTATTGGACGTTTATGGATACTGTTTTTGAAATTTTTTTTTTGTAAAGGCTTTATAAGAGGTTCGTAATACATTTTTATGAATAAAGGCAAAAGAATATTTATCGTATATATACGTTATTATAATCTGTTTCAATTGTTATGTTTTTGAAAGCTTTTAACAAAAAAATTAATAAAATAAATTGTTTTTAAAACAATTTTCATGTAGACATTCAGTTTCGGTTTAATATACTTACATATTACAAAAATGGCCGAAATTCGGTTTCGGTTTCGGCCAAAATTTTGGTTTCGGTCGGACACTACATATTATTAATATTAATACAGATATACATTAGAGTGTATCGAAAATCTGACCCCCAATTCCGGTACCAAAATTAAATAGTACATGAA
This sequence comes from Tetanocera ferruginea, assembly GCA_958299015.1. Lineage (NCBI taxonomy): Eukaryota > Metazoa > Arthropoda > Insecta > Diptera > Sciomyzidae > Tetanocera > Tetanocera ferruginea. The sequence continues at coordinate 59,214,688 of OY282641.1, forward strand.
AAATCCTTTCCATTGGTGTACTTTTTTTTTATTTGAACTTTGAATTTTGAAGTTTAAAAATACTTCCATACAAAAATAAAAACATATCAAACATCAAATTACAAGTAGATTCACTTTGAAAAAACAGTTTTATCTCGTCAGAGAATTTGTCAACAGGGATGAAAATTTGCAGTTGTGTTTTTATATGAAAAGAATTGATTAATAAGCTTGATTTTTTTTTTAAATTAACCATTAATGGGTCTCCAGTACAAAAGTTGATAAAAAATGCACAAAAATGCAATTCGGCGGACTCCAAAATTGGTTCAAATAAAAAAAAAGCAAACCAATGGAAAGGATTTTTCATGTACTGTTTTATTTTGGTACCGGATTTGGGGGTAAGATTTTTCCCATACAAGTCGATACACTCTAATATACATATTAATTTATTTACAAATATACATTCTTCGTTTGGTCACCTCGATATTTGACACCGTTGGCACCACGAATTGGCTTATTTCCGCGTGTTATATTTCGACATATTTTCATCAATAGCGGTTTATTAAACTAGAAACAAACATACTACATTGCAATTCAACCCACAAGAGTTAATTAACTTCCGCGATCATTTTTGAGCTATGTTAATAGAAACGCAGCTCAAGAAGGTGGCCCGTGCTTACTTGCTATTTTACTGACCGTTGATTTTTTTTAATTGTTCGGTGCTTGACTGTAAATTTCAATTGGTAAGCATTGCAAAACGCTGATCGCTTCACTTGTGACGATTGAGTCACAACAAACTGGGACTTAGGTTGGGACTTAAGTTGCATAATTTTGTCCTGGTCTGTAACAGGTATGTTTACATATCCTTTATAAAGAGGGTTCTTAGAAACAGGTTTAGAGGTAGAATTAAAATTAGAATTATAAGAGTTAAACTTGGATTTAGACTTATTGCTAGATCTGGAAAGAATATTCAAATAATAGTTAGAGCTAGAAATTAAATAAATTCCAGAATATTGATATTTATTGTTGTTAGTGCAAGGATGAATTTTGGATACCGAATTTAATGTCACCGTTTATTTTACAGGCTTATCTATCCATTCTGTTATTAACCACTTTGCATTTGGTTAAAGATGGAACATCCACGCAAATTGAGCTGGGATGTTAAGTTTGAAACTGCAGAATTTTTTACGCTTATTTGCTATCTTCGAACAGTTTGTAACAGATATACCAAACTTTTTACAAACTTTAATTTTGGTTTAAATCGTGTAGCTTTTTTATCCATGAAGCTTTAAGTGCATGATGTTCCAAACTTATGGATTAAGTTGGTAGGAAGAGCTGCAATAGGTGAAGAGTGCTGTGGTGATGGAGCAGAACGAGATCCTGGTTGTGACTCCTTAGCGATTTTTTATTGTTTTGGAGAGGGTGAAGGTCGCAGCGAAGGAGAAGCAACGTAGCATTCATAATTTCTTCGAAAAAAAACGAAGTATTTCGCTGCGATGGTGATGGTGGAGACAGTGGCATGCAGGTTAAGTGTGTGGCTTAGCATGCTCGGAGCCCGGGTTCGATCCCCAGCCGCGGCGAAAAGTTTTTTTCAATAAAAAATTTTTCTGATCGGTCATCACCTCTCTGCAGACAATGGCAAACCTCAGAGAGTAAATAATGCCATGTAAAGCTTCTTGAGAACATGAGCCGTTCGCAGTCGGCATAAAACATGTAGGTCCAGTTCTCGGTCAATTGTGTACAAACATTTAATAACACACACAGCACAATTGATCATAAGAAGCTCGGTCAAAGTCCTTTCAAGGGCTGAAATGGCCAATTTGTTTTTTTTTTATTTCGCTGCGATACGTGTTTTGTGTTCTTAGATGTGCTATGAATCCTGTTGGGAGTAGAACTAATAACATCCGTTATTTCTGCTAATGTCGCACGGAACATACCCATATCACCGCTGATTTCGTTAATTTTGTTATATAAGACTTCAATAACTTCGGAAAAGTAATAAACCTATTACAATTATATATTTTTGTGCTTATTCTATACAAAATAACCTAGTCTTTGTCATAGCGGCTCAGTTTTTTTTAATCGGTGAAAGAAGGTCGAATTTCTCTTAAAAAGCGCTATTCAATTCAAATGTTCGCCATTTTGTCAAAAATCAATGTTTTCAAAATCGCCTATGAAAAAGATTCGATTATACTGTCCAGTTTAATAATCTTTTTGTTTTTTTTTTATTTTGATGATTACAGATGAAGCAGGAGTGTGCATCACGGAGGACCTTTTTCTTTGAAGTAGTTAACGGCACACTGAATTACTCGGTGAATATTGGATATTTTTTAATCAAAAAAAATTTTAAATATTCTTAATCTGTACTATCATTTATAAAAAGAATCGGTTTGATTATTGCAATTCCTTTAAAAAAAAATCCAGAACATTGGCTTTTTTTCGCGATTCTCTGTGCGTTGTTCCCCATTAAACAAATTGTAGCGCAGCTTATTTAACAGACCTCTGAATGGTTTTGAGATTGAAATGCATCTTGCAACTTTTCCGCTGGGAAGTGTAGATGAGTGAAACAATATTTGATGAAATGCTGCAGTCAAAAAAGCAAAGGTCGAAAATTGTTGCTTTTGTAAGCTTTGACTGTTTTCATCACTTCAAAGCTGACTGCTGCTTAAGCTTGGGCTTGCGATAAATTAAACAGTCGCAGTCAAAGCAAAGAAAAAATCGATCGCTGATAGACTACAAAAGCATTTCAGCAGTCGACAACTTCGACAGTTTTTGTTTTGACTGACTGCAACTTTCGCGCTAATCCGAAGTTGAAGCATCAGAATCATTTTCGCTTCGACAAGTATTGTCGCCGCAATCGCAGTCGCTATCAACTGCTGTGTGCTGTTTCTTTTGTTTTGTTGCTTGTTGATAGTAAAGAGAAACTACAATTTGTTTTGCTGCTATAATTGGCTTTGATTTATTGAAAATAAAATGAAAGGGCTTTAAAATTCTCAACCTACACTCGTCATTACGTCATAATCGTTATTATCAAAATGCTTCCAAATCTCTTTTTGCTTATTTCGCGTCATGTCGATGCTTTACAGTTCCATATTACACTTTAGAAAGCCACCGATCTGTTTGATTCGCAGTCACAAGCTGAAGCAATTAAAAAGCAGAATCAACGACAAAAGAAACAGCACACAGCAGTTGATAGTGACTGCGGAGACAATTTTTACCGAAGTGAAAATGATGCTGCTGCTTCAACTTCCGAATTTCGCGAAAGTTTCAGTTATCAAAACAAAAACTATCGCTATTAGCTATCGCTTTGTACTTTAGCTTTAACTCAGCAGCAAAGGCAATGACAAGTTCTTGAAGTTTTAAAACGCTGGTTGTTTTCCCTTCGGAAGCACTCTCGTCTGGTTTTTTTTTTAGACTGAACCAAGGATTTCAGCTATTGCAGTTATTTAGTCAAGTTTTCATTTGTTCGAAAATGGGGTGATGTATAAGTAGGAAAACCTAAAAGTTTTTGCGTTAACTTTAATAAAGTTTTGAGGTATATGATCATAATCAGAATCTATAAATAGGGTTGCAATGCAAAAAAACAAAAATGTACACCTACATAAATCAAAGTTGCTTTGAACTAAAATGTTGTAAGCGGTGGACTTAAGGCATTTTCTATTCTCTCTAAAGAAAAAGAGAATAAATTACATTTTTCTGTTTACCCTCTATGCAGAGATAAGAGCAAAAAACTATATTTTGCATAATTCTTTATGGCCCACACCTCTTTACTTTGTTTTCGAGTTGGATCATATATATATAGTCTTCTTAAACTCAATGGGGGTGAAATAAAAGAAACTCTTATAGCTTAGGAGATAAAATTCATCGAAGTTTGGAAAATTAAATAATTTTTGCCGAATATTCACTACATAACAATAAATTCAAACGGTAAACTTACTTCAATAATTAACTTATTTTAACATTAAATTATTTACCGCTATAATCGTCCAAAGTTAAAATTTAGAAATAAACTGTGGATTTAGTGTTTTTTTACATACAAAACAGTCACTTTAACTTTGGACGATTATAGCTTCGCTAAAACAAAAGATACAAAATTTGGCGTTATTTCGTTTGATTATCTCTTAATTATAGCTCCGCTACAACACATAAGACAATAAAAGTTGATATACCGTTGGAACGTTTCATATTTTCTCTAAAATACAAAATTTAATTTTTTATCTTATGGTGTGTTGTTTAAATTCTGGATTAATAAAACTAGACAAGTGTAAAAAGTGTAAAACACCCTGTATCTTGAAAATCCTACCACAACAGTTAAAATTGAGTACAGATTTGGAATCAGCGTTGAAAGGTCATATAGAAATTATTTTGGGTTTTCCGGATCCTACTTTTTTAGACTAGTATTATTGATTCAATGTCTGAATTTTGAGCACTGCTTTGACCGCAGCTGTATATATATATATATGATATCTTCTAAATAAGAGAATTTTTTATTTTAAAGAAGAAATTCATTAAATTTTAACATCGGTTTTTACACTTTCGCCCTGTTTAGCAAGAGTTTCACGAAGATCCTTAATTAAGATTTCAATCGCTTTCCTAATATGTAATATGTACAAAGAAATACCTTATTTAACAACTTCAAAGTAGTAAACAAATTATTGGTGATTGGGAAAATCTTAATTATTCAATGAGATTTATGAAATATAATTATTTTTGGGTTATATTGGGTTCCGCAAGCGAGATGGTAATCCACGATTCAAATTTTTTGGATTACTTTATCGATTACATGTGAGCAAGGATTTTGCTGGGGCTTGAATGAAAAATCAATAATAATGTTCATTTATTTCTTAACATGTAAATTTTCTGTTACTTCAGTTGGTAGCATTTGAGGACAGAATATTGAGAGGGAACTGCAATTAATCTTACTTTTGAGATCAAAATTTCAGAGAAAAGATCACGATTCGATTTAAAAAGTTAGAGTTCTTTTGAGAAAAGAACCGAAAAAGTGTTAATTCTTAATGAGGGCAGAAATAATGTTAAATTTTTCTGTGCCTTGATGTTATATCTAGTGGAGACGTCCTGTAACGCATACCCGACCTATATAAAATAGCTCTCAATGAAATAGTACTAGTACAATACTATAATGAATTCGTACTTATTTATTCGTATCGAAAAAACCTACTCCAAATAGTACAAAACTACGTTTTCAAGCAACACTGCAGTTAAGATTCAGGCCGTGGTGAATTTCAGATTAAAACAGTGACCGCCTTCAGACCAGAGATAATGAGATGGGAAACTTCGACAAATTTTTAGCAAGAAAGAGATAGCCTTCTGTCAAAATGGCAACAATACCAACATAAACTCTATAAATGTGTTAGTGCAATTTTTGACATACTCCCCAGTTACCATAATTAAATACATAATTCAACAGTTTCCTTAAATTTAAGCAGTCTGGTGAAAACTCAGTGGCCACGTCCAGCGCTCTCAATAAGTTATATTTTCTGAATAGTTTGCTATTTGAAATGTCAAAATAGTTGTTTAATTTATGAAATGTAAAACAGTTTATCGAATAAATTGGTAGCCTAACCAGGAAATTGTAATTTTTGTCTCTTTTAAGTTTATTTATTAAGTATTAATTTTAAAAATATGCTCTAAAACTACAAGAACATGCGCATTCATTGCTATTTGCCAACATTTTTGTTGCACGTCCCGCATTTTAACTACTTGCCAATATTTTTGATGTTTGAGTTAGCAACTCAGTCATAGAAAAAAAGCGCTAATTAGGTTTTCTACTGGAACAGTTGTATCGCTTGAAAGCGCTCACTGCTTAAATCTGAAACCCACCTTGGCATGAAAACTAACAGCAGAGTTGCATAAAAACGTAGTTTTGTATTATTTAGAGTAGGTGTTATTTACTACGAATTAATAAGTACGAAATAATGGTAGAATTGTACTAGTACTATTTTATTTGGAAGTAATTTTATACAGGTCGGTTTGTGTTACAGAATCTCTCCACTAGGAATAGAATCAAGGTACAGATAACTTTTTATTATTTTGGCCCTCTTTAAGAATTTTGCAGTTTTTGGTTCTCTTCTCAAACAAATTCTGACCTTTAAAATTGAATAGTGTTTTTTTCACGAAAATTTTGATCTCAAAAGTAAGATAAATTGCAGTTCTTCCTCAAAATTGACGATTTTAAAATTCTATCCTCAAATGCTGTCAACTGAGGGAACTGAAAAGTGACATTTTAAAAAAATATTGAACATAAAGCCCCAACAAAATCCTGCTTACATGCAATCGAGAAAGTAATCCAGATTATTTAAAGCACTGATTACCTTCTCGCTCACGGAACCCATTATTTCTTTATTTAATCACAAATTATTTGTTAACAAGTTTAAAGTTGGTGAATAAGATATTGCTTTGCGTAAATTAGGAAAGCGATTGAAATATTGAATAGAGATCATTGCATAACTTTTGGTAAACAGGGCGAAAGTGTAAAACCACAAATTTTAAAAGTTAATGAATTTCTTCTTTAGAATGAAAAATACTTTTATTTGGAAGATAGCAAATATTTATCTGTAAATTCAGAAGCTAAAATGAATTAGTTTTTGTTATAAAACCGAAACATAAAATAAGCAATACGTTTCACTTAAAGATTTCATTAGATAAAAAACTAGATTTGAAACATGTTCATATTGTTTTGTTGGTTAATATATTTACTTCCTTCATTTATCTTTCTTCTTTCAAAGCTTTTTCTACAAAAAAGAGAAAAATAAAAAAAATTAAAATTATAAAAACGGTAAATAATTTGTTGCTAAAATAAATTAACAATAAAGGCAAGTTTCTCTATTTAAACTTGTTGTTTAATATTAAATATTAAAAAAATTATAAAAAATCATAGATTTGTATAAGCTTTTTTCGAAATTTGATGAATTTTATCTTCTAAACCAAAAAAAAAAGTCCTTTTATTTTACCGCCATTGGGCTAAGCGAGCCCAAATACATATAATCTAACTAATCCAACTCGAAAAAAAATAAAAAGGCGTGGGCCCTAAAGTAGAATTATGACCAAATTTGGTTTTTTTGTTTTTTTATCAACTTAGAACAGGGCAAAGTTTTTGGGTTAAATAAAAAATGTAATATATTCTGCACTCTTTGCATAGAGGGTGCAGAAAAATGGAATATATTCTTGATTTCTTTTATCGGGAAAAGAAAATACCATTGTTCTACCGCAAACAGCATTTAAGTTCGAAGCAACTTTGATATAATAGTACATTTTTATTTTTTTTGCAATGCAACCCTATTAATAGAATCTGACAATAATACTTGACAACTATGAGGTGAATCATGTATACAATACATGAGACTCACAAAAGTACCCAAAAAATTAAAGAAGAAGCATGAATTTGGAGGGAAACATGAAAAAAAACATCATTAAAAAGAAGTTTCCCATCTCTTTATCTCTGCTTCAGACGATACAAATGTTTTGGCGCTTTTTTTCTATAACAGTTGTTAAGTCAGACATCAGAAATATTGGAAAGTTGTTCAAATGCAGGTCCGAGGACCAAATAACGAATGAATATATTGTGGCTGTTAAAATGCATATTTGATGCAAATTTTTTAAAAATTTATTTATTTAAAGTAATGAAAATATATTATATTATCGTAAGTATCCCAAACTGTTTGGCTTACTGCTTTATATATCATCAGTTCATTAGCGCAACCAAAGGGGGGTTTCGGGGTTTAAACCCCTCCAAAATTATTGTAGTACCAAGCAAAATAGTATTCAATCAAAGTGAGTCACATGGAAAGCAATCACACGTTTTATGAAATGAGTGAAACCCCCAAATGTATATTTCAAATCGATTCTGGTTGATGCATAATCTACTAAATTAGTCATATTTTAATCCTTCTGATTGCACATTAAGACGGATCGATTTTGTATGGAGAACACAAAATGAGCCGGACATCGACTCAAAAGTAAGAGGTACTCTTAAAAACTATAAAATGTTTTTTTTAAACACCTATTATAAAATTTAGTTTACTTGGTATTCAAATGCATTTAAGATTGGAAAAGTATTGAGCTCTTCTTTCTTTTGGTGTATCGTATGGTGTGGTGTAATCAAAACTGAGTACTATGAAAAATACTTTTTTTATAGGTGTTTAAAGAAATACATGTTCGAAAATCATGAATTTTGTCCTTGAACGCTATCTTGCGCAGATTTCACTAAAAACTGGTTACCAGAATTCGATTTTGCGTACCTAAAAACCCATATGTACCCACTAATATATATATACCCACCACGATTTGCCAAAATCGAACAGTTATTATGGCAATTGAATAATAATTGAGCTGAAGGAAGCTTTTGAATATCAATTTCTCACATTTTATATAATTTTTGCACTTAGTTTTGGTTAAACCGTACCATACGATATATATTTCATATTATGAAATGACGAAATATGGACTTTTTGGGGCCTCAAAAGAGTTTGTAAACACAAAAAAATTTCAAAATTTTTTTTAAGTAAATATATGTTTACCAGGGGCATTCCACGCAAAGCGGTATATTTTAGCAAAAAAAAGCAACATTTCAAATTTTTAACAACAGGGCAGTGAACCTACATGAGTTAAGTTCCTTATGGTACAATATCTTTTTTCTGGCTCATCACTGCAATGATAAATATATATATATATTAGAGTGTATCGAAAATCTGACCCCCAATTCCGGTACCAAAATTAAATAGTACATGAAAAATCCTGTCGATTGGTATACTTTGTTTTTATTTAAATTAATTTTGGCGTCCCCCGAAATGCATTTTTGTGCATTTTTTATCAACTTTTGTACTGGAGACCCATTAATGGTGGATTTAAAAAGAAAATCAAGCTTATCAATTAATTCCTTTCATACAAAAACACAGAACTGCAAATTTTCTGACGAGATAGAACAGTTTTTTTTGTGACGAGATAGAACAGTTTTTTTTGTGACGAGATAGAACGTGGATCTACTTGTTATTTAATATTTGATATGCTTTTATTTTTTGTATGAAAGTATTTTTTTTAACTTTAAGCAAATTATAGCATATTAAGCTCGTCACAGAGACGTCAGTGGCTGCTGCTTATGCAGAACGAAGAAAAGGAATGTTTTCTATGTTGGAGGGCTGTTCAAAAAAGCCGTAATTCGAAACAAAAAGGGATTTTTAGTCCTTTACAGGATCTAAAAAAAATTGTTGTTATTATTTGGTTAACTGTAATAGTTTAAAAAAATACGTTACTTTTGCGTATCATCTCTCATCTTGCGTATCTTTCATACAATAAATAAAAACATATCAAATATTAAATAACAAGTAGATTCACTTAGAAAAGAACTGTTATATCTCGTCAGAGCATTAGTCAACAGGGATGAAAATTTGCAGTTTTGTGTTTTTATATGAAAGGAAGTAATTGATAAGCTTGATTTTCTTTTTAAATCAACCATTAATGGGTCTCCAGTACAAAAGTTGATAAAAAATGCACAAAAATGCATTTCGGGGGACGCCAAAATTAATTTAAATAAAAACAAAGTATACCAATCGACAGGATTTTTCATGTACTATTTAATTTTGGTACCGGAATTGGGGGTAAGATTTTTCCCATACAAGTCGATACACTCTAATATATACTTATGATATCGTCAAAGAGATCAATGCTTAAAATTAACTCAAAGTTTTTCTCAATTTTTCCTTTTATATACGTAACTAATTGTTACGTATAACATTAATAATTGGTAAATCGATGTCGTGTACGTCACGCTTAAAAGATATACAGTTGCGGTCAAAATAATAGCAGTGCTTTAAAATTCAGACATGCTTCAATCAATAATACTAGTCTAAAAAAGTAGGATCCGGAAAACCCAAAATAATTTTTATATGACCTTTCAACGCTGATTCCAAATCTGTACTCAATTTTTACTATTGTGGTAGGATTTTCAAGATACAGGGTGTTTTACACTTTTTACACTTGTCTAGTTTTATTAATCCAGAATTTAAACAACACACCATAAGATAAAAAATTAAATTTTGTATTTTAGAGAAAATATGAAACGTTCCAACGGTATATCAACTTTTATTGTCTTATGTGTTGTAGCGGAGCTATAATTAAGAGATAATCAAACGAAATATCGCCAAATTTTGTATCTTTTGTTTTAGCGAAGCTATAATCGTCCAAAGTTAAAGTGACTGTTTTTTATGTAAAAAAACACTAAATCCACAGTTTATTTCTAAATTTTAACTTTGGACGATTAAAGTGTCAACAATTGTAAGACTACTGAATCTCCAGACATTTTCATTTTTAATGTATTTAAAATTAACAGTTAATTGTTTGTCGCGTACGTCACACAGTTAATGGGAGTTTTTGCGTAAGGACAATATGGAAAAACAACAAAAGTTGCAGAATAAAGTGCTATCAATTCTAGATGAATTATAAACGCAGATTTTAAAAATGGTATTCGTTTTTCATCACCAGTTCGAACTTAGGAGTTATAGCCAAAAATCTGAAAATGTGTCCTTTTTTAAATAATTGCACTATATCTTTTAAATGTGGGGACGGATGTCGATCGTATTTAAATTTTTTATATTTAATATATAAGATATTTCAATTTGTGAACCCAAAGTTGAATTATATTTTTAGTTTGCGAAATATGTCCCTTCAAAGCTGAAAAATATTAAAATTTTAACATATTTTGAGACTGTAACTTTTTATCCTCTCTTAAATTTTCAAAATTGTTTTTTATATAGTTTAAACTTTACAGAAAACTTTTTATCAAAAATATATATATTTTTTATCTCATTTTGGCAGTTTTAGAGATAATTTGAAAAATGTATCAATGTACCAAATACCTATCCTTGAAACAATATAAACCAACTTACAGAGTTTTTCTAATAGTGACACGCCCCTATGTGAGTCCCACCAACTTTCTTAATCCTGATTTGTAATAATTCTTCACACACCTTCACCGAATTTCAGCACCCTAGTATGAATTTTGATCGAAAAAAAGTAATTTTGTTCAAGTGCCACGCCCTATGGATAATCCCTCCCACTTTTTCGTCGAAAGTTATACTGAATCTTCCTACCCCTGTTTCATTTCAATTTCAGTACCGTAGTGTCAATATTAAACGAGATACAGAGTTTTTTTAATAGTGACACGCCAATGAGAAATCCGCATGGATGCCTATGTAAACCATCACAGACATATTAACTTTCACATTCTGCAGTGCATTGAATTCGAAATTCACACTCAAAGATACAACATGGATGCTGAAACACCAATATTCAAAGTAAAAAACACCAATAAAATAGTTTAAATTCGTACGTGTCGCTTACGTCACACAGTATGTCGTGTACGTCACGCTTGCTTTTTATACATTTCCACATTTTTCTTAAGTTTAATTTCCAAATTTGACTTTGTATAGTAATCTTCAAAATGCATTTTTTATTATTATATCCATATTTTGTTTTTGCATTTACGGTTTAGCTGAATTTTCGTGATTAATCGTTATAACATTAAAACTGGTTGATTCATTGTCGGGTACGTCACTCAACATTTGATCTTTTTTTTTCTTTTAACCATCAAGAGAAATTAGTTTCTAAAAGTATTTATTTCTAAAAGTGTAAGAGGTCTTAAATTATTAAAATAATGTAAAAGAATAATGCATAATTACTTAAATTTTTAGCAAGCTCCTTGGAAACATAGCAAAAGTCGTACAAATGCAGTGTACGTCACGATGGAATGCCCCACCATACATATCTTTAGTTTTTTGCTTATCTTGGGTAGCATTCTGAAGAAAAAAAAGTTTATACAAAAAATATCGTTTTCTGCAGAAAAGACGTTCAGAAGCACCAAAACCACTCCATGGAAATTTCTCCGATCCAAACAAAATTATACAGAAATTGTTTTTAAGAGTCCCTTTAGATTTTAAGTTAGTGTCTAGTGAAATTTAAATTTCGATCCGACTTACTACACATGTTTCATTTTTGTTATGTTCTGATTCTGACCCCTTGAGGGGTTGTTGGCAATACTTCGATTTGAGTTATCTTTTCAACTTCTAGCATGGAGCCCACTAAAGAACTTGAAATATTTTGAAACAAATTAATTCAAAAGTAAGACAAAATAAAAAATCCCAAATTTGAGGAAAATCGGTTGAGTCACTCGCCACCGAAAAAATCAAAGAAATTTCCCGTTAAATTGTAATTTTTCGTCCTTTTTTATAGTTATTTTTTTAAGCATCGATAACACAAACTCTGCAGAATTAAGTTTATAGTAAAGTCATGTGATTCATTACAAAAATAATTCCGATTGACTTCCGAAACTGGAGAAAAAAATTCACAATTTCTAATTTTCCATCGTATTTTCCAAAATCCGTTTCATAAACATTTCTCTAAATTGTCAAATATCCAATATTAAGGAATAATGGCTTATTAGGTAAAAGATGTTGGTTTGCTTTTTCTTATGGTCGCCCATCCAGTGACAAATTATAGTTATACGGTATTACTTGTCCAATGAGCAAATGCTGACATAAATCGAAATAACATATTTTTAACGATAGCTCTTTACTACACCTTTTAACGATAAGTCTTTTCTACATTTTTCCAAAATCGGATAATAATTGCGCAATTTTGAGGGATTTTCATGAAACTGATTTTGAAAATCCAATGGAAGACTTTGAATTAGGCTATAAAAGTTGATATTAGAGGTAATTTCATATGCTATTTTGGTAGCGAGGGACTCAAACGATTTTTTTCATATTCAGACTCTTAGTTTTTCATCCCAAGGTGTCAGAAATGTAGCGTTTTTTTCTTTCTGAATTGAGCATAATTAGTACTCAGTAAAGGTCGAATTTTAAAGCTAGTGCCAGCCAATCGGGTATTTTTACAACGAAGTGAAGTATGGATGAAAAATGTTCACTCAAAGGGCATAATATTTAGAGAAAAATGTTATAGAGTATGCTCCACAGAATGCTTTTCTGTAAATGTGATACTAAAAATTCCCTAAAAATAATAAAAAGCTTCCATGAAAAAGAGAAATATATAAAAATATATAGCTCTTAGAGAATGAGACTTTTTATTTTTGAGAAAAGATTTCTTTTTATTTAAGAAAATACTTCGCAAAGAGATTTTTTTATCAAAATATAGGAACAATTTTTCATTTTCCATACATTTTTATCTATAAATGAGAATTTTTTGCCCGAGAAAAATACTCATCATTATTAGAGACATTGAAATATTTCCATTTCCCACAAGTGAAGAAATATTTCTTTGAAAATGTGAAAATTTATTCTAATTGAAAAAATTTTATTTGAAAATGAGAAAATTGCTATTATCGAAAATATAGAAATTTTTTATAGGAGAAAGATAGATATTTTTTTCTGAATGTGTGGGGAGAAAAAAATTGAATTTTTGCTGACCCTATTGGAACCCGAGTAAAAATGAAAATATTTTAGCTCAGGTCTACAACCTTCGTATAACTGCCGAACAAGAAAAAAAAATCCATAAAACGGCGTACAACTGGTGCTTGCAAAATATTTTGGCCAAACAGATTCTAAACAACGCTGAAGCAAGTTTATTTTAAAACGACCGCTACCACTGCTTCACCTTCTGTACGTACAAAATGTGCTGTCAGTGACCTTTTTACATTTTTTAACCGACTTCAAAAAGGAGGAGGTTCTCAAGTTGGTTGGTTTCTCTGTTTTTTGTTTTTTTTTTTTTTTTTTTTTTTTCTGAATGTATGTACATCGATTACTCCTAAAGTACTTGCCCGATTGCCGTAATTTTTTGTCAACATATAGAGACTATCAATGAGGAGGTGCCCGTCTATGAAAGTGGGCGGTATTCGGCAAAGGGGCGTGTCTCTATAAGAAAAACACCGTATTTCATTAAATATTAACACTAGGGTTATAAAATTCACAGTAAAATTACAAGGGCAAGCACAAATATTAAAAATGACGATCACTTAAGTGGGCGTAATTCTAAAAAAGGGTGTGGCAATATTGTAAAAACTCTGTATCTCGAAGAAAATTGACACTAGAGTACTGAAATTAAGTACAGAGGTAGGCACAATTATTGAAAATTACTGTCAAAAAAGTGGGCGTTAGTCGACAAAGGGGTGTGGCAATATAAGAGAATTACTGTGTCTCGATTAATATTGATACTAGGATACAGAAATTTATTACAACGGTAGGAAAAATTACTTAAAATTTTTGTAAAAAAAAAATGGGCGTTATTCGAGAAGGGGAGTGGCAATATTAAAAAAACACTGTATCTCGATTACTATTGACACTACGATACTAAAATTTAGTACAAAGGTAGGTACAAATATAACAAATAACTGCCAGTAATGTGGGTGGTATTCGATAAAGGGGCGTGTCACTATAAGTAAAACACTGTATTTCAGTAAATATTGACACTAGAGTACTAAAGTTAATAAAATTCACAGCAAAAATGCAAGGGTAGGTACAATTATAAAAAATAACGGTCAATTAAGAGGGCGTTAGTTGACAAAGAGAAGTGGCAATATTAGAAAAACTCTGTATCTCGAATAATATTGACACTAGAGTACTAAAGTTAACTACAGGGGTAGGCACAGTTATAAAAAATTAATTTCAATAAAGTGGGCGTTGTTTGATAAAGTGGTGTGGCAATATATGAAACACACTGTATCTCGAATAATATTGACACTAGAGTTCTGATATTTAATATAGAGATAGGCACACTTATAACAAGTTATTGTCAATAAAGTGGGCGTCATTCGACAAAGGGGTGTGGAAATATGAGAAAACACTAAATCGAATACTCCACTACTAACTGAAAAAGTACAGACGTAGGCACAATTATTACAAATTACTACCGAGGAATTGGGCGTCATTCGACTAAGGGGTGTGGCAGTGTGTAAAAAAACTGTATAATATTGACTTAAGGGTGATAAAACTCATTGTTAGAATGGGTAGAACTATTGGAAACACTATGACAAAGAGTGTGATATTCTCGACAAAGAGGCGTGTTACTATTATAAACACACTATATTTCAGTCAATATTGTCATTGGGGTACTGATAAAAATACAAGAGTAGGTATTGATAAAGACACTGACAAAGAACAGAATAAGAAACGACAGAAAAGCATTTTCCATATTATGAGCATAAATAATTGGTGTTTAATTAATTTATACACTTTTTTAATATATATCATTTTCTCTAAGAAATAAAGAAAGAAATAAAAACTTTTTAACAAAAAAAACCTACTTCAAAAGCACTACAAAGTAAAAAATAATTTTAAATAACTTTTACTATTTATTTCTTGGTCAAATTTGATAATTTATTTATATTCATTATTATATTGGAAATGTTATGATATCAATTATTCTGAATTTTTTTTTTTATGTTTTTATCATAACTATATTAATTTTTTATGATAATAAAAGCTTCGAAGTCGGCGCTAATATAATCAAATTTTTTGTGCAGCTGCAACTCACGTATAGCATTTTAATTAAGATTTAAAAAAAATAAGATTACAAATTAATACAGCGTCACGCCAGCAGGATATTCACAAATAAAAAAGTCTTAAATAGAGTAGGGATGGCAAAAATTTCATGATTTTATGTCAATGATTAGCGCTGACTAGAAACTTTTATTATCATAAAAAATTAATATATTTATGATAAAAACATAAAAAAAAATTCAGAATATTTGATATCATAACATTTCCAATATAATAATGAATATAAATAAATTATCAAATTTGACCAAGAAATAAATAGTAAAAGTTATTTAAAATTATTTTTTACTTTGTAGTGATTTTGAAGTAGGTTTTTTTTTTTGTTAAAAAGTTTTTATTTTTGGAAAAAAATATGGTGCTGGCCTTGCCTGAAGTTTGAACAACAAACCATAAGTGCAAAAATTGAACGCACTAACCCTTACAACACAGCCGCTATAGTTACGTTAGATCGTGTTTATATATAAGTTCTACATTTGATAAAACCCCCCAAAAAAAAATTCCTGGTTGCGCCCCTGCATCAGTTTGACAACTATTATGACGTGTCAAGTAGCAACTATCCAGCGAAAAAATCTAATTCAGTTTGTTGAATGTGACCAGGGCTCGCTTTCGGTGAATAAATCTCCTTGTGGTGAGTATTCAGTTTGCCTCCCTAGGGGTGAACTCCTTTCTACTGGTGAGTATATACAAAATTTTACTAACACATTCATATAATTTACGTTGGTATTGACTTAATTTCGACAGAAGGCTATCTATTTCTTGACGAATTTTGTTAAAGTTTCCCATCCTTATCTCTGATCTATGCATATGTTCCAAAATTGACAGACAGTATACACTTGCACAGAATTATAAATAAAGAGAATGTATCATACGCACGCACACTCACCTAATCAAACACTTTTTAAATTAATTACTAACACTAAAGACAAAATAAATAAACTAGAGCAAGACAACGCAGTATACGAGATCAGCTGCAAAGGAAAACGTGGAGAAGATTGCGAACAAGTACACGGAGAAAATTATTTTGCTTGAATCAAGCCATTACTTTGCTTAAACGCAAATCAGCAAAATTTTGCTCAATAGCGGTTTGATTTTAGAAAACGTTTTCTTAATTGAAATTACTTCTCATATAATTTGAAAAAAGCAAAATAAAGATAAATTTTAGCAATAGTTTGCTTACTTATTATAAATTCAAATAGCAAATTTTGATTTGATTCAAGCCAAACTTTGCTAAGTTATTATAAGTTAATTGTGTTCAGGCAAAAGCAAAATTTGACTCAATTTAAGCAAAAATTTGCTCAGTTATTATTAATTGATATAGCAAATTTTGAATTGATTCAAGCAAAAAGTTGCTTAGTTATTCAAATATAAAACAAAATTCGAACTATAAATAGAAATACCGTGGCATGCAGGTTAAGAGTGTGGCTTAGCATGCTCGAAGCCCGAGTTCGATTCCCAGTCGAAATGGCCAATTTGTTTTTTTTTTATTTTTTATAAATAGAAATAGCAAATTTTGGTTTGATTCGAGCAAACACTTGCTCAGTTATTATAAATCGAAAAAGCAAATTTTGATTTAATTCAAGCGAAAATTTGCTAAGTTATTATAAATTTAAATAGCAAAATTTGCTTGATTTTTGCTAAAAATAAGCAATATTTTGAAGTGGCTGAGAATTATGCTCAAGTTTTGCTTAATCTCCATACAAATTTAGCAAACAGTTTTCTCCGTGTATACATTGTGACAACAAAGAGAGCACTCGGAGTTAGAAAGAAAGATCATATGGCAGACACAAAGAAGGAAAAAGCATCATCAGGGCTCGCTCAATTCATTTTAAATACAGGGCACAGCTGACTTCAAAAAAATTAAAATTTTGGACAAAGAAAAGAGAACAAATAAGAGACTGACACTAGAGAGCTTAAGAATTTTTATAGTGATGTTTTAACTTTTTAATGTTTTATTGTTCAATGTTTTTAAATGTGTGATAGTTGCTTTTAATAAAAAAATCAGTTTAATGTAAATGTTTAATGTAAATTTTTGTAAGTATTTGTCTATAGGTTAAATTGTTTAAAATTAACACAATCTTGAAAAAAATTTTCCATTCATATTGTATGTGCACTAAGTATAACTATACTGTATTTCATTTTTAAAGATTAATCAAATAAAATCCCTGAAAAAGCTGAAAAATATCAGCGAAACGTCAGAGAAAATATTTGAAATAAATTGATTTATTTGCATATAAAAAAAGGAATAATTCTAGTTTGGGGCCCATGCCCCTTTTTAATTTTTTTTTTTTTATTATATGAATTTGGCCTTCCTTAACACAATGGTGCAAAAAAAAGGCCGCTCTCTTATGGTTACGGAGATACAGTTCATCAAAGTTACGAAATTTCAGTTAAAATAAGTGTCGTTTTTGTATGGAAATATGCTATATGAATGCTTATTTGTGCAAGCAAACCTAAGTTTGAGGCAAAGCAAACTAGTACACCTAAAAGGGGTGGTTTTGTGGTCGACCACCCTCCCCCCACCCTCCCATTCACCCTACACACCCCCTTGGAGTTAAAAAAAAAGTGTGCGTGTCAGCTCCGACGCGCGATTGGAGTTTACTTCTTATTGATTGCCTTGGAATTTTATATAATCATGTACAATAGGCAAAGTGGTTAAATATATACACTCATCATGCATAAACAGTTAACATTATTAATTTCATTACCATGTAATGTCGTTACCAAAAACTGAGGCAGTAAAATTTAAATAACTAAAACTCGAAACGTAAAAAATTGAAGTAAATTTTTTACAAATCGTGATGATTGAACAAAATCTAGACGTCCCCAGTTTCCTTCCATAAAACTAAATATAAATTAAGTTTATCTCTCAAAAATGTTATTTTAATATGAAATCCATTAAAGTTTCAATGACCCACCCTAGACCTCAGCTAGTCCAGTTAAATCCGCTTGACAAAAGAATTATCCATTTATGTCTAAATGCTTCGTAGAATTTATAAAAGTGACAATGACCTCAGAAAATCCTATTGCATCCGATTGGCTATAGAATCATAAAGTTTGTTCGAAACGTCTCATGGAACCCATAAAAGTACCAATGACCCGCCTGTTACCTCAGATAATCCCATTGCATCCGATTGGCCATAGAATCATAAATTTTGGTCCAAATGTACCATGGTACCCACAAAAGTTCCAATGACCCGCTTGTGACCTCAGATAATCCCATTGTATCCGATTGGCCATAGAATCATCCATTTTGGTCCAAATGTTCCATGGAACCCACAAAAGACACAATGACCCGCCTCTGACCTCAGATAATCCCATTGCATCCGATTGGCCATGGAATCATCCATTTTGGTCCAAATGTTCCAAGGAACCCATAAGATTACCAATGACCCGCCTGTGACCTCAGATAATCCCATTGCATCCGATTGGCCATAGAATCATCAACTTTGGTCCAAATGTACCATGGAATCCACAAGAGTTAAAACGACCCGCCTGTGACCTCAGATAATCCCATTCCATCCGATTGGCCATAGAATCATCCATTTTGGTCCAAATGTTCCATGGAACCCATAAAAGTACCAATGACCCGCCTGTGACCTCAGATAATCCCATTGCATCCGATTGGCCATAGAATCATCCATTTTGGTCCAAATGTTCCATGGAACCCATAAAAGTTCCAATGACCCGCCTGTGACCTCAGATAATCCCATTGCATCCGATTGGCCATAGAATCATCCATTTTGGTCCAAATGTTCCATGGAACCCATAAAAGTACCAATGACCCGCCTGTGACCTCAGATAACCCCATTGCATCCGATTGGCCATAGAATCATCAACTTTGGTCCAAATGTACCATGGAATCCACAAAAGTTAAAATGACCCGCCTGTGACCTCAGAAAATCCCATTGCATCCGATTGGCCATAGAATCATTCATTGTGGTCCAAATGTTCCATGGAACCCATAAAAGTTCAAATGACCCGCCTGTGACCTCAGATAATCCCATTGCATCCGATTGGCCATAGAATCATCCATTTTGGTCCAAATGTTCCATGGAACCCATAAAAGCTCCAATGACCCGCCTGTGACCTCAGATAATCCCATTGCATCCGATTGGCCATAGAATCATCCCTTTTGGTCCAAATGTTCCATGGAACCCACAAAAGACACAATGACCCGCCTTTGACCTCAGATAATCCCATTGCATCCGATTGGCCATAGAATCATCCATTTTGGTCCAAATGTTCCATGGAACCCATAAAAGTTCCAATGACCCGCCTGTGACCTCAGATAATCCCATTGTATCCGATTGGCCATAGAATCATCCCTTTTGGTCCAAATGTTCCATGGAACCCACAAAAGACACAATGACCCGCCTCTGACCTCAGATAATCCCATTGCATCCGATTGGCCATGGAATCATCCATTTTAGTCCAAATGTTCCATGGAACCCATAAAAGTTCCAATGACCCGCCTGTGAACTCAGATAATCCCATTGCATCCGATTGGCCATAGAATCATCAACTTTGGTCCAAATGTTCCATGGAACCCATAAAAGTACCAATGACCCGCCTGTGACCTCAGATAATCCCATTGCATCCGATTGGCCATAGAATCATCAACTTTGGTCCATATGTACCATTGAATCCACAAAAGTTAAAATGACCCGCCTGTGACCTCAGATAATCCCATTGCATCCGATTGGCCATAGAATCATCCATTGTGGTCCAAATGTTCCATGGAACCCATAAAAGTTCCAATGACCCGCCTGTGACCTCAGATAATCCCATTGCATCCGATTGGCCATAGAATCATCAATTTTGGTCCAAATGTACCATGGAATCCACAAAAGTTCCAATGACCCGCCTGTGACCTCAGATAATCCCATTGCATCCGATTGGCCATGGAATCATCCATTTTGGTCCAAATGTTCCAAGGAACCCATAAAAGTTCCAATGACCCGCCTGTGACCTCAGATAATCCCATTGCATCCGATTGGCCATAGAATCATCCATTTTGGTCCAAATGTTCCATGGAACCCACAAAAGACACAATGACCCGCCTCTGACCTCAGATAATCCCATTGCACCCGATTGACCATGGAATCATCCAGTGTGGTCCAAATGTTCCAAGGAACCTATAAAAGATCGAATGACCCGCCTGTGACCTCAGATAATTCCATTGTATTCGATTGGCCATAGAGTCATAGAATCAAAGTTGAAAATTCAATCGTAACGCAAAAAAAGTTGAAAATTCAACCGTAACGAAAAATAGTTGAAAATTTGACTTTACCCCCTAATATAGGCTGTGTGCGAAATGATCTAAATTGAGTGTCTAAACTAAATTATTGGAATTTTGTCGGTATAGCAGTGCTTACCTACAATTTAGAGCATTTTTGAGTAGACTTTTCGTATCAAAATTAGTGAGGGTGCCATATTGTTCTATTTTATTTTTGGGACAAAATGTGGGAGTTTTAAATTGGGAAAAAGTGTTAAAAAACTGATAAAGCAAAAATTTATTATGTTAAAATTCTTTATTGTTAATTTCAAACGATTATACCCCAAACCTGTAAGGTCAGGGCATATTAACTTTGTGAAAATGTTTGTATGTTCTTGATAGAAAAGTATATATGTTCTTGATCAGCGTCACCTCGTGAGTCGACTTGGCCCTGTCCGTCCGTCTGTGTGTTGTCCGTTAATACAGGATAAGAAGAAGGAGTTGAAATAATTGCAAGGCCACAATAGCTAAATGTACAGCCTATACAGAAACACATGGATTTTGAACAATAATAATAAGTTATAGTCGGGCTAGATCAACTTAAGAGATTACTTACATATTTTCTTTTATATTGTTTTATTTTATTTGAAAATACATGGATTTTTTTACGCAAGGCCTTAACGGATTTTCATTTTATAATCTGGCAGCATTTTTTTGTGAAATATTATTGACAGTTTTAATAAAAAAATTTATTGTTTCAAAATAAATAAAAAAAGAATGGAATGCAGCAAGAGACGACAACTTCTGTTAGATACTCCGTCTTGAGCTGCATTGATTTACTGTTTTGTTCGGTTTATTTCAGGATCTGAAGTAGAGCACTTGATTTTATTTAAATAATTTATTTACATAAAACACTGAAAACATAAACACAAAGCAAAATTTTTGTTGTCAAATATTTAGTTGTCAAATATGGGTTCTTACAGTTTTTAGCTTTTTTTTCTAAATTATTGCAGGGCTGGAAGTTTCCAATGAAAAGAAAAGTAATTTTCTAAATTTTAGTTCAATTCGCACACAGCCATAATTTCTTTTCATGCAAATCGATTTTAAAGGAGTAAACTCCAAAATGTTGTATAAGGTAAATAAAATGTTTATAAAAATTTTACAAAGTGTTAATACAATTATGATAGATAAAAAAGTTGTTTTAAAGTAATTAGCGCCAATGGCGGCAACAAATTTTTTACAAAAATTTTCCATAGTTTTCAATGATAATATAAGACGAAGGAAAAGTTATGTTTAATGAGTAATACGCGCCGCAGGCGAAAAATTTTTATATTTTTCAGTTTTCCCATTCAGCAAGTGGTTCACATATAATAAATTCAAAAAGTTAAAAAATACCAGTAAAAATAAAAAAAGACCAAAGAATAGTTATGTTTGAGCAATAAGCGCCGCAGGCGAAAAATTGTTATAAAAAATCGCGCGATTTTTTATAAAAATTTTTCAGTTTTCCTATTTAGCAAGTTATTCATATATAATACACTCAAAAAGTCAAAAAATACAAAAAAAAATAAAAAAGACGAACGAATAGTTGTGTTTGAGCAAAAAGCGCCGCAGGCGAAAAATTGTTATAAAAAATCGCGCGATTTTTTATAACAATATTTCAGTTTTCCAATTTTTTATTTTTTAGGTAAGTATTTACGATTAAATTGATTGTTTAATAGTGAATATTCGTTTAAAAACTATGAAGAAATCACAGATTTTTAAGAGCGATTTTTCAAACTTTGATGAATTGTATCTCCTAAACCAGAAAAGAGCGGCTTTTTTTTTCTTGCACCATTGGATTTAGGAGGGCCAAATACATATAATAAAAAAAAAAAAACTCGCGTGTAACAACGTACACGTGGCAGAAGTGAAACTTCTTTAACAGTAAGCAATTAGAGAGATTTTAGTGTGAAATAGAGAGAAAAAGTATCTGAAAAGAAATTCAATCAAATACGTAATGGAATAATAATCTGTTGATTCAATATTTGCATCCAGGGACCGTACCGGCTATGGTTTTTGTCGAAAGTGTCACATATTAACTTTTATCTCTTAATTTTTATTTTTTCCGACAAAAATAAAAGTTATTTTGTGCCTTATAGTTCTTTTTGGGCAAAAATAACAGTAACTTTTGACTTTTATTTTATCGGTCAAAAATAACAGTTATTTTCTGTCGTTTATTTTTTTGGTCAAAAATATCAGGTAATTTATATTTGTTGAAGTCATTTTACCGACTACAAAAATTTTGATACCATTATTTTCATCTCATCGGTGAGATATTTTACACATGGTGTCAACAGTTCAATCTCTCAAGCGGCCTTTAAAAAAGCACAAATTGCTTGATATTTTTGACCGAAAAAATTAAAGTCACAAAGTAACTGCTTTTTTTGACCTATAAAATAAAAGTCATAAGTAACCTTTATTTTTCCTCGAAAAAATACAAGGCAAAAATTTAATTTTAACTTTTAAAGAATCAGTCTTAAATTTAAAAGGCACTTAATATTCGTGAGGCTGAGAACATTTGTAACATAATGGTATATTTAAAAAAGTCTTTCAACAATTTTTTTCATTTGAAAATTGTAAAATAATAGTTATTTTCGGTCCTTGTTTTTGTTCAGTTGGTGTTTTAGTTGCTTTCGAATGTCTTCTCAACATTGCCACTTTTTGAATGCTAGATTGCATTTGCATTGTACTCGTTGAAGGAGCCTCCGAAAGCAAAGGCAAATCTTGTTGATTATTACCTCCTGCTTCCTGATCATAATAATTGCTATGTTGAGTGAGGGCCTCGTAAAGCAGCGAACGTTGATTGTTGAGTGTATCAACATGGTTGGCTATAAAATTTTGTTGAGATGATGGCTGAGTTGCAAAATACATTTTTACAAAGCATCAGTGTGTTTTTCTGGGGATTGGTTCTTTGTAGATTCACCTAAATACACTTATGTTTCGTAAAAATGCATTTTGGAACTCAGCCGATGTTGCAATCAACTTACCTTCATCATTAGATGCAGACCCACCTGCGGCTTCATTCTTTAGAGCTCTTATTCGCTCTTTATATTCACGAACGCGTTCTGCTCCTGTTTTCGCTATTTTTCTTAGCTTTGAGACGTTTTTGGCTGTCAAACACTATTCTCGGCAGTCTTAAATATTGCACTTTTTACACTTTTTGCTTTTAATATTATATTGAATTAACTGTTTTTTGCATGTTGTCAATCATCTGTTAAGTTTTTGATCACAACCAACGAACCAAATTAAGCTTTGAGCTCATTATGTGGCGAACAGGCAGTAGAATTTTTTCCCGCTGGATGCATCTCTATGCCTAAATATTTTCGTTTGTAGCTTAAAGAAATAAATTTTCCGTGCATACTTTTCGGATGAAAATTAATGTTACGGACAGAATGTTACGCGTTCAGTTTTAATTACATTTTGTTTGCCTGTTTATCAGCCTACGTGGCGTAAAGGTATAGATTCCGACTCTTGAGCAACGATGGTCAGGGTTCAATTCTCGCTAGCGGCTATAATTTTTTGAAAATTTTCATATGAATTGAAAACGTTAGCCTAACGTCACGAATAAGAGACCTTGAAATTTCACTCGCCGCCAAAGAATTTTCACTTCAAAAAAAATTAAAAAGGGGCGTGGGCCCCAAACTAGAATTATGCTTAAAAAAATAACAGACCATTTAGCATAAGCTTCGAAGCAACATTTAACAATACAGTACTTACAATTATTTACTATCAGCCACCCATCGTGCTGACACGTATTTTTATTTTTATATGAAGTATGATCTCTATACTAATACATAGTTAAACAACAACAACGAACAAAAAAAAAAAATTGCATAAACAAAAATCGTATACTGTTTTAAATAGAAAAACAATAAACAAATATTTATGCATATAAAATTATTTGTATGAGGTATTTTGTGTTAAGGAACATAGTGTGTTAAAATAATTCTGAGCTATTGTTTAAAACACTGTGTTAAGAACATTCAAAATATTATATAATATAATATAAAACTTCATACGAGTGGACGCCGTAAATATGGTAGAAAAATAGTTCATAGAACGTAATTCAATAATTTGACGGTAAATCCAATATGAAGTTTTCATATCGACATACAATGTGTGTGTATATTACGCCTAGTTTTTATTAAAAAAACATTTTTGTATGTTATTTCATATATCTCATTTACTGTTTTCAGAAATGTACAATTGAATTTGCTCAACTCAAAGATGAAATTGATGTTCTTCGAGAGTCTAACGATAAGCTTAAAGTCTGCGAAGCTCAATTAGGAACGTTTAAAAAAAAATTGGAGGACTATAACGATTTAAAAAAGCATGTAAAAATGCTTGAGGAAAGAAGCGCCGAATATATTCAACTAAATACCCAGTACGAAGAAGATTCAAAGAAATATCCAACTCTAAAAGGTCAACTTGAATTGTTCAAAAAAGAGGTATAAAAATTAATTAGTCAAACATTTGAACATATTAAATTGAGATTTTCCAGTTTATTAACTAGATAATGAAATTTACAATGTTGCAATTAACTCTCTGTATTCAGTATGGTTCTTGGCATACCTATATAGTTTTCTCTGAAGTATATCCGAAATTTTTAGAACTGTTAGTCCTATTTTTATTTTTTTACTTTGATTTAGTTTAATCACAAAGAATATGTAACATTGTGAAGGGAAATATAGCTTTACATTATAGTATTAAAAATATCAGTATATTTATTTTCGTGATGTAAAAATATGACTTTATAATACAAACTTAACCATTATTTAAAGGATAATTTTTTTCTATTTGAAAATAATTTTTATGAGAGCTATACCCACATAATTTCGGAAAATGATAAGAAATAAAAAAAAACTTTGTTTTAAGACTTTATTTCCAAATAACATGCTGATATGCATGAAATTGTTTGTGCGTGAAGTTTCTTATAACAAAAAACTTTTTGATCTAAACGTGTTTAGAAATTAATTAATGCATTCGATTAAATTTTGTCTTGGTATTGTGAAGCTCAATCGACAAAAATTTACACTTTTGTGAATTGTTTACTTACTTGCTTACACTTGTTTGGTTACTTTGTTTATCTTCGAACAGAGAACGATTTTCAGCAATGTTTGAAAGTAAATTTATTGAAGTGAGAGATTCTACAGATTTTTAATTTTCGTTTGTCGAAGGCTGCGTTCACAGATTCACAGATTTGCTTAGAATGTTGGAAAGCAAGCTTCATACAGGTGTAAGGAAGACATCAATATCAACAGTTTCAAAAGGATTCAATGAAAAAGTATTGGATAAATTTTAACTACAATCATCCAAAATTGTTTAAGTCAGTGGCAATTGCTTCCCACCTCGGTTTTGCTCGAATTCCTTTCGCTAAGTCTTGATGCATTAGTTGATCAAATCGCGCAATTTGCTTTTTGTTGCCTACAATATTTGTTCTTAGATCCATCATATCTGTATTAAATTCTTAAAAACTTCCAACGCAAATAACTTACTTCTAATCCATTAAACCATTATTCTGTTATTAATAGCTAAAAAACGGTTTTTCATCGATCAAGAAATAGCTGTAGAGAAGTTGGCGATCAAAAAGCTATCCCCAGTCGCTACATAGTCGAGTAAACGACATGCACAACCAGTCTTACCATCAAACAATTTCATAACGTAACTTTTGTACTCAGCTCGTCGCAATCTAGTCAGATCTGTGATATTTTAAAAAACAACAACAATGTAGAAGTTGTTCAGCCATTTACTATACAGAAAAAATATAAAAACATGGTGGATGTTTTAAGGTATATTTTTAAAAAAATCTAATTATGTTTCAAAAGTCAAAATGAAAATTATAATGACAAAATATATTTCAAAATGCTTTTAAGCACACAAAATAAAAGTAAAATAAAATTAAAAAATCGTCGTTCCTTATCTTGTTATTACTTAAAAAGTGTTGACACATATTCTTTAAAACAAAGGATGAACTTAAGAACTGAACATAAAGTGAACTTACACAAAAAAAAATATGTGTGTGGAAGGCACGCACGGTATAAGTGAAACTTTAACCCAAAAAGTAGAGTTTAAAGCCGACCATTATCTTGTTGCAGCCAAGATCCGCATGCGATTGTGCAATGCGAAGAATGTACGCACAGGTGCTTGATGTCGATAAGCTGCTATCACAACGGACCGCCGAGGCCTACTCCGTTCAACTCTCGGTTAAGCTCAACCAACCTTACTCTTGCCTCGACGACGCTGGTGGTCTTTGGGCGCATATATCCCACTCCATGCGCACTGCTGCTGAAGAAGTCATTGGTTTTCGGCGGCCGCAACCTCGCAACCAATGGTATGACCAGGAGTGTCGCAACGCGACAGCAGCAAAATACGCCGCATATAAAAAGACGCTGCAGTCAGCTGCAACGCGAGCCATGCACGAAAACTATCGCGATAAGAGGAAGGAAGAGAGATGCCTTTTCAGACGTAAAAAAAGAGAGCTGGAAAATTGTGAGCGAGAAAAAATTGAGGTGTACCAGGGCAAGAAGTATGCTCGAACATTCTACCAGCAGGTTAAGCGTCTAACCCAAGGTTTCAAGCCCGGAGCATCCACTTGTAGAGATGAGAATGGTGATCTGGTTACAGATACGCAGTGCGCATTGAAATAATGGAGACAGCATTTTTCCAATCTGCTTGCAGGCGACGATAACAACAATTCCGCCCATGGAGAATGCAGTCTGACACCACCAATCGACAATGATGGAGTGAAAATTCCACCACCTAGCCCTGACGAGGTTAAAGTTGCTATCCAGCGACTCAAAAACAACAAAGCCACAGGTGCTGACGGCCTGGCTGCTGAATTGTTTAAAACCGGTGGAGGTGAATTGATAAGGTGCATGCATCAACTCATCTCAGTGTGTTTTGTAATATACTTAAGAAAATAGACCCGACAATCTACGCCAACTACCGAAGTATCAGTCTTATTTCCATCGCATACAAGGATCTTTCGAGCGTATGGGGTGAAAGATTGAAGCCGCATACCAAAACTGATTGGACCTTATCAGTGTGGCTTTCGTCCTGGCAAGTCCACCATAGACGAGATTGTTACACTACGCCAAATCCTGGAGAAAACTCAGGAAAATCAAATTGACACCCACCATCTCTTTGTTGATTTCAAAGCTGCGTTGGATAGCCCGATTCGTGATTACCTGTACGCAACAATGTCTGAGTTCGGTATATTGAATTGAATTTTGAATTTTTTAATTGAATTTATTATTTTATTATTCTACTAGCGGATGTTACCCGGTGTTACTCGGGGTTGTGTCTCGAACACAGAAAAAGGACGATATTCAAAACTGCTCCCATTTTATTTTTTTTTAAATTATCAATTAAATTTTTAAATTTTTTAAATTATCGTTTTTTGGTGTTTTGCCTTCCTTCCGTCGAAAATCCAAATTTCCATAGAACTGTACCTGCCGGACATGATAGCAAAAAAAACTACATCTACAGCGTCTCGATCTGACGTCTGCTTTCTGAGGAAAATGGTCACTAAGTTTGATAGAAGCCATTTCGAGAAAAATGCGTTTAAAGTTTTTCTTAGCATGCATTTAATATGAATTTTTATATCAAAAAACTTCCAATTTAAAAAAATCGTTTTGGCATCGATTCGATTTTTGGATTGTCTTCGTTCAACTTCGGTTATGGTCGATACTGTTCGGTTGATTTTTGTTTTTCACATAACTTCTGCTCATATTCGTTAAACTTTTTTTTATTCGTTAGTCTTTGGTTCTTGACTTTGCCTTCTGCTCATTCCTTGATTTTTGTCGAAAGAATTTTTAAAAGCATAAATAGGATCTTTTTAGTAACAGATACAAATGCTTACCAAATTTCATCAAAATTGGTTTATCCGTTTTGACGTGAATAAGCCAGACATAGTTGGTTGAATAAAGCGCCCTCTCATGGAATTTTTCTGAAATTTAAATAGCCTCGATTCTTTTGCTAGATCAGGTTATTTCATTTACCAAATTTTAGTAAAATCGGTCAAGTCATTTAGGAGTAATTGAGTCTTAACAATGCACTACTGAAAGCGCCCTTTACGGAGTATTCTGAATTTTTTATAATTTATGTTTCATCTTGGGTGCAGTTGAACGTTCATACCGAATTTCATTGAAATCGAATAAGGCGTTAGGAGTTATTATAGAGTGCCACGCCCACATACTTCCACCCACATTTTTACCTATGCTTTATATTGGTTGCAGTTGAACCCTCATACCAAATTTCGTTGAAATCGGTCCAGGCGTTTAGGAGTAATAATAGAGTGTCAGGCCCACATACTTCCACCCACATTTTTACCTATGCTTTATATTGGTTGCAGTTGAACCTTCATACCAAATTTCGTTGAAATCGGTCCAGGGGTTTCGGAGTTATTAGAGTCTCACGCCCACATACTTCCGCCCACATACTTCCGCCCATTTTTAAACCTATGCTTTATATTGGTTGCAGTTGCACCTTCATACCAAATTTCATTGAAATCGGTCCAGGAGTTTAGGAGTTATTGAGTCTTAAAAACGCACTACTTAAAGCGCCCTCTTGCGGAAGTCTTTGGAATTTTTTATATCCTATGTTTCATTTTGGGAGCAGTTGAACCTTCATGCCAAATTCATTGAAATCGGTCCAGGCGTTTAGAAGTTATTATAGAGTGCCACGCCCACATACTTCCGCCCACTTTTTTACACCCCCTATGTTCTTTCTTCCTATGAAAGGTACTCGGTGTCCAAATTTCAGCTCAATCGGATAAGCAGTGCGTGAGCCTATACGGAACCGACAGACAGACAGACAGACAGGAGGATAAACATTTGATTTTATATATAAGACTAGATTTTCCGCAGCAAAGCATAGTACAGCTTTGACGAAAAAGTTGTGAAATGTTCACGGTTGTTTCACAGCTGTCATTTTATGTATGGAGATTTGAGTGGAATTTCACGTGAAGACGAACAGAGTACTATGTTTTAAGGGAAATACGAACACTTCATTTTTCAAACTTTTAATTTATCTTTAATCTTTACAAAATATGCTATCACACTTGTGAATGCCACATTTTGAAATATTCAAATATCTTTCTTTCTCAAGTTTAAATTAAAAAATTAGAAAACTACAATAAAAATATGTGTAAAGAAATTGCATGCGGCGAAACAAATATGCACACATTGGTTTGCAGCTCATCATTCCACAGCAACAACAGCACAGTAAGCTTTATTTAACTTGTATTCCCATCACGTCAAAGAGCGCCAACTGCTTTTGGTTACTCTTCGAATGAGTGTGGAGAGCGAGATCAATAAACTTTAAAGAGAAGGGTTGATAGCAACATGTAGTTGAAACTCTCGTAACACAAACGCGTGAAAAGCAAACGACCAAGCAATGCTTAGCATTGGTGGTAATTTCCTAAAAAACTTAACAACTTAATTAAATATATTTATTGTTAAATTTTCTTAAATAAACCCCGCTTATGGCATTCTGTAGCAAAAATATAATATTTTATAATTTTTTTCATAAAAATCGGTCCAGTAGTTTTGGAGTCTATTGCGCACTTAATATTTCCACTTCAATTTTATATAATAGTATAG
Source organism: Tetanocera ferruginea (assembly GCA_958299015.1). Taxonomy (NCBI): domain Eukaryota; kingdom Metazoa; phylum Arthropoda; class Insecta; order Diptera; family Sciomyzidae; genus Tetanocera; species Tetanocera ferruginea. The sequence continues at coordinate 59,245,041 of OY282641.1, forward strand.
ATTACATCATATCGATATTATATAATATAATTTAAGAATAGTTTATGACATTTGTGTAATTGTATAATTGTAAGTAAGAAAATAGTGTTAAATGTCACTTCACAAATTTTAAAAATGTTTATGTTGAGTCAGTGGCGGCGCTAGACCACATTTGGACGTCGGCAACATCAAGTTGGCGACGCCTCTTTGCAGTAGCCAAATTATAAAATAATGTATGAGTAAACCAGTTTTATTGTTTACTAGCGGATGTAACCCGATGTAACTTAGGGTTGTGCATCGAGCATATAAAAAGGACGATTTTCAAAACTGCTCTCATTTTAACTCAATTTTTTAAATTATCAATTAAATTTTATAATTTTTTAAATTATAGTTTTTTGGGGTTTTGCCCCCTCCTTCCGTCGAAAATGTTTAGTCAAATTTACGCAGAGATGATTAAAAAAAAATTACATCTTTACCATCTCGATCTGACGTCTGGTTTTTCAGGAAAATGGTCACCCAGTTTGAAAAAAGTAATTTCGAGAAATACGCGTTTAAAGATTTTCTAAGCATGAATTTAATATGCAATTTTATCTCAAAAAATTCCAATTTTAAAAATCCTATAAGCATCGATTCGATTTGTGGATTGTCTTCGTTCAATTTCGGTTTTGGTCGATACTGTTCGGTTAATTTTTTTTCATCTTTATATAGCTTCTGCTCGTATTCGTTAAACTGCTTTTTTTTCGTTAGTCTTTGGTTCTTGATTTCGTTTGCCTTCGAAAAAAATCAAGGAATTTGGATTTTTGTCGAAAGAATTTTTTTAAAGCATAGGATCAATTTCAGTAACAGATACAAATGCCTACCAAGTTTCATCAAAATCGGTTCATCCGTTTTGACGTGAATGAGCCAAACATAGTTGATTGAATAAAACGCCCTCTCACAGAAGTTTTTTAAGTTTAAAAAGCCTCAATTCTGTTGCAGGGTCAAGTTATTTCACGTACCAAATTTTAGTAAAATCGGTCAAGTCATTTAGGAGTTATTGAGTCTTTACAATACTCAATAACTCTTAAAGCGCCTCTGAGTCTTAACAATACTCAATAACTCTTAAAGCGAGTCTTAAAGCGCCCTCTAGCGGAAGTCTTTGGAATTTTTTATATTTGATGTTTTATCTTGGTTGCAGTTGAACGTTCATACCAAATTTCATTAAAATCGGTTCAGGCGTTAAGGAGTTATTGAGTCTTAAAACGCACACTTAAAGCGCCCTCTTACGGAAGTCTTTGGAATTTTTAAAAGCTATGCTAACCCATGTTATCTTGGGCGCAGTCGAACCTTCATACCAAATTTCATAGAAATCGGTCCAGGTGCTTATGAGTTATTATAGATTGCCACGCCCACATATTTCCACCTAATTATCTACATATGCTTTATATTGGGTGCAGTTGAACTTTCATACCAAATTTCATTGAAATCGGTCCAGGCGTTTAGTAGTTATTGAGTCTTAAAAACGCACTACTTAAAAACCCCTCTTGTGGAAGTCTTTGGAATTATTTATAGCCTATGTTTTATTTTGGGAGCAGTTGAACCTTCATACCAAATTTCATAGAAATTGGTCCAGGCGTTTAGAAGTTATTATATAATACCACGCCCACATACTTCCGCCCACTTTTTTACACCCTCTATGTTCTTTCTCTCTATCAAACGTACTCGTTGTCCAAATTTCAGCTCAATCGGATGAACGGTGCGCGAGCTTATACAGAACAGACAGAAAGACAGACAGAGGGACAAACATTTGATTTTATATATTAGAAGATAATCAAATGATGACAAAAAATAATTACACACGTAGAAATTGAAATAGTAGAATTTTTCGGCTTCGACTGAATTTTTTCAGGATTGTTTCATAGCTAAGACTAGCCGTCATCAGTTCTCACAGCATGGGAGAAAAATTTTTTTCTCCCGTTTTGAAACGACACACAGTGTGGCTTTTATCAATTCTAGAGAATAAAAAATCAGATAACTAATAAAAAGGATCTGATGTTATATGTTGGTTATTCTTAAGTCGAAAATGCTTATATTAATTCCAAATGACATGACTAAGAAGTTAGTCTTTAACTAAAGTGTTAATTTAAAAAAAAATTTTAATAAATTTTGCAAGGAAAATCATTCATTCTCAATTCATATTGAAGTAGTGACTAATATGTTGTGCAAATGCAATCAGAGGTTGATGGTCCCAATAAAGTCAATTGCACTTACAAATTAAAAAAAATTGTAAATTTATTTTTTTACTGTTTATGTAATATAACTTGACATGTGAAATAGTTGTTAAGAGAAAGAAGATTTTGACTTTATAAAAACACAACCACTTAAATGAAACCTTGATTTCTCTTTCAAGGTGAAAATTAAGTGATGTATAGGGTTATATCATATATAACTAATAGTGTTCGAAAAAAAAAATAAATATTTAATGTGTCCGCAGATATCCGCAGCGAAAGCTTACTCTTTACTATCAGGAAATGATAAGTGGTTACAACAAAATTAAATGCAGACTGAAGTAAGCCAGTAGAAGATTCTTCGAGTCCATTAAACATTGATTAACAAACAATCAAAAAAAAATTTTTGTTTTTCCTAGTAAAATTCTTTTTTTCTATGATATAATAAACCAATTTCATAACAAAATATGCAGAAATGTGCACTTACATTCCCACCTGCTTACCATGAAAGATTAAACATCTAGGAAGAATATTCTGAGCACAGCGATTTTATAAAAACTACACTGATTTCTTATAAAAATTAAAATAAAAATTTCTTCAAAATTCCAATGACTTCAAAAGGATGTAGCGAAAAAACTAGTAGCTTATTCACCCATATTTTTGCTTATATCTAAAAAAATTTTCAAATCGGAAGGAAAACAGTTGTGATTTTCTATTCTCTAGAAGTGATAAAAGCCACACTGTGCGATGGGACGAAACATAGGTATTTGGACATAAACTCAGTCAAAGTTTTTTTAAAATTAATATATTTATTTTCAAAATTTTTTTTGAACACAATTTTTTTTTGTTTAAAAAGACTTTTTAAAAAAATTTTATTTCTAAGGAAACAAAATATTATATAAAAAAAAATGTAGTTGTACACTCTGAAAAACAAATTCCTAATTCTTAATATAAAATAACAATAATCTTGGTTAAAATAGCATCAACAATAGCAATTGTTGATTTCTTGCTAGAAATAACAATAAAAATTGTAAATTTTTAAAAATTACATTTTGAAGGTTGTCTTGTCATTTATGAATGTAAAACTGTTAAAAACTTATAAACGTCAAAAATTAAATGTCAACATTTAAACGTCAAAAAATTGAAGTAAAAAAATTACATGTCAAAAATTAAACACAAAAAATAAAAATCTTGCATTCAATTTAGCACTAATTTAGTTGGATTAATCTTGCACTAATTTAATTGGATTCTATGTGACAATACCATTAAAGTTTAATTTTTTGATAAGTAATAATCGCTGAAAGTGGTTGTATTTTTTAACGAGTGCAGCAGTGCATCATCGGGATCTTCCTAGTGGAAAGGGGAAGATCCCTTTCGTCTACGTGTTGCACAGACAGACCAATTGCACCATCTAGTTCAATAAAAGAGAAATAAAATAAATTAAATTGTTTATAAAAATAAGATCTCTATCCACCTCCTCTCAATCCATGTCACGATATCTTCAAAAAATATCTGCACGAAAAAATCTTGACATTGCGCAAGATTCTAGAGTGACGTCGGTATAATCCCGAAGAAGCTCGTTAAGAATCACAAAAAAGCACCAATCAGGAAATATGAATAAATACCATAATATATTTCATACAAATGAGTTGAAATATAATCATTGTATTTACCTTTAATTTTGATAATTATTCTCCTCTTATTGAAAACATCAGCAGAAAAAACTATTTTTGAATTGTATGCTGCTGAATTGAAGTTCAAATTTTTTCAACTAACAATTGAATTGCTGAATTCAACAATAAACAAAAATAACTAAAAATTTAACAATTGTACAATAAATATTGTCAATTTCTGAAAAGAAAAATTAAAAACTCAAATCAAAGGAAAATTTTAACAAGGGAATTGTTAAATTTCTTAACAATTGTAATTGTTGAATTTTAACAATAATTTTTGGAGAGTGTAAGAAACAAAATTTTATATTTGAAGTACTTTTTTATTTATAGCCGATGCAACCCTGGTCTCATGCGCGAAATTGAGCGGTTTCTCACTACCCAACACGATATCGGTATCAGACGATCATAATGAAGAGCACGCACACATTATGTTTGTATGTGTGCTATACGTTTAAACGCACATATAATTTGTGTAAAGTTTACACCATTTCATTTTTGCCCGACACTGGTGTGAACCCATGAATGCTATAAGTAAATAAATGATAAATGACAATACAAACAATTTCACCCAGTACAGATATTGTGTCGGGCAGTGTGTGTGAAAACGCTCATGGCGAAACTTTTATTTCATAGTGTTGCCAGACTAACGATTCTGAATACCCTTAAAGTACTTCTCACTTCCATCACGCACGTGTTCAAAAATAATAAAAGTCATTATCATCTGATTAGCTTTTTTCCTGAGTTGTTTGGGGTCGGCTACCTAAGCCAGGATGATTGGCGAAACAATTTTGCGAGGCCCCCGCCACTGTGTAGAGTTATGGTGTGAAAAATATATTTATAAATTAAAACATAAATAACATACAATGATTTAAATGAACAATAATGAGCTTAGTATATAATATGAACTTAAGAACTGAACATAAAGTGAACTTACACAAAAAAAAATATGTGTGTGGAAGGCACGCACGGTATAAGTGAAACTTTAACCCAAAAAGTAGAGTTTAAAGCCGACCATTATCTTGTTGCAGCCAAGATCCGCATGCGATTGTGCAATGCGAAGAATGTACGCACAGGTGCTTGATGTCGATAAGCTGCTATCACAACGGACCGCCGAGGCCTACTCCGCTCAACTCTCGGTTAAGCTCGACGACGCTGGCGGTCTTTGGGCGCATATATCCCACTCCATGCGCACTGCTGCTGAAGAAGTCATTGGTTTTCGGCGGCCGCAACCTCGCAACCAATGGTATGACCAGGAGTGTCGCAACGCGACAGCAGCAAAATACGCCGCATATAAAAAGACGCTGCAGTCAGCTGCAACGCGAGCCATGCACGAAAACTATCGCGATAAGAGGAAGGAAGAGAGATGCCTTTTCAGACGTAAAAAAAGAGAGCAGGAAAATTGTGAGCGAGAAAAAATTGAGGTGTTCCAGGGCAAGAAGGATGCTCGATTATTCTACCAGCAGGTTAAGCGTCTAACCCAAGGTTTCAAGCCCGGAGCATCCACTTGTAGAGATGAGAATGGTGATCTGGTTACAGATACGCAGTGCGCATTGAAATAATGGAGACAGCATTTTTCCAATCTGCTTGCAGGCGACGATAACAACAATTCCGCCCATGAAGAATGCAGTCTGACACCACCAATCGACAATGATGGAGTGAAAATTCCACCACCTAGCCCTGACGAGGTTAAAGTTGCTATCCAGCGACTCAAAAACAACAAAGCCACAGGTGCTGACGGCCTGGCTGCTGAATTGTTTAAAACCGGCGGAGGTGAATTGATAAGGTGCATGCATCAACTCATCTCAGTGTGTTTTGTCCTATACTTAAGAAAATAGACCCGACAATCTACGCCAACTACCGAAGTATCAGTCTTATTTACATCGCATACAAGGATCTTTCGAGCGTATGGTGTGAAAGATTGAAGCCGCATACCAAAACACTGATTGGACCTTATCAGTGTGGCTTTCGTCCTGGCAAGTCCACCATAGACGAGATTGTTACACTACGCCAAATCCTGGAGAAAACTCAGGAAAATCAAATTGACACCCACCATCTCTTTGTTGATTTCAAAGCTGCGTTGGATAGCCCGATTCGGGATTACCTGTACGCAACAATGTCTGAGTTCGGTATATTGAATTGAATTTTGAATTTTTTAATTGAATTTATTATTTTATTATTCTATTACATCATATCAATATTATATAATATAATTTAAGAATAGTTTATGACATTTGTATAATTGTATAATTGTAAGTAAGAAAATAGTGTTAAATGTCACTTCACAAATTTTAAAAATGTTTATGTTGAGTCAGTGGCGGCGCTAGACCACATTTGGACGTCGGCAACATCAAGTTGGCGACGCCTCTTTGCAGTAGCCAAATTATAAAATAATGTATGAGTAAACCAGTTTTATTGTTTTCTAGCGGATGTAACCCGATGTAACTTAGGGTTGTGCATCGAGCATATAAAAAGGACGATTTTCAAAACTGCTCTCATTTTAACTCAATTTTTTAAATTATCAATTAAATTTTATAATTTTTTAAATTATAGTTATTTGGGGTTGTGCCCCCTCCTTCCGTTGAAAATGTTTAGTCAAATTTACGCAGAGATGCCTACCAAGTTTCATCAAAATCGGTTCATCCGTTTTGACGTGAATGAGCCAAACATAGTTGATTGAATAAAGCGCCCTCTCACAGAAGTTTTTAAGTTTAAAAAGCCTCAATTCTGTTGCAGGGTCAAGTTATTTCACGTACCAAATTTTAGTAAAATCGGTCAAGTCATTTAGGAGTTATTGAGTCTTAACAATACTCAATAACTCTTAAAGCGCCTCTGAGTCTTAACAATACTCAATAACTCTTAAAGCGAGTCTTAAAGCGCCCTCTAGCGGAAGTCTTTGGAATTTTTTATATTTGATGTTTTATCTTGGTTGCAGTTGAACGTTCATACCAAATTTCATTGAAATCGGTTCAGGCGTTAAGGAGTTATTGAGTCTTAAAACGCACACTTAAAGCGCCCTCTTACGGAAGTCTTTGGAATTTTCAAAAGCTATGCTAACCCATGTTATCTTGGGCGCAGTCGAACCTTCATACAAAATTTCATAGAAATCGGTCCAGGTGTTTATGAGTTATTATAGATTGCCACGCCCACAAATTTCCACCTAATTATCTACATATGCTTTATATTGGGTGCAGTTGAACTTTCATACCAAATTTCATTGAAATCGGCGTTTAGTAGTTATTGAGTCTTAAAAACGCACTTCTTAAAAACCCCTCTTGTGGAAGTCTTTGGAATTATTTATAACCTATGTTTTATTTTGAGAGCAGTTGAACCTTCATACCAAATTTCATAGAAATTGGTCTAGGCGTTTAGAAGTTATTATATAATACCACGCCCACATACTTCCGCCCACTTTTTTACACCCTCTATGTTCTTTCTCTCTATCAAACGTACTCGTTGTCCAAATTTCAGCTCAATCGGATGAACGGTGCGCGAGCTTATACAGAACAGACAGACAGACAGACAGAGGGACAAACATTTGATTTTATATATTAGAAGATAATCAAATGATGACAAAAAATAATTACACACGTAGAAATTGAAATAGTAGAATTTTTCGGCTTCGACACTTACAAATTAAAAAAAATTTGTAAATTTATTTTTTTACTGTTTATGTAATATTACTTAACATGTGAAATAGTTGTTAAGAGAAAGAAGATTTTGACTTTATAAAAACACAACCACTTAAATGAAAACTTGATTTCTCTTTATTCTTGAAAAAATTAAGTGATGTAAAGGGTTATATCATATATAACTAATAGTGTTCGAAAGAAAAATAAATATTTAATGTGTCCGCAGATATCCGCAGCGAAAGCTTACTCTTTACTATCAGGAAATGATAAGTGGTTACAACAAAATTAAATGCAGACTGAAGTAAGCCAGTAGAAGATTCTTCGAGTCCATTAAACATTGATTAACAAACAATCAAAAAAAAATTTTTGTTTTTCCTAGTAAAATTCTTTTTTTCTATGATATAAAAACAAAACAAACAAATTGGCCATTTCAGCCCTTGAAAGGACTTTGACCGAGCTTCTTATGATCAATTGACCGATTATTCTTATGATATAATAAACCAATTTCATAACAAAATATGCAGAAATGTGCACTTACATTCCCACCTGCTTACCATGAAAGATTAAACATCTAGGAAGAATATTCTGAGCACAGCGATTTTATAAAAACTACACTGATTTCTTATAAAAATTAAAATAAAAATTTCTTCAAAATTCCAATGACTTCAAAAGGATGTAGCGAAAAAACTAGTAGCTTATTCACCCATATTTTTGCTTATATCTAAAAAAATTTTCAAATCGGAAGGAAAACAGTTGTGATTTTCTATTCTCTAGAAGTGATAAAAGCCACACTGTGCGATGGGACGAAACATAGGTGTTTGGACATAAACTCAGTCAAAGTTTTTTTAAAATTAATATATTTATTTTCAAAATTTTTTTAGAACACAATTTTTTTTTGTGTAAAAAGACTTTTTAAAAAAATTTTATTTCTAAGGAAACAAAATATTATATAAAAAAAAAATGTATTTGTACACTCTGAAAAACAAATTCCTAATTCTTAATATAAAATAACAATAATCTTGGTTAAAATAGCATCAACAATAGCAATTGTTGATTTCTTGCTAGAAATAACAATAAAAATTGTAAATTTTTAAAAATTACATTTTGAAGGTTGTCTTGTCATTTATGAATGTAAAACTGTTAAAAACTTGTAAACGTCAAAAATTAAATGTCAAAATTTAAACGTCAAAAATTAAATGTCAACATTTAAACGTCAAAAAATTACATGTCAAAAATTAAACACAAAAAATAAAAATCTTGCATTCAATTTAGCACTAATTTAGTTGGATTAATCTTGCACTAATTTAATTGGATTCTATGTGACAATACCATTAAAGTTTAATTTTTTGATAAGTAATAATCGCTGAAAGTGGTTATAGTTTTTTAACGAGTGCAGCAGTGCATCATCGGGATCTTCCTAGTGGAAAGGGGATGACTCTGTTTTATTCAAGTTTTCACTTCAGTCTTTCGTCTACGTGTTCCACAGACGAACACCATCTAGTTCAATAAAAGAGAAATAAAATAAATTAAATTGTTTATAAAAATAAGATCTCTATCCACCTCCTCTCAATCCATATCACGATATCTTCAAAAAATATCTGCACGAAAAAATCTTGACATTTCGCAAGATTCTAGAGTGACGTCGGTATAATCCCGAAGAAACTCGTTAAGAATCACAAAAAAGCACCAATCAGGAAATATAAATAAATACCATAATATATTTCATACAAATGAGTTGAAAAATAATCATTATATTTACCTTTAATTTTGATAATTATTCTCCTCTTATTGAAAACATCAGCAGAAAAAACTATTTTTGAATTGTAAGCTGCTGAATTGAAGTTAAAATTTTTTCAACTAGCAATTGAATTGCTGAATTCAACAATAAACAAAAATAATTTATTAAAAAAAATTTAACAATTGTACAATAAATATTGTCAATTTCTGAAAAGAAAAATTAAAAACTCAAATCAAAGGAAAATTTTAACAAGGGAATTGTTAAATTTCTTAACAATTGTAATTGTTGAATTTTAACAATAATTTTTGGATGCACGAAAACTATCGCGATAAGAGGAAGGAAGAGAGATGCCTTTTCAGACGTAAAAAAAGAGAGCAGGAAAATTGTTAGCGAGAAAAAATTGAGGTGTACCAGGGCAAGAAGGATGCTCGAACATTCTACCAGCAGGTTAAGCGTCTAACCCAAGGTTTCAAGCCCGGAGCATCCACTTGTAGAGATGAGAATGGTGATCTGGTTACAGATACGCAGTGCGCATTGAAATAATGGAGACAGCATTTTTCCAATCTGCTTGCAGGTGACGATACCAACAATTCCGCCCTTGGAGAATGCATAGAAATGGGACTTAGGAGATAGAGGGTTCACTTAGATGTGGCATTCAGAGATGGTAAATTAATATTTAGGGTGAGAAAAACGATTTGGAAAGGGAACGCTTGAACATGGATTTGGACATGGGGAGTATATAGTGCTCGCTGACATTATTAAATATTCTACAACATCTATTTATGGGTTCGTTAAATGCGTAAAGGGTGTTGTGATGAGATTCTTTTAACAATTTTGTATATCTAGTTCTCCTTATTGGTTCATTAAATACAACTTTATTGGAAATGCATTCACTGTCGATGTTACCATTAATAACATCAAATATAAAGCATGAACAAAGTAATATTCTTCTTGACGAAAGCGTCATTATATTCAACATTTTCAGTCTAATTTCATATGGTGGTAAGTTTCTATAGTCCCGGGGATCGTACGAATCTCTCAAGGCAAAAAGCAAAAATTGTCTCTGAATTGATTCAAGTCTTTCACTATGCACTTCAAAAGCTGGATTCCAAATAACACAGCAATATTCAAGAATAGGACGCACTAATGTGCAGTATAAGGTTTTAGTTACCCATAAATTCTTGAACTCTTTTGCACGTCTTTTAATGAATCCAAGCAGTTTGTTTGCCCTGGATATGATATGATCATAGTGAAGGTTAAATCGCAACTTGTTATCTAGGATTACTCCAAGATCTGAAATGTGATTGACCCTGTTAAGTTCCACCCCATTAAGCATATAACTGCTACAAGTTTTTTGGGTTTTACGGGAGAAACTTATAACGAAGCACTTATTCACATTTAAAGAAAGCTTATTTTGAATACACCAATGTTCAAGAGATAAAAGCTTGTTCTGTAAGAATACTGAATCCACTTCTGATCTAACCACATGGTACAGTTTTAAGTCATCTGCATATAAGAGATGGGGGACATCGTGCAAAACTTCAGATATGTCTGCAATAAATATGTTGAAGAGAAGTGGGCCCAGGTGGCTACCCTGAGGTACACCTGACGAGACAACAATTTTCTTAGAAAGAGTTCCTTGAAATTTTACAAATTGGGATCTTTCACAAAGATAGGACTTGAGCCAATTCAGCAAAGAGCCTGCAATACCAAAATTCTCTAGTTTCTTCGTTAAGATTTTGTGATCAACACGATCAAACGCTTTACTAAAATCTGTATAGACTGCATCTATCTGATGTCCTTTTTCCATTTTAATAAGAACATCCGATGACATGATTGTCAGATTTGTGGCGGTTGAACGTCCTTTACGGAACCCATGTTGCTGCTCATTTAAACGTGGGTTAATAACGTCCGTAAGTTTGAAACATATAATTTTTTCAAAAAGCTTCGGAATTGCTGATAATATCGCAATGCCCCTATAATTTTCAACTGATCTCTTATCACCATTCTTATAAATTGGCGTAAGGTGAGAAGACTTCAAAAAAGACGGAAACACACCTGATTGCAAGGATTTATTAAAAATAATAAATAATGGCGTAATTAACTGCTCTAAGTATTGAACAAGTGAAATTGGTGGCAAAAGGTCTGGACCAGGAGACATATTGGAATCTAATTCTTTAATGGAATTGGTAACCTCTCTCTTTGTTATATTAAGTGAACAAACCAATGGTGGTAGATTAAGTGTGCTGGTCAATGGAATTTGACTTTGTGATGAAGGAGAACAAAAAACTTCTTTAAAATGATCTGCAAAGAGATTACAAATCACCTGTGGGTCAGAAGAAGTAACATTTCCTTTGAACATGGAATTCGGGTATCCCGTTGATTTCCTCTTAACATTTACAAAGTCGAAGAATTTTTTTGGGTCTTCAATAATCCTTTCCCCAATTAGATTGGTATAAAGTTTATAAGCTTCTTCAGACTTGACTGAGAATTCATTAGACAGTTCACCATATCTTGTCTTGACCTCATCACTTACATTCGCGGCCTTTTTAATTACTCTGTAAAGTTTATTTCTCTGATTTCTCAAGTTTCTTAGATATGAATCAAGCCACGGTTCTGATAGTTTATTTTTTTTCTTTATTTTTGGAACATGGGTATCAAAGATAGAAAAGACTTTCTCGTAGAAATATGAGACAGCATAGTCCAATTCCAGGGCAGATAAGTGGTTCCAATCCAATGAATTCAAGTCATTCCCTATCTTACTGTGATCGGCGTTAAGAAAATCGTAAACAACAGAATTATTAAAGGACTGCGTAAAAGTTTTATTATTAGCGCATAATTCTAAAGTAAAAGCAGAGTGGTGGAGGGTATTAGAGAAAATGTGCTCGGCATCACTAGTTGGACTAACCTTGACTTCGTCATAAGAGTTAGTAAAAATTAAATCTAGCCATCGACCGTTCTGGTTTGGAACTGGAGCTACTTGCAGACAATCATTACTATAAAATGTACTAAATAAGTCAAAGTCGACCGCATTAGAAACATATATTGGAAGGAGATGATTATCATTATCGTCGGGAACAAACGATATACTAGGACGGTTAAAGTCACCGAAAATTATAATCTTATCTTCTTCGTTTAGAGCGGCTGTTATTGACGTTATAAGATCACATAATTTATTATAGGAATTCTCAGTTGAATTTGGGGGAATATAAATAACACCAATGTATATAAAACGATTTTGACATAGACTTAATTTTATTACTTTGTGCTCGAAGTATATGCAAGAGTTAGTTACAACCACTTCACTAGATAAGACATTGTGTGTAGCTATCAAAACACCTCCTCCTCGAGAGAGGCCTAAGCTTTCATAGTCTCTGTCATTACGGTATATTGTCCAGTTGCTATCTAGAATTTCTTCATTTTTGATAGCGTCATTCAACCATGTTTCCGTAAAAACAAAAACATTGAAATGACAAGATTTAGCTTCAACATATAGTTTGTTGAGTTTTCCTCTCATGCCACCACAATTGTGGTAGAATATATTTAAAGAAGCAATTGAAGACAATAGGTTTTGGAGGACTGGAGAGTGAGATGTTGTTTTAGAAAGAGAGTTAGGGACAATAGAAGTTTTTGAAGTTAGAACGTGCTCTTTGTAAATGCCATATATACTTTGAACTTGTATGCGAAGCAAATGCAGCGAGGTCGTTTTCAACATCATTAGGTAAAATGTTGAGGCTTTCATGGAAATTAATGAAAATTTTTTTCAGCTCGACCGGGTCTGTCGGAAGGCCTTCTTGTTGGATGGATACCATAGCACTTGTTTTTGTTGTACCTTCAATACAAACTGTGTCTGACTTGTAATGCAAATAAGCCAGATACAAGCGAACATTATCGTACAACCGACGATCTCTAAGACGAGACATGACGAAACGGCCTTCACTACTAACATCAGCGAGATTTTTTGTAAGCTTCGCGGTAGGTGGAAGAAGAGGATCGAGAAAGGCTGGTGTAGTATTACTGAAGGTTCGAGAGTTAGATCCAGTAATTAAGGGAGGTTTGTTAGTGGAGGGTGTGTTCGTTTTTGTGTAAGTAGGATAAGTAGGTTCAGGTATGACTATTGCAGGCTGTGGGCATGGATTAAGAGTATGGGATAGGACGAAATTAGGATATTTATTTGAATTGTTATTAAAGGCTTCATTTTCAGCTAATTTGAATGAAACCCTTTTACCTTTAGGATGGGTGAATTTTAATGATTGTTGGGAAAATGTTGGGAATAGGTTTGTTTTATATGACCAGTTTTGATCTTGTTTTTTCGAGACCAGTGGTGATCTTGACCAGTTTGTGTCATGATTAGCTTTTGAGGTGGTTCTAGCAGGTGGTGTTATATTAGGCTTATTGATAGGCTTAGTAATAGTCTTATTGGTATACGTAGAGATAGGCTTAGTGATATGCTTAGCTATAGGCTTAATGCTACGTGCCTTAGAGCTCCTTTTTGGCTTATCCTTCCACTCAGTTATGCGAATGTTGCCGTGCTTAGGGATTTCTTTGCCAGATTTAAGGAACATCCACGCATATACGTTGGGTACACTTACTTTGAAAATACAAAACTTTGAATTTTAAGATGACTTTTTTTGGCAGTCCAGAATCGTTAATTTATAGTTTTTTCACATTATAGTTAACACATTATGTTTGTGTGTGTGCTATACGTTTAAACGCACATATAATTTGTGTAAAGTTTACACCATTTCATTTTTGCCCGACACTGGTGCGAACCCATGAATGCTATAAGTAAATAAATGATAAATGGCAATACAAACGATTTCACCCAGTACAGATATTGTGTCGGGCAGTGTGTGTGAAAACGCTCATGGCGAAACTTTTATTTCATAGTGTTGCCAGACTAACGATTCTGAATACCCTTAAAGTACTTCTCACTTCCATAACGCACGTGTTCAAAAATAATAAAAGTCATTATCACCTGATTAGCTTTTTTCCTGAGTTGTTTGGGGTCGGCTACCTAAGCCAGGATGATTGGCGAAACAATTTTGCGAGGCCCCCGCCACTGTGTAGAGTTATGGTGTGAAAAATATATTTATAAATTAAAACATAAATAACATACAATGATTTAAATGAACAATAATGAGCTTAGTATATAATATGAACTTAAGAACTGAACATAAAGTGAACTTACACAAAAAAAAATATGTGTGTGGAAGGCACGCACGGTATAAGTGAAACTTTAACCCAAAAAGTAGAGTTTAAAGCCGACCATTATCTTGTTGCAGCCAAGATCCGCATGCGATTGTGCAATGCGAAGAATGTACGCACAGGTGCTTGATGTCGATAAGCTGCTATCACAACGGACCGCCGAGGCCTACTCCGCTCAACTCTCGGTTAAGCTCGACGACGCTGGCGGTCTTTGGGCGCATATATCCCACTCCATGCGCACTGCTGCTGAAGAAGTCATTGGTTTTCGGCGGCCGCAACCTCGCAACCAATGGTATGACCAGGAGTGTCGCAACGCGACAGCAGCAAAATACGCCGCATATAAAAAGACGCTGCAGTCAGCTGCAACGCGAGCCATGCACGAAAACTATCGCGATAAGAGGAAGGAAGAGAGATGCCTTTTCAGACGTAAAAAAAGAGAGCTGGAAAATTGTGAGCGAGAAAAAATTGAGGTGTACCAGGGCAAGAAGGATGCTCGAACATTCTACCAGCAGGTTAAGCGTCTAACCCAAGGTTTCAAGCCCGGAGCATCCACTTGTAGAGATGAGAATGGTGATCTGGTTACAGATACGCAGTGCGCATTGAAATAATGGAGACAGCATTTTTCCAATCTGCTTGCAGGCGACGATAACAACAATTCCGCCCATGGAGAATGCAGTCTGACACCACCAATCGACAATGATGGAGTGAAAATTCCACCACCTAGCCCTGACGAGGTTAAAGTTGCTATCCAGCGACTCAAAAACAACAAAGCCACAGGTGCTGACGGCCTGGCTGCTGAATTGTTTAAAACCGGTGGAGGTGAATTGATAAGGTGCATGCATCAACTCATCTCAGTGTGTTTTGTCCTATACTTAAGAAAATAGACCCGACAATCTACGCCAACTACCGAAGTATCAGTCTTATTTACATCGCATACAAGGATCTTTCGAGCGTATGGGGTGAAAGATTGAAGCCGCATACCAAAACACTGATTGGACCTTATCAGTGTGGCTTTCGTCCTGGCAAGTCCACCATAGACGAGATTGTTACACTACGCCAAATCCTGGAGAAAACTCAGGAAAATCAAATTGACACCCACCATCTCTTTGTTGATTTCAAAGCTGCGTTGGATAGCCCGATTCGGGATTACCTGTACGCAACAATGTCTGAGTTCGGTATATTGAATTGAATTTTGAATTTTTTAATTGAATTTATTATTTTATTATTCTACTAGCGGATGTTACCCGGTGTTACTCGGGGTTGTGTCTCGAACACAGAAAAAGGACGATATTCAAAACTGCTCCCATTTTATTTTTTTTTAAATTATCAATTAAATTTTTAAATTTTTTTAATTATCGTTTTTTGGTGTTTTGCCCTCCTTCCGTCGAAAATCCAAATTTCCATAGAACTGTACCTGCCGGACATAATAGCAAAAAAAACTACATCTACAGCGTCTCGATCTGACGTCTGCTTTCTGAGGAAAATGGTCACTAAGTTTGATAGAAGCCATTTCGAGAAAAATGCGTTTAAAGTTTTTCTTAGCATGCATTTAATATGAATTTTTATATCAAAAAACTTCCAATTTAAAAAAATCGTTTTGGCATCGATTCGATTTTTGGATTGTCTTCGTTCAACTTCGGTTATGGTCGATACTGTTCGGTTGATTTTTGTTTTTCACATAACTTCTGCTCATATTCGTTAAACTTTTTTTTATTCGTTAGTCTTTGGTTCTTGACTTTGACTTCTGCTCATTCCTTGATTTTTGTCGAAAGAATTTTTAAAAGCATAAATAGGATCTTTTTAGTAACAGATACAAATGCTTACCAAATTTCATCAAAATTGGTTTATCCGTTTTGACGTGAATAAGCCAGACATAGTTGGTTGAATAAAGCGCCCTCTCATGGAAGTTTTCTGAAATTTAAATAGCCTCGATTCTTTTGCTAGATCAGGTTATTTCATTTACCAAATTTTAGTAAAATCGGTCAAGTCATTTAGGAGTTATTGAGCCTTAACAATGCACTACTGAAAGCGCCCTTTACGGAGTATTCGGAATTTTTTATAATTTATGTTTCATCTTGGGTGCAGTTGAACGTTCATACCGAATTTCATTGAAATCGAATAAGGCGTTAGGAGTTATTATAGAGTGCCACGCCCACATACTTCCACCCACATTTTTACCTATGCTTTATATTGGTTGCAGTTGAACCCTCATACCAAATTTCGTTGAAATCGGTCCAGGCGTTTAGGAGTAATAATAGAGTGTCAGGCCCACATACTTCCACCCACATTTTTACCTATGCTTTATATTGGTTGCAGTTGAACCTTCATACCAAATTTCGTTGAAATCGGTCCAGGGGTTTCGGAGTTATTAGAGTCTCACGCCCACATACTTCCGCCCACATACTTCCGCCCATTTTTAAACCTATGCTTTATATTGGTTGCAGTTGCACCTTCATACCAAATTTCATTGAAATCGGTCCAGGAGTTTAGGAGTTATTGAGTCTTAAAAACGCACTACTTAAAGCGCCCTCTTGCGGAAGTCTTTGGAATTTTTTATATCCTATGTTTCATTTTGGGAGCAGTTGAACCTTCATGCCAAATTCATTGAAATCGGTCCAGGCGTTTAGAAGTTATTATAGAGTGCCACGCCCACATACTTCCGCCCACTTTTTTACACCCCCTATGTTCTTTCTTCCTATGAAAGGTACTCGGTGTCCAAATTTCAGCTCAATCGGATAAGCAGTGCGTGAGCCTATACGGAACAGACAGACAGACAGACAGACAGGAGGATAAACATTTGATTTTATATATAAGACTAGATTTTCCGCAGCAAAGCATAGTACAGCTTTGACGAAAAAGTTGTGAAATGTTCACGGTTGTTTCACAGCTGTCATTTTTTGTATGGAGATTTGAGTGGAATTTCACGTGAAGACGAACAGAGTACTATGTTTTAAGGGAAATACGAACACTTCATTTTTCAAACTTTTAATTTATCTTTAATCTTTACAAAATATGCTATCACACTTGTGAATGCCACATTTTGAAATATTCAAATATCTTTCTTTCTCAAGTTTAAATTAAAAAATTAGAAAACTACAATAAAAATATGTGTAAAGAAATTGCATGCGGCGAAACAAATATGCACACATTGGTTTGCAGCTCATCATTCCACAGCAACAACAGCACAGTAAGCTTTATTTAACTTGTATTCCCATCACGTCAAAGAGCGCCAACTGCTTTTGGTTACTCTTCGAATGAGTGTGGAGAGCGAGATCAATAAACTTTAAAGAGAAGGGTTGATAGCAACATGTAGTTGAAACTCTCGTAACACAAACGCGTGAAAAGCAAACGACCAAGCAATGCTTAGCATTGGTGGTAATTTCCTAAAAAACTTAACAACTTAATTAAATATATTTATTGTTAAATTTTCTTAAATAAACCCCGCTTATGGCATTCTGTAGCAAAAATATGATATTTTATAATTTTTTTCATAAAAATCGGTCCAGTAGTTTTGGAGTCTATTGCGCACTTAATATTTCCACTTCAATTTTATATAATAGTATAGATTACATCATATCGATATTATATAATATAATTTAAGAATAGTTTATGACATTTGTGTAATTGTATAATTGTAAGTAGGAAAATAGTGTTAAATGTCACTTCACAAATTTTAAAAATGTTTATGTTGAGTCAGTGGCGGCGCTAGACCACATTTGGACGTCGGCAACATCAAGTTGGCGACGCCTCTTTGCAGTAGCCAAATTATAAAATAATGTATGAGTAAACCAGTTTTATTGTTTACTAGCGGATGTAACCCGATGTAACTTAGGGTTGTGCATCGAGCATATAAAAAGGACGATTTTCAAAACTGCTCTCATTTTAACTCAATTTTTTAAATTATCAATTAAATTTTATAATTTTTTAAATTATAGTTTTTTGGGGTTTTGCCCCCTCCTTCCGTCGAAAATGTTTAGTCAAATTTACGCAGAGATGATTAAAAAAAAAATTACATTTTTACCATCTCGATCTGACGTCTGGTTTTTGAGGAAAATGGTCACCCAGTTTGAAAAAAGTAATTTCGAGAAATACGCGTTTAAAGATTTTCTAAGCATGAATTTAATATGCAATTTTATCTCAAAAAATTCCAATTTTAAAAAATCCTATAAGCATCGATTCGATTTGTGGATTGTCTTCGTTCAATTTCGGTTTTGGTCGATACTGTTCGGTTAATTTTTTTTCATCTTTATATAGCTTCTGCTCGTATTCGTTAAACTTCTTTTTTTTCGTTAGTCTTTGGTTCTTGATTTCGTTTGCCTTCGAAAAAAATCAAGGTATTTGGATTTTTGTCGAAAGAATTTTTTAAAGCATAGGATCTGTTTCAGTAACAGATACAAATGCCTACCAAGTTTCATCAAAATCGGTTCATCCGTTTTGACGTGAATGAGCCAAACATAGTTGATTGAATAAAACGCCCTCTCACAGAAGTTTTTTAAGTTTAAAAAGCCTCAATTCTGTTGCAGGGTCAAGTTATTTCACGTACCAAATTTTAGTAAAATCGGTCAAGTCATTTAGGAGTTATTGAGTCTTAACAATACTCAATAACTCTTAAAGCGCCTCTGAGTCTTAACAATACTCAATAACTCTTAAAGCGAGTCTTAAAGCGCCCTCTAGCGGAAGTCTTTGGAATTTTTTATATTTGATGTTTTATCTTGGTTGCAGTTGAACGTTCATACCAAATTTCATTAAAATCGGTTCAGGCGTTAAGGAGTTATTGAGTCTTAAAACGCACACTTAAAGCGCCCTCTTACGGAAGTCTTTGGAATTTTTAAAAGCTATGCTAACCCATGTTGTCTTGGGCGCAGTCGAACCTTCATACCAAATTTCATAGAAATCGGTCCAGGTGCTTATGAGTTATTATAGATTGCCACGCCCACATATTTCCACCTAATTATCTACATATGCTTTATATTGGGTGCAGTTGAACTTTCATACCAAATTTCATTGAAATCGGTCCAGGCGTTTAGTAGTTATTGAGTCTTAAAAACGCACTACTTAAAAACCCCTCTTGTGGAAGTCTTTGGAATTATTTATAGCCTATGTTTTATTTTGGGAGCAGTTGAACCTTCATACCAAATTTCATAGAAATTGGTCCAGGCGTTTAGAAGTTATTATATAATACCACGCCCACATACTTCCGCCCACTTTTTTACATCCTCTATGTTCTTTCTCTCTATCAAACGTACTCGTTGTCCAAATTTCAGCTCAATCGGATGAACGGTGCGCGAGCTTATACAGAACAGACAGAAAGACAGACAGAGGGACAAACATTTGATTTTATATATTTGAAGATAATCAAATGATGACAAAAAATAATTACACACGTAGAAATTGAAATAGTAGAATTTTTCGGCTTCGACTGAATTTTTTCAGGATTGTTTCATAGCTAAGACTAGCCGTCATCAGTTCTCACAGCATGGGAGAAAAATTTTGTTCTCCCGTTTTGAAACGACACACAGTGTGGCTTTTATCAATTCTAGAGAATAAAAAATCAGATAACTAATAAAATGGATCTGATGTTATATGTTGGTTATTCTTAAGTCGAAAATGCTTATATTAATTCCAAATGACATGACTAAGAAGTTAGTCTTTAACTAAAGTGTTAATTTAAAAAAAAATTTTAATAAATTTTGCAAGGAAAATCATTCATTCTCAATTCATATTGAAGTAGTGACTAATATGTTGTGCAAATGCAATCAGAGGTTGATGGTCCCAATAAAGTCAATTGCACTTACAAATTAAAAAAAATTTGTAAATTTATTTTTTTACTGTTTATGTAATATAACTTAACATGTGAAATAGTTGTTAAGAGAAAGAAGATTTTGACTTTATAAAAACACAACCACTTAAATGAAACCTTGATTTCTCTTTATTCTTGAAAAAATTAAGTGATGTATAGGGTTATATCATATATAACTAATAGTGTTCGAAAAAAAAATAAATATTTAATGTGTCCGCAGATATCCGCAGCGAAAGCTTACTCTTTACTATCAGGAAATGATAAGTGGTTACAACAAAATTAAATGCAGACTGAAGTAAGCCAGTAGAAGATTCTTCGAGTCCATTAAACATTGATTAACAAACAATCAAAAAAAAATTTTTGTTTTTCCTAGTAAAATTCTTTTTTTCTATGATATAATAAACCAATTTCATAACAAAATATGCAGAAATGTGCACTTACATTCCCACCTGCTTACCATGAAAGATTAAACATCTAGGAAGAATATTCTGAGCACAGCGATTTTATAAAAACTACACTGATTTCTTATAAAAATTAAAATAAAAATTTCTTCAAAATTCCAATCACTTCAAAAGGATGTAGCGAAAAAACTAGTAGCTTATTCACCCATATTTTTGCTTATATCTAAAAAAATTTTCAAATCGGAAGGAAAACAGTTGTGATTTTCTATTCTCTAGAAGTGATAAAAGCCACACTGTGCGATGGGACGAAACATAGGTATTTGGACATAAACTCAGTCAAAGTTTTTTTAAAATTAATATATTTATTTTCAAAATTTTTTTTGAACACAATTTTTTTTTGTTTAAAAAGACTTTTTAAAAAAATTTTATTTCTAAGGAAACAAAATATTATATAAAAAAAAAAGTATTTGTACACTCTGAAAAACAAATTCCTAATTCTTAATATAAAATAACAATAATCTTGGTTAAAATAGCACCAACAATAGCAATTGTTGATTTCTTGCTAGAAATAACAATAAAAATTGTAAATTTTTAAAAATTACATTTTGAAGGTTGTCTTGTCATTTATGAATGTAAAACTGTTAAAAACTTATAAACGTCAAAAATTAAATGTCAAAATTTAAACGTCAAAAAATTGAAGTAAAAAAATTACATGTCAAAAATTAAACACAAAAAATAAAAATCTTGCATTCAATTTAGCACTAATTTAGTTGGATTAATCTTGCACTAATTTAATTGGATTCTATGTAACAATACCATTAAAGTTTTCATTTTTGATAAGTAATAATCGCTGAAAGTGGTTGTATTTTTTAACGAGTGCAGCAGTGCATCATCGGGATCTTCCTAGTGGAAAGGGGATGACTCTGTTTTATTCAAGTTTTCACTTCAGTCTTTCGTCTACGTGTTCCACAGACAGACCAATTGCACCATCTAGTTCAATAAAAGAGAAATAAAATAAATTAAATTGTTTATAAAAATAAGATCTCTATCCACCTCCTCTCAATCCATGTCACGATATCTTCAAAAAATATCTGCACGAAAAAATCTTGACATTGCGCAAGATTCTAGAGTGACGTCGGTATAATCCCGAAGAAGCTCGTTAAGAATCACAAAAAAGCACCAATCAGGAAATATAAATAAATACCATAATATATTTCATACAAATGAGTTGAAATATAATCATTGTATTTACCTTTAATTTTGATAATTATTCTCCTCTTATTGAAAACATCAGCAGAAAAAACTATTTTTGAATTGTATGCTGCTGAATTGAAGTTCAAATTTTTTCAACTAACAATTGAATTGCTGAATTCAACAATAAACAAAAATAACTAAAAATTTAACAATTGTACAATAAATATTGTCAATTTCTGAAAAGAAAAATTAAAAACTCAAATCAAAGGAAAATTTTAACAAGGGAATTGTTAAATTTCTTAACAATTGTAATTGTTGAATTTTAACAATAATTTTTGGAGAGTGTAAGAAACAAAATTTTATATTTGAAGTACTTTTTTATTTATAGCCGATGCAACCCTGGTCTCATGCGCGAAATTGAGCGGTTTCTCACTACCCAACACGATATCGGTATCAGACGATCATAATGAAGAGCACGCACACATTATGTTTGTATGTGTGCTATACGTTTAAACGCAGATATAATTTGTGTAAAGTTTACACCATTTCATTTTTGCCCGACACTGGTGTGAACCCATGAATGCTATAAGTAAATAAATGATAAATGACAATACAAACAATTTCACCCAGTACAGATATTGTGTCGGGCAGTGTGTGTGAAAACGCTCATGGCGAAACTTTTATTTCATAGTGTTGCCAGACTAACGATTCTGAATACCCTTAAAGTACTTCTCACTTCCATCACGCACGTGTTCAAAAATAATAAAAGTCATTATCATCTGATTAGCTTTTTTCCTGAGTTGTTTGGGGTCGGCTACCTAAGCCAGGATGATTGGCGAAACAATTTTGCGAGGCCCCCGCCACTGTGTAGAGTTATGGTGTGAAAAATATATTTATAAATTAAAACATAAATAACATACAATGATTTAAATGAACAATAATGAGCTTAGTATATAATATGAACTTAAGAACTGAACATAAAGTGAACTTACACAAAAAAAAATATGTGTGTGGAAGGCACGCACGGTATAAGTGAAACTTTAACCCAAAAAGTAGAGTTTAAAGCCGACCATTATCTTGTTGCAGCCAAGATCCGCATGCGATTGTGCAATGCGAAGAATGTACGCACAGGTGCTTGATGTCGATAAGCTGCTATCACAACGGACCGCCGAGGCCTACTCCGCTCAACTCTCGGTTAAGCTCAACCAACCTTACTCTTGCCTCGACGACGCTGGCGGTCTTTGGGCGCATATATCCCACTCCATGCGCACTGCTGCTGAAGAAGTCATTGGTTTTCGGCGGCCGCAACCTCGCAACCAATGGTATGACCAGGAGTGTCGCAACGCGACAGCAGCAAAATACGCCGCATATAAAAAGACGCTGCAGTCAGCTGCAACGCGAGCCATGCACGAAAACTATCGCGATAAGAGGAAGGAAGAGAGATGCCTTTTCAGACGTAAAAAAAGAGAGCAGGAAAATTGTGAGCGAGAAAAAATTGAGGTGTTCCAGGGCAAGAAGGATGCTCGATTATTCTACCAGCAGGTTAAGCGTCTAACCCAAGGTTTCAAGCCCGGAGCATCCACTTGTAGAGATGAGAATGGTGATCTGGTTACAGATACGCAGTGCGCATTGAAATAATGGAGACAGCATTTTTCCAATCTGCTTGCAGGCGACGATAACAACAATTCCGCCCATGAAGAATGCAGTCTGACACCACCAATCGGCAATGATGGAGTGAAAATTCCACCACCTAGCCCTGACGAGGTTAAAGTTGCTATCCAGCGACTCAAAAACAACAAAGCCACAGGTGCTGACGGCCTGGCTGCTGAATTGTTTAAAACCGGCGGAGGTGAATTGATAAGGTGCATGCATCAACTCAACTCAGTGTGTTTTGTCCTATACTTAAGAAAATAGACCCGACAATCTACGCCAACTACCGAAGTATCAGTCTTATTTCCATCGCATACAAGGATCTTTGGAGCGTATGGTGTGAAAGATTGAAGCCGCATACCAAAACACTGATTGGACCTTATCAGTGTGGCTTTCGTCCTGGCAAGTCCACCATAGACGAGATTGTTACACTACGCCAAATCCTGGAGAAAACTCAGGAAAATCAAATTGACACCCACCATCTCTTTGTTGATTTCAAAGCTGCGTTGGATAGCCCGATTCGGGATTACCTGTACGCAACAATGTCTGAGTTCGGTATATTGAATTGAATTTTGAATTTTTTAATTGAATTTATTATTTTATTATTCTTTTACATCATATCGATATTATATAATATAATTTAAGAATAGTTTATGACATTTGTATAATTGTATAATTGTAAGTAAGAAAATAGTGTTAAATGTCACTTCACAAATTTTAAAAATGTTTATGTTGAGTCAGTGGCGGCGCTAGACCACATTTGGACGTCGGCAACATCAAGTTGGCGACGCCTCTTTGCAGTAGCCAAATTATAAAATAATGTATGAGTAAACCAGTTTTATTGTTTTCTAGCGGATGTAACCCGATGTAACTTAGGGTTGTGCATCGAGCATATAAAAAGGACGATTTTCAAAACTGCTCTCATTTTAACTCAATTTTTTAAATTATCAATTAAATTTTATAATTTTTTAAATTATAGTTATTTGGGGTTTTGCCCCCTCCTTCCGTCGAAAATGTTTAGTCAAATTTACGCAGAGATGATTAAAAAAAAAATTACATCTTTACCATCTCGATCTGACGTCTGGTTTTTGAGGAAAATGGTCACCCAGTTTGAAAAAAGTAATTTCGAGAAATACGCGTTTAAAGATTTTCTAAGCATGAATTCAATATGCAATTTTATCTCAAAAAATTCCAATTTTAAAAAATCCTATAAGCATCGATTCGATTTGTGGATTGTCTTCGTTCAATTTCGGTTTTGGTCGATAGGTCGAATACGATATAGCTTCTGCTCGTATTCGTTAAACTTCTTTTTTTTCGTTAGTCTTTGGTTCTTGATTTCGTTTGCCTTCGAAAAAAATCAAGGAATTTGGATTTTTGTCGAAAGCATTTTTTAAAGCATAGGATCTATTCCAGTAACAGATACAAATGCCTACCAAGTTTCATCAAAATCGGTTCATCCGTTTTGACGTGAATGAGCCAAACAAAGTTGATTGAATAAAGCGCCCTCTCACAGAAGTTTTTAAGTTTAAAAAGCCTCAATTCTGTTGCAGGGTCAAGTTATTTCACGTACCAAATTTTAGTAAAATCGGTCAAGTCATTTAGGAGTTATTGAGTCTTAATAATACTCAATAACTCTTAAAGCGCCTCTGAGTCTTAACAATACTCAATAACTCTTAAAGCGAGTCTTAAAGCGCCCTCTAGCGGAAGTCTTTGGAATTTTTTATATTTGATGTTTTATCTTGGTTGCAGTTGAACGTTCATACCAAATTTCATTGAAATCGGTTCAGGCGTTAAGGAGTTATTGAGTCTTAAAACGCACACTTAAAGCGCCCTCTTACGGAAGTCTTTGGAATTTTTAAAAGCTATGCTAACCCATGTTATCTTGGGCGCAGTCGAACCTTCATACCAAATTTCATAGAAATCGGTCCAGGTGTTTATGAGTTATTATAGATTGCCACGCCCACAAATTTCCACCTAATTATCTACATATGCTTTATATTGGGTGCAGTTGAACTTTCATACCAAATTTCATTGAAATCGGCGTTTAGTAGTTATTGGGTCTTAAAAACGCACTACTTAAAAACCCCTCTTGTGGAAGTCTTTGGAATTATTTATAGCCTATGTTTTATTTTGAGAGCAGTTGAACCTTCATACCAAATTTCATAGAAATTGGTCCTGGCGTTATTATATAATAACACGCCCACATACTTCCGCCCACTTTTTTACACCCTCTATGTTCTTTCTCTCTATCAAACGTACTCGTTGTCCAAATTTCAGCTCAATCGGATGAACGGTGCGCGAGCTTATACAGAACAGACAGACAGACAGACAGAGGGACAAACATTTGATTTTATATATTAGAAGATAATCAAATGATGACAAAAAATAATTACACACGTAGAAATTGAAATAGTAGAATTTTTCGGCTTCGACTGAATTTTTTCAGGATTGTTTCATAGCTAAGACTAGCCGTCATCAGTTCTCACAGCATGGGAGAAATATTTTTTCTCCCGTTTTGAAACGACACACAGTGTGGCTTTTATCAATTCTAGAGAATAAAAAATCAGATAACTAATAAAATGGATCTGATGTTATATGTTGGTTATTCTTAAGTCGAAAATGCTTATATTAATTCCAAATGACATGACAAAGAAGTTAGTCTTTAACTAAAGTGTTAATTTAAAAAAAAATTTTAATAAATTTTGCAAGGAAAATCATTCATTCTCAATTCATATTGAAGTAGTGACTAATATGTTGTGCAAATGCAATCAGAGGTTGATGGTCCCAATAAAGCCAATTGCACTTACAAATTAAAAAAAATTTGTAAATTTATTTTTTTACTGTTTATGTAATATAACTTAACATGTGAAATAGTTGTTAAGAGAAAGAAGATTTTGACTTTATAAAAACACAACCACTTAAATGAAAACTTGATTTCTCTTTATTCTTGAAAAAATTAAGTGATGTAAAGGGTTATATCATATATAACTAATAGTGTTCGAAAGAAAAATAAATATTTAATGTGTCCGCAGATATCCGCAGCGAAAGCTTACTCTTTACTATCAGGAAATGATAAGTGGTTACAACAAAATTAAATGCAGATTGAAGTAAGCCAGTAGAAGATTCTTCGAGTCCATTAAACATTGATTAACAAACAATCAAAAAAAAATTTTTGTTTTTCCTAGTAAAATTCTTTTTTTCTATGATATAAAAACAAAACAAACAAATTGGCCATTTCAGCCCTTGAAAGGACTTTGACCGAGCTTCTTATGATCAATTGACCGATTATTCTTATGATATAATAAACCAATTTCATAACAAAATATGCAGAAATGTGCACTTACATTCCCACCTGCTTACCATGAAAGATTAAACATCTAGGAAGAATATTCTGAGCACAGCGATTTTATAAAAACTACACTGATTTCTTATAAAAATTAAAATAAAAATTTCTTCAAAATTCCAATCACTTCAAAAGGATGTAGCGAAAAAACTAGTAGCTTATTCACCCATATTTTTGCTTATATCTAAAAAAATTTTCAAATCGGAAGGAAAACAGTTGTGATTTTCTATTCTCTAGAAGTGATAAAAGCCACACTGTGCGATGGGACGAAACATAGGTGTTTGGACATAAACTCAGTCAAAGTTTTTTTAAAATTAATATATTTATTTTCAAAATTTTTTTAGAACACAATTTTTTTTTGTGTAAAAAGACTTTTTAAAAAAATTTTATTTCTAAGGAAACAAAATATTATATAAAAAAAAATGTATTTGTACACTCTGAAAAACAAATTCCTAATTCTTAATATAAAATAACAATAATCTTGGTTAAAATAGCATCAACAATAGCAATTGTTGATTTCTTGCTAGAAATAACAATAAAAATTGTAAATTTTTAAAAATTACATTTTGAAGGTTGTCTTGTCATTTATGAATGTAAAACTGTTAAAAACTTGTAAACGTCAAAAATTAAATGTCAAAATTTAAACGTCAAAAATTAAATGTCAACATTTAAACGTCAAAAAATTACATGTCAAAAATTAAACACAAAAAGTAAAAATCTTGCATTAAATTTAGCACTAATTTAGTTGGATTAATCTTGCACTAATTTAATTGGATTCTATGTGACAATACCATTAAAGTTTAATTTTTTGATTAGTAATAATCGCTGAAAGTGGTTATAGTTTTTTAACGAGTGCAGCAGTGCATCATCGGGATCTTCCTAGTGGAAAGGGGATGACTCTGTTTTATTCAAGTTTTCACTTCAGTCTTTCGTCTACGTGTTCCACAGACAGACCAATTGCACCATCTAGTTCAATAAAAGAGAAATAAAATAAATTAAATTGTTTATAAAAATAAGATCTCTATCCACCTCCTCTCAATCCATATCACGATATCTTCAAAAAATATCTGCACGAAAAAATCTTGACATTACGCAAGATTCTAGAGTGACGTCGGTATACTCCCGAAGAAACTCGTTAAGAATCACAAAAAAGCACCAATCAGGAAATATAAATAAATACCATAATATATTTCATACAAATGAGTTGAAATATAATCATTATATTTACCTTAAATTTTGATAATTATTCTCCTCTTATTGAAAACATCAGCAGAAAAAACTATTTTTGAATTGTAAGCTGCTGAATTGAAGTTAAAATTTTTTCAACTAACAATTGAATTGCTGAATTCAACAATAAACAAAAATAACTAAAAATTTAACAATTGTACAATAAATATTGTCAATTTCTGGAAAGAAAAATTAAAAACTCAAATCAAAGGAAAATTTTAACAAGGGAATTGTTAAATTTCTTAACAATTGTAATTGTTGAATTTTAACAATAATTTTTGGATGCACGAAAACTATCGCGATAAGAGGAAGGAAGAGAGATGCCTTTTCAGACGTAAAAAAAGAGAGCAGGAAAATTGTTAGCGAGAAAAAATTGAGGTGTACCAGGGCAAGAAGGATGCTCGAACATTCTACCAGCAGGTTAAGCGTCTAACCCAAGGTTTCAAGCCCGGAGCATCCACTTGTAGAGATGAGAATGGTGATCTGGTTACAGATACGCAGTGCGCATTGAAATAATGGAGACAGCATTTTTCCAATCTGCTTGCAGGTGACGATACCAACAATTCCGCCCTTGGAGAATGCAGTCAGACACCACCAATCGGCAATGATGGAGTGAAAATTCCACCACCTAGCCCTGACGAGGTTAAAGTTGCTATCCAGCGACTCAAAAACAACAAAGCCACAGGTGCTGACGGCCTGGCTGCTGAATTGTTAAAAACCGGCGGCGGTGAATTGATAAGGTGCATGCATCAACTCAACTCAGTGTGTTTTGTCCTATACTTAAGAAAATAGACCCGACAATCTACGCCAACTACCGAAGTATCAGTCTTATTTCCATCGCATACAAGGATCTTTGGAGCGTATGGTGTGAAAGATTGAAGCCGCATACCAAAACACTGATTGGACCTTATCAGTGTGGCTTTCGTCCTGGCAAGTCCACCATAGACGAGATTGTTACACTACGCCAAATCCTGGAGAAAACTCAGGAAAATCAAATTGACACCCACCATCTCTTTGTTGATTTCAAAGCTGCGTTGGATAGCCCGATTCGGGATTACCTGTACGCAACAATGTCTGAGTTCGGTATATTGAATTGAATTTTGAATTTTTTAATTGAATTTATTATTTTATTATTCTTTTACATCATATCGATATTATATAATATAATTTAAGAATAGTTTATGACATTTGTATAATTGTATAATTGTAAGTAAGAAAATAGTGTTAAATGTCACTTCACAAATTTTAAAAATGTTTATGTTGAGTCAGTGGCGGCGCTAGACCACATTTGGACGTCGGCAACATCAAGTTGGCGACGCCTCTTTGCAGTAGCCAAATTATAAAATAATGTATGAGTAAACCAGTTTTATTGTTTTCTAGCGGATGTAACCCGATGTAACTTAGGGTTGTGCATCGAGCATATAAAAAGGACGATTTTCAAAACTGCTCTCATTTTAACTCAATTTTTTAAATTATCAATTAAATTTTATAATTTTTTAAATTATAGTTTTTTGGGGTTTTGCCCCCTCCTTCCGTCGAAAATGTTAAGTCAAATTTACGCAGAGATGATTACAAAAAAAATTACATCTTTACCATCTCGATCTGACGTCTGGTTTTTGAGGAAAATGGTCACCCAGTTTGAAAAAAGTAATTTCGAGAAATACGCGTTTAAAGATTTTCTAAGCATGAATTTAATATGCAATTTTATCTCAAAAAATTCCAATTTTAAAAAATCCTATAAGCATCGATTCGATTTGTGGATTGTCTTCGTTCAATTTCGGTTTTGGTCGATAGGTCGATTACGATATAGCTTCTGCTCGTATTCGTTAAACTTCTTTTTTTTCGTTAGTCTTTGGTTCTTGATTTCGTTTGCCTTCGAAAAAAATCAAGGAATTTGGATTTTTGTCGAAAGCATTTTTTAAAGCATAGGATCTATTCCAGTAACAGATACAAATGCCTACCAAGTTTCATCAAAATCGGTTCATCCGTTTTGACGTGAATGATCCAAACATAGTTGATTGAATAAAGCGCCCTCTCACAGAAGTTTTTAAGTTTAAAAAGCCTCAATTCTGTTGCAGGGTCAAGTTATTTCACGTACCAAATTTTAGTAAAATCGGTCAAGTCATTTAGGAGTTATTGAGTCTTAACAATACTCAATAACTCTTAAAGCGCCTCTGAGTCTTAACAATACTCAATAACTCTTAAAGCGAGTCTTAAAGCGCCCTCTAGCGGAAGTCTTTGGAATTTTTTATATTTGATGTTTTATCTTGGTTGCAGTTGAACGTTCATACCAAATTTCATTGAAATCGGTTCAGGCGTTAAGGAGTTATTGAGTCTTAAAACGCACACTTAAAGCGCCCTCTTACGGAAGTCTTTGGAATTTTTAAAAGCTATGCTAACCCATGTTGTCTTGGGCGCAGTCGAACCTTCATACCAAATTTCATAGAAATCGGTCCAGGTGCTTATGAGTTATTATAGATTGCCACGCCCACATATTTCCACCTAATTATCTACATATGCTTTATATTGGGTGCAGTTGAACTTTCATACCAAATTTCATTGAAATCGGTCCAGGCGTTTAGTAGTTATTGAGTCTTAAAAACGCACTACTTAAAAACCCCTCTTGTGGAAGTCTTTGGAATTATTTATAGCCTATCATTTATTTTGGGAGCAGTTGAACCTTCATACCAAATTTCATAGAAATTGGTCCAGGCGTTTAGAAGTTATTATATAATACCACGCCCACATACTTCCGCCCACTTTTTTACATCCTCTATGTTCTTTCTCTCTATCAAACGTACTCGTTGTCCAAATTTCAGCTCAATCGGATGAACGGTGCGCGAGCTTATACAGAATAGACAGAAAGACAGACAGAGGGACAAACATTTGATTTTATATATTAGAAGATAATCAAATGATGACAAAAAATAATTACACACGTAGAAATTGAAATAGTAGAATTTTTCGGCTTCGACTGAATTTTTTCAGGATTGTTTCATAGCTAAGACTAGCCGTCATCAGTTCTCACAGCATGGGAGAAAAATTTTTTTCTCCCGTTTTGAAACGACACACAGTGTGGCATTTATCAATTCTAGAGAATAAAAAATCAGATAACTAATAAAATGGATCTGATGTTATATGTTGGTTATTCTTAAGTCGAAAATGCTTATATTAATTCCAAATGACATGACTAAGAAGTTAGTCTTTAACTAAAGTGTTAATTTAAAAAAAAATTTTAATAAATTTTGCAAGGAAAATCATTCATTCTCAATTCATATTGAAGTAGTGACTAATATGTTGTGCAAATGCAATCAGAGGTTGATGGTCCCAATAAAGTCAATTGCACTTACAAATTAAAAAAAATTTGTAAATTTATTTTTTTACTGTTTATGTAATATAACTTAACATGTGAAATAGTTGTTAAGAGAAAGAAGATTTTGACTTTATAAAAACACAACCACTTAAATGAAACCTTGATTTCTCTTTATTCTTGAAAAAATTAAGTGATGTATAGGGTTATATCATATATAACTAATAGTGTTTGAAAAAAAAATAAATATTTAATGTGTCCGCAGATATCCGCAGCGAAAGCTTACGCTTTACTATCAGGAAATGATAAGTGGTTACAACAAAATTAAATGCAGACTGAAGTAAGCCAGTAGAAGATTCTTCGAGTCCATTAAACATTGATTAACAAACAATCAAAAAAAAATTTTTGTTTTTCCTAGTAAAATTCTTTTTTTCTATGATAAGATAAACCAATTTCATAACAAAATATGCAGAAATGTGCACTTACATTCCCACCTGCTTACCATGAAAGATTAAACATCTAGGAAGAATATTCTGAGCACAGCGATTTTATAAAAACTACACTGATTTCTTATAAAAATTAAAATAAAAATTTCTTCAAAATTCCAATCACTTCAAAAGGATGTAGCGAAAAAACTAGTAGCTTATTCACCCATATTTTTGCTTATATCTAAAAAAATTTTCAAATCGGAAGGAAAACAGTTGTGATTCTCTATTCTCTAGAAGTGATAAAAGCCACACTGTGCGATGGGACGAAACATAGGTATTTGGACATAAACTCAGTCAAAGTTTTTTTAAAATTAATATATTTATTTTCAAAATTTTTTTAGAACACAATTTTTTTTTGTGTAAAAAGACTTTTTAAAAAAATTTTATTTCTAAGGAAACAAAATATTATATAAAAAAAAAATGTATTTGTACACTCTGAAAAACAAATTCCTAATTCTTAATATAAAATAACAATAATCTTGGTTAAAATAGCATCAACAATAGCAATTGTTGATTTCTTGCTAGGAATAACAATAAAAATTGTAAATTTTTAAAAATTACATTTTGAAGGTTGTCTTGTCATTTATGAATGTAAAACTGTTAAAAACTTATAAACGTCAAAAATTAAATGTCAACATTTAAACGTCAAAAAATTGAAGTAACAAAATTACATGTCAAAAATTAAACACAAAAAATAAAAATCTTGCATTCAATTTAGCACTAATTTAGTTGGATTAATCTTGCACTAATTTATTTGGATTCTATGTGACAATACCATTAAAGTTTAATTTTTTGATAAGTAATAATCGCTGAAAGTGGTTGTATTTTTTAACGAGTGCAGCAGTGCATCATCGGGATCTTCCTAGTGGAAAGGGGATGACTCTGTTTTATTCAAGTTTTCACTTCAGTCTTTCGTCTACGTGTTGCACAGACAGACCAATTGCACCATCTAGTTCAATAAAAGAGAAATAAAATAAATTAAATTGTTTATAAAAATAAGATCTCTATCCACCTCCTCTCAATCCATATCACGATATCTTCAAAAAATATCTGCACGAAAAAATCTTGACATTGCGCAAGATTCTAGAGTGACGTCGGTATAATCCCGAAGAAGCTCGTTAAGAATCACAAAAAAGCACCAATCAGGAAATATAAATAAATACCATAATATATTTCATACAAATGAGTTGAAATATAATCATTGTATTTACCTTTAATTTTGATAATTATTCTCCTCTTATTGAAAACATCAGCAGAAAAAACTATTTTTGAATTGTATGCTGCTGAATTGAAGTTCAAATTTTTTCAACTAACAATTGAATTGCTGAATTCAACAATAAACAAAAATAACTAAAAATTTAACAATTGCACAATAAATATTGTCAATTTCTGAAAAGAAAAATTAAAAACTCAAATCAAAGGAAAATTTTAACAAGGGAATTGTTAAATTTCTTAACAATTGTAATTGTTGAATTTTAACAATAATTTTTGGATGCACGAAAACTATCGCGATAAGAGGAAGGAAGAGAGATGCCTTTTCAGACGTAAAAAAAGAGAGCAGGAAAATTGTTAGCGAGAAAAAATTGAGGTGTACCAGGGCAAGAAGGATGCTCGAACATTCTACCAGCAGGTTAAGCGTCTAACCCAAGGTTTCAAGCCCGGAGCATCCACTTGTAGAGATGAGAATGGTGATCTGGTTACAGATACGCAGTGCGCATTGAAATAATGGAGACAGCATTTTTCCAATCTGCTTGCAGGTGACGATACCAACAATTCCGCCCTTGGAGAATGCAGTCAGACACCACCAATCGGCAATGATGGAGTGAAAATTCCACCACCTAGCCCTGACGAGGTTAAAGTTGCTATCCAGCGACTCAAAAACAACAAAGCCACAGGTGCTGACGGCCTGGCTGCTGAATTGTTAAAAACCGGCGGCGGTGAATTGATAAGGTGCATGCATCAACTCAACTCAGTGTGTTTTGTCCTATACTTAAGAAAATAGACCCGACAATCTACGCCAACTACCGAAGTATCAGTCTTATTTCCATCGCATACAAGGATCTTTGGAGCGTATGGTGTGAAAGATTGAAGCCGCATACCAAAACACTGATTGGACCTTATCAGTGTGGCTTTCGTCCTGGCAAGTCCACCATAGACGAGATTGTTACACTACGCCAAATCCTGGAGAAAACTCAGGAAAATCAAATTGACACCCACCATCTCTTTGTTGATTTCAAAGCTGCGTTGGATAGCCCGATTCGGGATTACCTGTACGCAACAATGTCTGAGTTCGGTATATTGAATTGAATTTTGAATTTTTTAATTGAATTTATTATTTTATTATTCTTTTACATCATATCGATATTATATAATATAATTTAAGAATAGTTTATGACATTTGTATAATTGTATAATTGTAAGTAAGAAAATAGTGTTAAATGTCACTTCACAAATTTTAAAAATGTTTATGTTGAGTCAGTGGCGGCGCTAGACCACATTTGGACGTCGGCAACATCAAGTTGGCGACGCCTCTTTGCAGTAGCCAAATTATAAAATAATGTATGAGTAAACCAGTTTTATTGTTTTCTAGCGGATGTAACCCGATGTAACTTAGGGTTGTGCATCGAGCATATAAAAAGGACGA
This sequence comes from Tetanocera ferruginea, assembly GCA_958299015.1. Lineage (NCBI taxonomy): Eukaryota > Metazoa > Arthropoda > Insecta > Diptera > Sciomyzidae > Tetanocera > Tetanocera ferruginea. The sequence goes on from OY282641.1 coordinate 59,279,532, forward strand.
TTTTCAAAACTGCTCTCATTTTAACTCAATTTTTTAAATTATCAATTAAATTTTATAATTTTTTAAATTATAGTTTTTTGGGGTTTTGCCCCCTCCTTCCGTCGAAAATGTTAAGTCAAATTTACGCAGAGATGATTACAAAAAAAATTACATCTTTACCATCTCGATCTGACGTCTGGTTTTTGAGGAAAATGGTCACCCAGTTTGAAAAAAGTAATTTCGAGAAATACGCGTTTAAAGATTTTCTAAGCATGAATTTAATATGCAATTTTATCTCAAAAAATTCCAATTTTAAAAAATCCTATAAGCATCGATTCGATTTGTGGATTGTCTTCGTTCAATTTCGGTTTTGGTCGATAGGTCGATTACGATATAGCTTCTGCTCGTATTCGTTAAACTTCTTTTTTTTCGTTAGTCTTTGGTTCTTGATTTCGTTTGCCTTCGAAAAAAATCAAGGAATTTGGATTTTTGTCGAAAGCATTTTTTAAAGCATAGGATCTATTCCAGTAACAGATACAAATGCCTACCAAGTTTCATCAAAATCGGTTCATCCGTTTTGACGTGAATGATCCAAACATAGTTGATTGAATAAAGCGCCCTCTCACAGAAGTTTTTAAGTTTAAAAAGCCTCAATTCTGTTGCAGGGTCAAGTTATTTCACGTACCAAATTTTAGTAAAATCGGTCAAGTCATTTAGGAGTTATTGAGTCTTAACAATACTCAATAACTCTTAAAGCGCCTCTGAGTCTTAACAATACTCAATAACTCTTAAAGCGAGTCTTAAAGCGCCCTCTAGCGGAAGTCTTTGGAATTTTTTATATTTGATGTTTTATCTTGGTTGCAGTTGAACGTTCATACCAAATTTCATTGAAATCGGTTCAGGCGTTAAGGAGTTATTGAGTCTTAAAACGCACACTTAAAGCGCCCTCTTACGGAAGTCTTTGGAATTTTTAAAAGCTATGCTAACCCATGTTATCTTGGGCGCAGTCGAACCTTCATACCAAATTTCATAGAAATCGGTCCAGGTGCTTATGAGTTATTATAGATTGCCACGCCCACATATTTCCACCTAATTATCTACATATGCTTTATATTGGGTGCAGTTGAACTTTCATACCAAATTTCATTGAAATCGGTCCAGGCGTTTAGTAGTTATTGAGTCTTAAAAACGCACTACTTAAAAACCCCTCTTGTGGAAGTCTTTGGAATTATTTATAGCCTATCATTTATTTTGGGAGCAGTTGAACCTTCATACCAAATTTCATAGAAATTGGTCCAGGCGTTTAGAAGTTATTATATAATACCACGCCCACATACTTCCGCCCACTTTTTTACATCCTCTATGTTCTTTCTCTCTATCAAACGTACTCGTTGTCCAAATTTCAGCTCAATCGGATGAACGGTGCGCGAGCTTATACAGAATAGACAGAAAGACAGACAGAGGGACAAACATTTGATTTTATATATTAGAAGATAATCAAATGATGACAAAAAATAATTACACACGTAGAAATTGAAATAGTAGAATTTTTCGGCTTCGACTGAATTTTTTCAGGATTGTTTCATAGCTAAGACTAGCCGTCATCAGTTCTCACAGCATGGGAGAAAAATTTTTTTCTCCCGTTTTGAAACGACACACAGTGTGGCATTTATCAATTCTAGAGAATAAAAAATCAGATAACTAATAAAATGGATCTGATGTTATATGTTGGTTATTCTTAAGTCGAAAATGCTTATATTAATTCCAAATGACATGACTAAGAAGTTAGTCTTTAACTAAAGTGTTAATTTAAAAAAAAATTTTAATAAATTTTGCAAGGAAAATCATTCATTCTCAATTCATATTGAAGTAGTGACTAATATGTTGTGCAAATGCAATCAGAGGTTGATGGTCCCAATAAAGTCAATTGCACTTACAAATTAAAAAAAATTTGTAAATTTATTTTTTTACTGTTTATGTAATATAACTTAACATGTGAAATAGTTGTTAAGAGAAAGAAGATTTTGACTTTATAAAAACACAACCACTTAAATGAAACCTTGATTTCTCTTTATTCTTGAAAAAATTAAGTGATGTATAGGGTTATATCATATATAACTAATAGTGTTTGAAAAAAAAATAAATATTTAATGTGTCCGCAGATATCCGCAGCGAAAGCTTACTCTTTACTATCAGGAAATGATAAGTGGTTACAACAAAATTAAATGCAGACTGAAGTAAGCCAGTAGAAGATTCTTCGAGTCCATTAAACATTGATTAACAAACAATCAAAAAAAAATTTTTGTTTTTCCTAGTAAAATTCTTTTTTTCTATGATAAGATAAACCAATTTCATAACAAAATATGCAGAAATGTGCACTTACATTCCCACCTGCTTACCATGAAAGATTTAACATCTAGGAAGAATATTCTGAGCACAGCGATTTTATAAAAACTACACTGATTTCTTATAAAAATTAAAATAAAAATTTCTTCAAAATTCCAATCACTTCAAAAGGATGTAGCGAAAAAACTAGTAGCTTATTCACCCATATTTTTGCTTATATCTAAAAAAATTTTCAAATCGGAAGGAAAACAGTTGTGATTTTCTATTCTCTAGAAGTGATAAAAGCCACACTGTGCGATGGGACGAAACATAGGTATTTGGACATAAACTCAGTCAAAGTTTTTTTAAAATTAATATATTTATTTTCAAAATTTTTTTAGAACACAATTTTTTTTGTGTAAAAAGACTTTTTAAAAAAATTTTATTTCTAAGGAAACAAAATATTATATAAAAAAAAAATGTATTTGTACACTCTGAAAAACAAATTCCTAATTCTTAATATAAAATAACAATAATCTTGGTTAAAATAGCATCAACAATAGCAATTGTTGATTTCTTGCTAGGAATAACAATAAAAATTGTAAATTTTTAAAAATTTCATTTTGAAGGTTGTCTTGTCATTTATGAATGTAAAACTGTTAAAAACTTATAAACGTCAAAAATTAAATGTCAACATTTAAACGTCAAAAAATTGAAGTAACAAAATTACATGTCAAAAATTAAACACAAAAAATAAAAATCTTGCATTCAATTTAGCACTAATTTAGTTGGATTAATCTTGCACTAATTTATTTGGATTCTATGTGACAATACCATTAAAGTTTAATTTTTTGATAAGTAATAATCGCTGAAAGTGGTTGTATTTTTTAACGAGTGCAGCAGTGCATCATCGGGATCTTCCTAGTGGAAAGGGGATGACTCTGTTTTATTCAAGTTTTCACTTCAGTCTTTCGTCTACGTGTTGCACAGACAGACCAATTGCACCATCTAGTTCAATAAAAGAGAAATAAAATAAATTAAATTGTTTATAAAAATAAGATCTCTATCCACCTCCTCTCAATCCATATCACGATATCTTCAAAAAATATCTGCACGAAAAAATCTTGACATTACGCAAGATTCTAGAGTAACGTCGGTATACTCCCGAAGAAACTCGTTAAGAATCACAAAAAAGCACCAATCAGGAAATATAAATAAATACTATAATATATTTCATACAAATGAGTTGAAATATAATCATTATATTTACCTTTAATTTTGATAATTATTCTCCTCTTATTGAAAACATCAGCAGAAAAAACTATTTTTGAATTGTAAGCTGCTGAATTGAAGTTAAAATTTTTTCAACTAACAATTGAATTGCTGAATTCAACAATAAACAAAAATAATTTATTAAAAAAAATTTAACAATTGTACAATAAATATTGTCAATTTCTGAAAAGAAAAATTAAAAACTCAAATCAAAGGAAAATTTTAACAAGGGAATTGTTAAATTTCTTAACAATTGTAATTGTTGAATTTTAACAATAATTTTTGGATGCACGAAAACTATCGCGATAAGAGGAAGGAAGAGAGATGCCTTTTCAGACGTAAAAAAAGAGAGCAGGAATATTGTTAGCGAGAAAAAATTGAGGTGTACCAGGGCAAGAAGGATGCTCGAACATTCTACCAGCAGGTTAAGCGTCTAACCCAAGGTTTCAAGCCCGGAGCATCCACTTGTAGAGATGAGAATGGTGATCTGGTTACAGATACGCAGTGCGCATTGAAATAATGGAGACAGCATTTTTCCAATCTGCTTGCAGGTGACGATACCAACAATTCCGCCCTTGGAGAATGCAGTCAGACACCACCAATCGACAATGATGGAGTGAAAATTCCACCACCTAGCCCTGACGAGGTTAAAGTTGCTATCCAGCGACTCAAAAACAACAAAGCCACAGGTGCTGACGGCCTGGCTGCTGAATTGTTAAAAACCGGCGGCGGTGAATTGATAAGGTGCATGCATCAACTCAACTCAGTGTGTTTTGTCCTATACTTAAGAAAATAGACCCGACAATCTACGCCAACTACCGAAGTATCAGTCTTATTTCCATCGCATACAAGGATCTTTCGAGCGTATGGTGTGAAAGATTGAAGCCGCATACCAAAACACTGATTGGACCTTATCAGTGTGGCTTTCGTCCTGGCAAGTCCACCATAGACGAGATTGTTACACTACGCCAAATCCTGGAGAAAACTCAAGAAAATCAAATTGACACCCACCATCTCTTTGTTGATTTCAAAGCTGCGTTGGATAGCCCGATTCGGGATTACCTGTACGCAACAATGTCTGAGTTCGGTATATTGAATTGAATTTTGAATTTTTTAATTGAATTTATTATTTTATTATTCTATTACATCATATCAATATTATATAATATAATTTAAGAATAGTTTATGACATTTGTATAATTGTAAGTAAGAAAATAGTGTTAAATGTCACTTCACAAATTTTAAAAATGTTTATGTTGAGTCAGTGGCGGCGCTAGACCACATTTGGACGTCGGCAACATCAAGTTGGCGACGCCTCTTTGCAGTAGCCAAATTATAAAATAATGTATGAGTAAACCAGTTTTATTGTTTTCTAGCGGATGTAACCCGATGTAACTTAGGGTTGTGCATCGAGCATATAAAAAGGACGATTTTCAAAACTGCTCTCATTTTAACTCAATTTTTTAAATTATCAATTAAATTTTATAATTTTTTAAATTATAGTTTTTTGGGGTTTTGCCCCCTCCTTCCGTCCAAAATGTTTAGTCAAATTTACGCAGAGATGATTACAAAAAAAATTACATCTTTACCATCTCGATCTGACGTCTGGTTTTTGAGGAAAATGCTCACCCAGTTTGAAAAAAGTAATTTCGAGAAATACGCGTTTAAAGATTTTCTAAGCATGAATTTAATATGCAATTTTATCTCAAAAAATTCCAATTTTAAAAAATCCTATAAGCATCGATTCGATTTGTGGATTGTCTTCGTTCAATTTCGGTTTTGGTCGATAGGTCGAATACGATATAGCTTCTGCTCGTATTCGTTAAACTTCTTTTTTTTCGTAAGTCTTTGGTTCTTGATTTTGTTTGCCTTCGAAAAAAATCAAGGAATTTGGATTTTTGTCGAAAGCATTTTTTAAAGCATAGGATCTATTCCAGTAACAGATACAAATGCCTACCAAGTTTCATCAAAATCGGTTCATCCGTTTTGACGTGAATGAGCCAAACATAGTTGATTGAATAAAGCGCCCTCTCACAGAAGTTTTTAAGTTTAAAAAGCCTCAATTCTGTTGCAGGGTCAAGTTATTTCACGTACCAAATTTTAGTAAAATCGGTCAAGTCATTTAGGAGTAATTGAGTCTTAACAATACTCAATAACTCTTAAAGCGCCTCTGAGTCTTAACAATACTCAATAACTCTTAAAGCGAGTCTTAAAGCGCCCTCTAGCGGAAGTCTTTGGAATTTTTTATATTTGATGATTTATCTTGGTTGCAGTTGAACGTTCATACCAAATTTCATTGAAATCGGTTCAGGCGTTAAGGAGTTATTGAGTCTTAAAACGCACACCTAAAGCGCCCTCTTACGGAAGTCTTTGGAATTTTTAAAAGCTATGCTAACCCATGTTATCTTGGGCGCAGTCGAACCTTCATACCAAATTTCATAGAAATCGGTCCAGGTGTTTATGAGTTATTATAGATTGCCACGCCCACAAATTTCCACCTTATTATCTACATATGCTTTATATTGGGTGCAGTTGAACTTTCATACCAAATTTCATTGAAATCGGCGTTTAGTAGTTATTGAGTCTTAAAAACGCACTACTTAAAAACCCCTCTTGTGGAAGTCTTTGGAATTATTTATAGCCTATGTTTTATTTTGAGAGCAGTTGAACCTTCATACCAAATTTCATAGAAATTGGTCCTGGCGTTTAGAAGTTATTATATAATACCACGCCCACATACTTCCGCACACTTTTTTACATCCTCTATGTTCTTTCTCTCTATCAAACGTACTCGTTGTCCAAATTTCAGCTCAATCGGATGAACGGTGCGCGAGCTTATACAGAACAGACAGACAGACAGACAGAGGGACAAACATTTGATTTTATATATTAGAAGATAATCAAATGATGACAAAAAATAATTACACACGTAGAAATTGAAATAGTAGAATTTTTCGGCTTCGACTGAATTTTTTCAGGATTGTTTCATAGCTAAGACTAGCCGTCATCAGTTCTCACAGCATGGGAGAAATATTTTTTTTCCCGTTTTGAAACGACACACAGTGTGGCTTTTATCAATTCTAGAGAATAAAAAATCAGATAACTAATAAAATGGATCTGATGTTATATGTTGGTTATTCTTAAGTCGAAAATGCTTATATTAATTCCAAATGACATGACAAAGAAGTTAGTCTTTAACTAAAGTGTTAATTTAAAAAAAAATTTTAATAAATTTTGCAAGGAAAATCATTCATTCTCAATTCATATTGAAGTAGTGACTAATATGTTGTGCAAATGCAATCAGAGGTTGATGGTCCCAATAAAGCCAATTGCACTTACAAATTAAAAAAAATTTGTAAATTTATTTTTTTACTGTTTATGTAATATAACTTAACATGTGAAATAGTTGTTAAGAGAAAGAAGATTTTGACTTTATAAAAACACAACCACTTAAATGAAAACTTGATTTCTCTTTATTCTTGAAAAAATTAAGTGATGTAAAGGGTTATATCATATATAACTAATAGTGTTCGAAAGAAAAATAAATATTTAATGTGTCCGCAGATATCCGCAGCGAAAGCTTACTCTTTACTATCAGGAAATGATAAGTGGTTACAACAAAATTAAATGCAGACTGAAGTAAGCCAGTAGAAGATTCTTCGAGTCCATTAAACATTGATTAACAAACAATCAAAAAAAAATTTTTGTTTTTCAAAAACAAACAAATTGGCCATTTCAGCCCTTGAAAGGACTTTGACCGAGCTTCTTATGATCAATTGACCGATTATTCTTATGATATAATAAACCAATTTCATAACAAAATATGCAGAAATGTGCACTTACATTCCCACCTGCTTACCATGAAAGATTAAACATCTAGGAAGAATATTCTGAGCACAGCGATTTTATAAAAACTACACTGATTTCTTATAAAAATTAAAATAAAAATTTCTTCAAAATTCCAATGACTTCAAAAGGATGTAGCGAAAAAACTAGTAGCTTATTCACCCATATTTTTGCTTATATCTAAAAAAATTTTCAAATCGGAAGGAAAACAGTTGTGATTTTCTATTCTCTAGAAGTGATAAAAGCCACACTGTGCGATGGGACGAAACATAGGTGTTTGGACATAAACTCAGTCAAAGTTTTTTTAAAATTAATATATTTATTTTCAAAATTTTTTTAGAACACAATTTTTTTTTGTGTAAAAAGACTTTTTAAAAAAATTTTATTTCTAAGGAAACAAAATATTATATAAAAAAAAATGTATTTGTACACTCTGAAAAACAAATTCCTAATTCTTAATATAAAATAACAATAATCTTGGTTAAAATAGCATCAACAATAGCAATTGTTGATTTCTTGCTAGAAATAACAATAAAAATTGTAAATTTTTAAAAATTACATTTTGAAGGTTGTCTTGTCATTTATGAATGTAAAACTGTTAAAAACTTGTAAACGTCAAAAATTAAATGTCAAAATTTAAACGTCAAAAATTAAATGTCAACATTTAAACGTCAAAAAATTACATGTCAAAAATTAAACACAAAAAATAAAAATCTTGCATTCAATTTAGCACTAATTTAGTTGGATTAATCTTGCACTAATTTAATTGGATTCTATGTGACAATACCATTAAAGTTTAATTTTTTGATAAGTAATAATCGCTGAAAGTGGTTATAGTTTTTTAACGAGTGCAGCAGTGCATCATCGGGATCTTCCTAGTGGAAAGGGGATGACTCTGTTTTATTCAAGTTTTCACTTCAGTCTTTCGTCTACGTGTTCCACAGACGAACACCATCTAGTTCAATAAAAGAGAAATAAAATAAATTAAATTCTTTATAAAAATAAGATCTCTATCCACCTCCTCTCAATCCATATCACGATATCTTCAAAAAATATCTGCACGAAAAAATCTTGACATTACGCAAGATTCTAGAGTGACGTCGGTATAATCCCGAAGAAACTCGTTAAGAATCACAAAAAAGCACCAATCAGGAAATATAAATAAATACCATAATATATTTCATACAAATGAGTTGAAATATAATCATTATATTTACCTTTAATTTTGATAATTATTCTCCTCTTATTGAAAACATCAGCAGAAAAAACTATTTTTGAATTGTAAGCTGCTGAATTGAAGTTAAAATTTTTTCAACTAACAATTGAATTGCTGAATTCAACAATAAACAAAAATAATTTATTAAAAAAAGTTAACAATTGTACAATAAATATTGTCAATTTCTGAAAAGAAAAATTAAAAACTCAAATCAAAGGAAAATTTTAACAAGGGAATTGTTAAATTTCTTAACAATTGTAATTGTTGAATTTTAACAATAATTTTTGGATGCACGAAAACTATCGCGATAAGAGGAAGGAAGAGAGATGCCTTTTCAGACGTAAAAAAGAGAGCAGGAAAATTGTTAGCGAGAAAAAATTGAGGTGTACCAGGGCAAGAAGGATGCTCGAACATTCTACCAGCAGGTTAAGCGTCTAACCCAAGGTTTCAAGCCCGGAGCATCCACTTGTAGAGATGAGAATGGTGATCTGGTTACAGATACGCAGTGCGCATTGAAATAATGGAGACAGCATTTTTCCAATCTGCTTGCAGGTGACGATACCAACAATTCCGCCCTTGGAGAATGCAGTCAGACACCACCAATCGACAATGATGGAGTGAAAATTCCACCACCTAGCCCTGACGAGGTTAAAGTTGCTATCCAGCGACTCAAAAACAACAAAGCCACAGGTGCTGACGGCCTGGCTGCTGAATTGTTAAAAACCGGCGGCGGTGAATTGATAAGGTGCATGCATCAACTCATCTCAGTGTGTTTTGTCCTATACTTAAGAAAATAGACCCGACAATCTACGCCAACTACCGAAGTATCAGTCTTATTTCCATCGCATACAAGGATCTTTCGAGGGTATGGTGTGAAAGATTGAAGCCGCATACCAAAACACTGATTGGACCTTATCAGTGTGGCTTTCGTCCTGGCAAGTCCACCATAGACGAGATTGTTACACTACGCCAAATCCTGGAGAAAACTCAGGAAAATCAAATTGACACCCACCATCTCTTTGTTGATTTCAAAGCTGCGTTGGATAGCCCGATTCGGGATTACCTGTACGCAACAATGTCTGAGTTCGGTATATTGAATTGAATTTTGAATTTTTTAATTGAATTTATTATTTAATTATTCTATTACATCATATCGATATTATATAATATAATTTAAGAATAGTTTTTGACATTTGTATAATTGAGTAAGAAAATAGTGTTAAATTTTTTCATACCAAACTTTCATACCAAATTTCATTGAAATCGGTCCAGGCGTTTAGTAGTTATAGAGTCTTAAAAACGCACTACTTAAAGCCCCCTCTTGCGGAAGTCTTTGGAATTATTTATAGCCTATGTTTTATTTTGGGAGCAGTTGAACCTTCATACCAAATTTCATAGAAATTGGTTCGACGTTTAGAAGTTATTATATAATACCACGCCCACATTCTTCCGCCCACTTTTTACACCCTCTATGTTCTTTCTCTCTATCAAACGTACTCGTTGTCCAAATTTCAGCTCAATCGGATGAACGGTGCGCGAGCTTATACAGAACAGACAGACAGACAGAGACATTTTCTATATTAGAAGATAATCAAATGATGACAAAAAATAATTAAACACATAGAAATTGAAATAGTAGAATTTTTCGGCTTTGACTGAATTTTTTCAGGATTGTTTCATAGCTAAGACTAGCCGTCATCAGTTCTCACAGCATGGGAGAAAAATTTTTTTCTCCCGTTTTGAAACGACACACATGTTGCTTTTATCAATTCTAGAGAATACAAAATCAGATAACTAATAAAATGGATCTGATGTTATATGTTGGTTATTCTTAAGTCGAAAATGCTTATATTAATTCCAAATGACATGACTAAGAAGTTAGTCTTTAACTAAAGTGTTAATTTAAAAAAAAATTTTAATAAATTTTGCAAGGAAAATCATTCATTCTCAATTCATATTGAAGTAGTGACTAATATGTTGTGCAAATGCAATCAGAGGTTGATGGTCCCAATAAAGCCAATTGCACTTACAAATTAAAAAAAATTTGTAAATTTATTTTTTTACTGTCTATGTAATATAACTTAACATGTGAAATAGTTGTTAAGAGAAAGAAGATTTTGACTTTATAAAAACACAACCACTTAAATGAAAACTTGATTTCTCTTTATTCTTGAAAAAATTAAGTGATGTAAAGGGTTATATCATATCTAACTAATAGTGTTCGAAAAAAAAATAAATATTTAATGTGTCCGGAAATCAGGAAATGATAAGTGGTTACAACAAAATTAAATGCAGACTGAAGTAAGCCAGTAGAAGATTCTTCGAGAGCATTAAACATTGATTAACAAACAATCAAAAAAAATTTTTGTTTTTCCTAGTAAAATTATTTTTTTCTATGATATAATAAACCAATTTCATAACAAAATATGCAGAAATGTGCACTTACATTCCCACCTGCTTACCATGAAAGATTAAACATCTAGGAAGAATATTCTGAGCACAGCGATTTTATAAAAACTACACTGATTTCTTATAAAAATTAAAATAAAAATTTCTTCAAAATTCCAATCACTTCAAAAGGATGTAGCGAAAAAACTAGTAGCTTATTCACCCATATTTTTGCTTCTATCTAAAAAAATTTTCAAATCGGAAGGAAAACAGTTGTGATTTTCTATTCTCTAGAAGTGATAAAAGCCACACTGTGCGATGGGACGAAACATAGGTATTTGGACATAAACTCAGTCAAAGTTTTTTTAAAATTAATATATTTATTTTCAAAATTTTTTTAGAACACAAATTTTTTTTTGTGTAAAAAGACTTTAAAAAAATTTTATTTCTAAGGAAACAAAATATTATATAAAAAAAAAAATTTATTTGTACACTCTTAAAAACCAATTCCTAATTATTAATATAAAATTACAATAATCTTGGTTAAAATAGCATCAACAATAGCAATTGTTGATTTCTTGCTACAAATAACAATAAAAATTGTAAATTTTTAAAAATTACATTTTGAAGGTTGTCTTGTCATTTATGAATGTTAAACTGTAAAAAACTTATAAACGTCAAAAATTAAATGTCAACATTTAAACGTCAAAAAATTGAAGTAAAAAAATTTCATGTCAACATTTAAACGTCAAAAAATTGAAGTCAAAAAATTACATGTCAAAAATTAAACACATAAAAAATAAAAATCTTTCATTCAATTTAGCACTAATTTAGTTGGATTAATCTTGCACTAATTTAATTGGATTCTATGTGACAATACCATTAAAGTTTAATTTTTTGATAAGTAATAATCGCTGAAAGTGGTTATAGTTTTTTAACGAGTGCAGCAGTGCATCATCGGGATCTTCCTAGTGGAAAGGGGATGACTCTGTTTTATTCAAGTTTTCAGTTCAGTCTTTCGTCTACGTGTTCCACAGACAGACCAATTGCACCATCTAGTTCAATAAAAGAGAAATAAAATAAATTAAATTGTTTATAAAAATAAGATCTCTATCCACCTCCTCTCAATCCATATCACGATATCTTCAAAAAATATCTGCACGAAAAAATCTTGACATTGCGCAAGATTCTAGAGTGACGTCGGTATAATCCCGAAGAAACTCGTTAAGAATCACAAAAAAGCACCAATCAGGAAATATAAATAAATACCATAATATATTTCATACAAATGAGTTGAAATATAATCATTATATTTACCTTTAATTTTGATAATTATTCTCCTCTTCTTGAAAACATCAGCAGAAAAAACTATTTTTGAATTGTATGCTGCTGAATTGAAGTTCAAATTTTTTCAACTAACAATTGAATTGCTGAATTCAACAATAAACAAAAATAACTAAAAATTTAACAATTGTACAATAAATATTGTCAATTTCTGAAAAGAAAAATTAAAAACTCAAATCAAAGGAAAATTTTAACAAGGGAATTGTTAAATTTCTTAACAATTGTAATTTATTTATTTATTTATTTATTGGCCAAACAAGGCAATTTACTTAATCTAATAGTTTTTGTAATTTTTTTTGTTTTTATTATTTTTTTCTCTCTCTCTTTACCTTGTTTTTGTGTTCAACGATATGCAATTCGATGTGGGCGTAATCCGCCCACCTGAACGACATGATTACAAGAACATGACAAAAAGAAAAGGCAAGAAGAAAAGAACAATTAGGGGTAATATTACAATGCTTAGGTCTATGTTTTAAACATTATAATATAATTTATACAGTTATTCTACACCTGCTAAAACAAGGAGATAGAAAAGGGACTTAGGAGATAGAGGGTTCACTTAGATGTGACATTCAGAGATGGTAAATTAATATTAAGGGTGAGAAAAACGATTTGGAAAGGGAACGCTTGAACATGGATTTGGACATAAGGAGTATATAGTGCTCGCTGACATTATTAAATATTCTACAACATCTATTTATGGGTTCGTTAAATGCGTAAAGGGTGTTGTGATGAGATTCTTTTAACAATTTTGTATATCTAGTTCTCCTTATTGGTTCATTAAATACAACTTTATTGGAAATGCATTCACTGTCGATGTTACCATTAATAACATCAAATATAAAGCATGAACAAAGTAATATTCTTCTTGACGAAAGCGTCATTATATTCAACATTTTCAGTCTAATTTCATATGGTGGTAAGTTTCTATAGTCCCGGGGATCGTACGAATCTCTCAAGGCAAAAAGCAAAAATTGTCTCTGAATTGATTCAAGTCTTTCACTATGCACTTCAAAAGCTGGATTCCAAATAACACAGCAATATTCAAGAATAGGACGCACTAATGTGCAGTATAAGGTTTTAGTTACCCATAAATTCTTGAACTCTTTTGCACGTCTTTTAATGAATCCAAGCAGTTTGTTTGCCCTGGATATGATATGATCATAGTGAAGGTTAAATCGCAACTTGTTATCTAGGATTACTCCAAGATCTAAAATGTGATTGACCCTGTTAAGTTCCACCCCATTAAGCATATAACTGCTACAAGTTTTTTGGTTTTTACGGGAGAAACTTATAACGAAGCACTTATTCACATTTAAAGAAAGCTTATTTTGAATACACCAATGTTCAAGAGATAAAAGCTTGTTCTGTAAGAATACTGAATCCACTTCTGATCTAACCACATGGTACAGTTTTAAGTCATCTGCATATAAGAGATGGGGGACATCGTGCAAAACTTCAGATATGTCTGCAATAAATATGTTGAAGAGAAGTGGGCCCAGGTGGCTACCCTGAGGTACACCTGACGAGACAACAATTTTCTTAGAAAGAGTTCCTTGAAATTTTACAAATTGGGATCTTTCACAAAGATAGGACTTGAGCCAATTCAGCAAAGAGCCTGCAATACCAAAATTCTCTAGTTTCTTCGTTAAGATTTTGTGATCAACACGATCAAACGCTTTACTAAAATCTGTATAGACTGCATCTATCTGATGTCCTTTTTCCATTTTAATAAGAACATCCGATGACATGATTGTCAGATTTGTGGCGGTTGAACGTCCTTTACGGAACCCATGTTGCTGCTCATTTAAACGTGGGTTAATAACGTCCGTAAGTTTGAAACATATAATTTTTTCAAAAAGCTTCGGAATTGCTGATAATATCGCAATGCCCCTATAATTTTCAACTGATCTCTTATCACCATTCTTATAAATTGGCGTAAGGTGAGAAGACTTCAAAAAAGACGGAAACACACCTGATTGCAAGGATTTATTAAAAATAATAAATAATGGCGTAATTAACTGCTCTAAGTATTGAACAAGTGAAATTGGTGGCAAAAGGTCTGGACCAGGAGACATATTGGAATCTAATTCTTTAATGGAATTGGTAACCTCTCTCTTTGTTATATTAAGTGAACAAACCAATGGTGGTAGATTAAGTGTGCTGGTCAATGGAATTTGACTTTGTGATGAAGGAGAACAAAAAACTTCTTTAAAATGATCTGCAAAGAGATTACAAATCACCTGTGGGTCAGAAGAAGTAACATTTCCTTTGAACATGGAATTCGGGTATCCCGTTGATTTCCTCTTAACATTTACAAAGTCGAAGAATTTTTTTGGGTCTTCAATAATCCTTTCCCCAATTAGATTGGTATAAAGTTTATAAGCTTCTTCAGACTTGACTGAGAATTCATTAGACAGTTCACCATATCTTGTCTTGACCTCATCACTTACATTCGCGGCCTTTTTAATTACTCTGTAAAGTTTATTTCTCTGATTTCTCAAGTTTCTTAGATATGAATCAAGCCACGGTTCTGATAGTTTATTTTTTTTCTTTATTTTTGGAACATGGGTATCAAAGATAGAAAAGACTTTCTCGTAGAAATATGAGACAGCATAGTCAATGAATTCAAGTCATTCTCTATCTTACTGTGATCGGCGTTAAGAAAATCGTAAACAACAGAATTATTAAAGGACTGCGTAAAAGTTATATTATTAGCGCATAATTCTAAAGTAAAAGCAGAGTGGTGGAGGGTATTAGAGAAAATGTGCTCGGCATCACTAGTTGGACTAACCTTGACTTCGTCACAAGAGTTAGTAAAAATTAAATCTAGCCACCGACCGTTCTGGTTTGGAACTGGAGCTACTTGCAGACAATCATTACTATAAAATGTACTAAATAAGTCAAAGTCGACCGCATTAGAAACATATATTGGAAGGAGATGATTATCATTATCGTCGGGAACAAACGATATATTAGGACGGTTAAAGTCACCGAAAATTATAATCTTATCTTCTTCGTTTAGAGCGGCTGTTATTGACGTTATAAGATCACATAATTTATTATAGGAATTCTCAGTTGAATTTGGGGGAATATAAATAACACCAATGTATATAAAACGATTTTGACATAGACTTAATTTTATTACTTTGTGCTCGAAGTATATGCAAGAGTTAGTTACAACCACTTCACTAGATAAGACATTGTGTGTAGCTATCAAAACACCTCCTCCTCGAGAGAGGCCTAAGCTTTCATAGTCTCTGTCATTACGGTATATTGTCCAGTTGCTATCTAGAATTTCTTCATTTTTGATAGCGTCATTCAACCATGTTTCCGTAAAAACAAAAACATTGAAATGACAAGATTTAGCTTCAACATATAGTTTGTTGAGTTTTCCTCTCATGCCACCACAATTGTGGTAGAATATATTTAAAGAAGCAATTGAAGGCAATAGGTTTTGGAGGACTGGAGAGTGAGATGTTGTTTTAGAAAGAGAGTTAGGGACAATAGAAGTTTTTGAAGTTAGAACGTGCTCTTTGTAAATGCCATATATACTTTGAACTTGTATGCGAAGCAAATGCAGCGAGGTCGTTTTCAACATCATTAGGTAAAATGTTGAGGCTTTCATGGAAATTAATGAAAATTTTTTTCAGCTCGACCGGGTCTGTCGGAAGGCCTTCTTGTTGGATGGATACCATAGCACTTGTTTTTGTTGTACCTTCAATACAAACTGTGTCTGACTTGTAATGCAAATAAGCCAGATACAAGCGAAAATTATCGTACAACCGACGATCTCTAAGACGAGACATGACGAAACGGCCTTCACTACTAACATCAGCGAGATTTTTTGTAAGCTTCGCGGTAGGTGGAAGAAGAGGATCGAGAAAGGCAGGTGTAGTATTACTGAAGGTTCGAGAGTTAGATCCAGTAATTAAGGGAGGTTTGTTAGTGGAGGGTGTGTTCGTTTTTGTGTAAGTAGGATAAGAAGGTTCAGGTATGACTATTGCAGGCTGTGGGCATGGATTAAGAGTATGGGATAGGACGAAATTAGGATATTTATTTGAATTGTTATTAAAGGTTTCATTTTTAGCTAATTTGAATGAAACCCTTTTACCTTTAGGATGGGTGGATTTTAATGATTGTTGGGAAAATGTTGGGAATAGGTTTGTTTTATATGACCAGTTTTGATCTTGTTTTTTCGAGACCAGTGGTGATCTTGACCAGTTTGTGTCATGATTAGCTTTTGAGGTGGTTCTAGCAGGTGGTGTTATATTAGGCTTATTGAAAGGCTTAGTAATAGTCTTATTGGTATACGTAGAGATAGGCTTAGTGATATGCTTAGCTATAGGCTTAATGCTACGTGCCTTAGAGCTCCTTTTTGGCTTATCCTTCCACTCAGATATGCGAATGTTGCCGTGCTTAGGGATTTCTTTGCCAGATTTAAGGAACATCCACGCATATACGTTGGGTACACTTACTTTGAAAATACTAAACTTGGAATTTTTAGATGACTTTTTTTGGCAGTCCAGAATCGTTAATTTATAGTTTTTTCTAAAGTAATTTTCTACCCAAGATGCATTCGCAGTTGCTGGGAAGCCTTTTACAAACAATCTTGTGTTATTCTTTTGATTTCCTGTCTTCAGTTTTTGAATGCGGTCATTCCATTCTGAAGTGGTCCAAGAGGTTCCAAACTGTTGAATGATTTTACGTGGTGCAGCAACTGGTGGTGTTGAAAATGGTGCAGTAGTACAGGTTGGCACAGGTTGAGAAGGCTGCAAGTCCGTTTTTTTTTTTTGTCTTATTTGCAGAGGAAGTTAAAGGACGCACTGCAGGAGAAAGTATGGACGCTTCCATGATGTCATCGAGTAGGGATGATGAATCCTGCTGCGTAGCATCTGGCATGATCAATTTGTTGTGAGCAGAGCTAATGGCATCCGATATCTCCGCAAGGGACTCCCTAAACAAACAAAGATCGTCACTGATTTCACTTATTTTATGGTATAAGACTTCAATTAGGGGATCTGGTAGCATGGGTGACTGTGTTGTGTTGTTGAATTTTAACAATAATTTTTGGAGAGTGTAAGAAACAAAATTTTATATTTGAAGTACTTTTTTATTTATAGCCGATGCAACCCTGGTCTCATGCGCGAAATTGAGCGGTTTCACACTACCCAACACGATATCGGTATCAGACGATCATAATGAAGAGCACACACACATTATGTTTGTGTGTTCGCTATACGTTTAAACGCACATATAATTTGTGTAAAGTTTACACCATTTCATTTTTGCCCGACACTGGTGTGAACCCATGAATGCTATAAGTAAATAAATGATAAATGGCAATACAAACGATTTCACCCAGTACAGATATTGTGTCGGGCAGTGTGTGTGAAAACGCTCATGGCGAAACTTTTATTTCATAGTGTTGCCAGACTAACGATTCTGAATACCCTTAAAGTACTTCTCACTTCCATCACGCACGTGTTCAAAAATAATAAAAGTCATTATCACCTGATTAGCTTTTTTCCTGAGTTGTTTGGGGTCGGCTACCTAAGCCAGGATGATTGGCGAAACAATTTTGCGAGGCCCCCGCCACTGTGTAGAGTTATGGTGTGAAAAATATATTTATAAATTAAAACATAAATAACATACAATGATTTAAATGAACAATAATGAGCTTAGTATATAATATGAACTTAAGAACTGAACATAAAGTGAACTTACACAAAAAAAAATATGTGTGTGGAAGGCACGCACGGTATAAGTGAAACTTTAACCCAAAAAGTAGAGTTTAAAGCCGACCATTATCTTGTTGCAGCCAAGATCCGCATGCGATTGTGCAATGCGAAGAATGTACGCACAGGTGCTTGATGTCGATAAGCTGCTATCACAACGGACCGCCGAGGCCTACTCCGCTCAACTCTCGGTTAAGCTCGACGACGCTGGCGGTCTTTGGGCGCATATATCCCACTCCATGCGCACTGCTGCTGAAGAAGTCATTGGTTTTCGGCGGCCGCAACCTCGCAACCAATGGTATGACCAGGAGTGTCGCGACGCGACAGCAGCAAAATACGCCGCATATAAAAAGACGCTGCAGTGAGCTGCAACGCGAGCCATGCACGAAAACTATCGCGATAAGAGGAAGGAAGAGAGATGCCTTTTCAGACGTAAAAAAAGAGAGCAGGAAAATTGTGAGCGAGAAAAAATTGAGGTGTACCAGGGCAAGAAGGATGCTCGAACATTCTACCAGCAGGTTAAGCGTCTAACCCAAGGTTTCAAGCCCGGAGCATCCACTTGTAGAGATGAGAATGGTGATCTGGTTACAGATACGCAGTGCGCATTGAAATAATGGA
This sequence comes from Tetanocera ferruginea, assembly GCA_958299015.1. Lineage (NCBI taxonomy): Eukaryota > Metazoa > Arthropoda > Insecta > Diptera > Sciomyzidae > Tetanocera > Tetanocera ferruginea. Next base: position 59,298,258 of record OY282641.1, read on the forward strand.
GACAGCATTTTTCCAATCTGCTTGCAGGTGACGATACCAACAATTCCGCCCTTGGAGAATGCAGTCAGACACCACCAATCGACAATGATGGAGTGAAAATTCCACCACCTAGCCCTGACGAGGTTAAAGTTGCTATCCAGCGACTCAAAAACAACAAAGCCACAGGTGCTGACGGCCTGGCTGCTGAATTGTTAAAAACCGGCGGCGGTGAATTGATAAGGTGCATGCATCAACTCAACTCAGTGTGTTTTGTCCTATACTTAAGAAAATAGACCCGACAATCTACGCCAACTACCGAAGTATCAGTCTTATTTCCATCGCATACAAGGATCTTTCGAGCGTATGGTGTGAAAGATTGAAGCCGCATACCAAAACACTGATTGGACCTTATCAGTGTGGCTTTCGTCCTGGCAAGTCCACCATAGACGAGATTGTTACAATACGCCAAATCCTGGAGAAAACTCAGGAAAATCAAATTGACACCCACCATCTCTTTGTTGATTTCAAAGCTGCGTTGGATAGCCCGATTCGGGATTACCTGTACGCAACAATGTCTGAGTTCGGTATATTGAATTGAATTTTGAATTTTTTAATTGAATTTATTATTTAATTATTCTATTACATCATATCGATATTATATAATATAGTAAGAATAGTTTTTGACATTTGTATAATTGAGTAAGAAAATAGTGTTAAATTTTTTCATACCAAACTTTCATACCAAATTTCATTGAAATCGGTCCAGGCGTTTAGTAGTTATAGAGTCTTAAAAACGCACTACTTAAAGCCCCCTCTTGCGGAAGTCTTTGGAATTATTTATAGCCTATGTTTTATTTTGGGAGCAGTTGAACCTTCATACCAAATTTCATAGAAATTGGTTCAGGCGTTTAGAAGTTATTATATAATACCACGCCCACATACTTCCGCCCACTTTTTACACCCTCTATGTTCTTTCTCTCTATCAAACGTACTCGTTGTCCAAATTTCAGCTCAATCGGATGAACGGTGCGCGAGCTTATACAGAACAGACAGACAGACAGAGACATTTTCTATATTAGAAGATAATCAAATGATGACAAAAAATAATTACACACATAGAAATTGAAATAGTAGAATTTTTCGGTTTTTACTGAATTTTTTCAGGATTGTTTCATAGCTAAGACTAGCCGTCATCAGTTCTCACAGCATGGGAGAAAAATTTTTTCTCCCGTTTTGAAACGACACACAGTGTGGCTTTTATCAATTCTAGAGAATAAAAAATCAGATAACTAATAAAATGGATCTGATGTTATATGTTGGTTATTCTTAAGTCGAAAATGCTTATATTAATTCCAAATGACATGACTAAGAAGTTAGTCTTTAACTAAAGTGTTAATTTAAAAAAAATTTTAATAAATTTTGCAAGGAAAATCATTCATTCTCAATTCATATTGAAGTAGTGACTAATATGTTGTGCAAATGCAATCAGAGGTTGATGGTCCCAATAAAGTCAATTGCACTTACAAATTAAAAAAAATTTGTAAATGTATTTTTTTACTGTTTATGTAATATAACTTAACATGTGAAATAGTTGTTAAGAGAAAGATGATTTTGACTTTATAAAAACACAACCACTTAAATGAAAACTTGATTTCTCTTTATTCTTGAAAAAATTAAGTGATGTAAAGGGTTATATCATATATAACTAATAGTGTTCGAAAAAAAAATAAATATTTAATGTGTCCGCAGATATCCGCAGCGAAAGCTTTCTCTTTACTATCAGGAGATGATAAGTGTTTACAACAAATTTAAATGTAGACTGAAGTAAGCCAGTAGAAGATTCTTCGAGAGCATTAAACATTGATTAACAAACAATCAAAAAAAATTTTTGTTTTTCCTAGTAAAATTCTTTTTTTCTATGATATAATAAACCAATTTCATAACAAAATATGCAGAAATGTGCACTTACATTCCCACCTGCTTACCATGAAGGATTAAACATCTAGGAAGAATATTCTGAGCACAGCGATTTTATAAAAACTACACTGATTTCTTATAAAAATTAAAATAATAATTTCTTCAAAATTCCAATCACTTCAAAAGGATGTAGCGAAAAAACTAGTAGCTTATTCACCCATATTTTTGCTTCTATCTAAAAAAATTTTCAAATCGGAAGGAAAACAGTTGTGATTTTCTATTCTCTAGAAGTGATAAAAGCCACACTGTGCGATGGGACGAAACATAGGTATTTGGACATAAACTCAGTCAAAGTTTTTTTAAAATAAATATATTTATTTTCAAAATTTTTTTAGAACACAAATTTTTTTTTGTGTAACAAGACTTTAAAAAAAATTTATTTCTAACGAAACAAAATATTATATAAAAAAAACAATGTATTTGTTTTTTGTATTTGTTATACCACGCCCACATACTTCCGCCCACTTTTGTACACCCTCTATGTTCTTTCTCTCTATCAAACGTACTCGTTATCCAAATTTCAGCTCAATCGGATGAACGGTGCGCGAGCTTATACAGAACAGACAGAAAGACAGACAGAGGGACAAACATTTGATTTTATATATTAGAAGATAATCAAATGATGACAAAAAATAATTACACACGTAGAAATTGAAATAGTAGAATTTTTCGGCTTCGACTGAATTTTTTCAGGATTGTTTCATAGCTAAGACTAGCCGTCATCAGTTCTCACAGCATGGGAGAAAAATTTTTTTCTCCCGTTTTGAAACGACACACAGTGTGGCTTTTATCAATTCTAGAGAATAAAAAATCAGATAACTAATAAAATGGATCTGATATATGTTGGTTATTCTTAAGTCGAAAATGCTTATATTTATTCCAAATGACATGACTAAGAAGTAAGTCTTTAACTAAAGTGTTAATTTAAAAAAAAATTTTAATAAATTTTGCAAGGAAAATCATTCATTCTCAATTTATATTGAAGTAGTGACTAATATGTTGTGCAAATGCAATCAGAGGTTGATGGTCCCAAAACAACTACAAACACAATAGTTCACTTCTAACACAAAAACAACAACACCCACAACATACAACAACAACAAGAACCACAACAACTACAACAACAATAGTTCACTTCTAACACGAAAACAACAACACCCACAACAACAACAACAATAACCCCAATAGTAAACTCTATCCAACAATAACACCAACAACAAGAACAACAGCGGGCGTATGAAGAAGAAATAGTAGCAGGCTTGAAAAATAGCAAGCCAAACAACAACAACAATAACAACAACAGCGGTGCAATTAAATATAAACAAACACAAAACAAAAACACAACTACAAGAATTGCACACGCCACCAAACTACGGTATGTAATGCAGGCACACACAATTATAACAACAATGTTTAACGCGCGCCGAAATATGAACAATAACAAAGCCACAGCACAATAACAACAACGTAGGCGAGCCAGAGCTTGAGACAAAGCTACGAAGCAAACACGCGGCTTAAGGACAACAACAAGAAACTGGTGCACAGTTAGATGTGCAAAATTTTTGATGAAAAATCGCACAAACAAGATCCCGTTAGCAAATGCAGCAATTTTTGTACTATAAAAAGGGAGGCTGAAGACAGAATCGATCGCTGATCGTGAAAGGTAAGACATCCCTCGAGCTTTTCTAAGCGGTTACCCTAGTAGAACTAGAGAAAACTGTATGTTTCGGGTTTCGAGCTTTTCTAAGCGGTTACCCTAGTAGAACTAGAGAAAACTGTATGTTTCGGGTTTCGAGCTTTTCTAAGCGGTTACCCTAGTAGAACTAGAGAAAACTGTGTTTCGGGTTTCGAGCTTTTTTAAGCGGTTATCCTAGTAGCACTAGATACATCCTGGAACCTCAAAATCCCACATAAACTCCTAAATCCCCACTTTCATGAGTCAGCAAACGGAGCGGGAGACCGGAGGACCGAGAAAACGCAGGACATCGCAGGACAACAGGAAGATTAGTAACTATAGTCAAATAATAATAGTTGAATGAAAAGCTTAATAATATAAATGAAAAATTAATCAAATTTGTAATCATAGCATTAATAATAGTGAACTTAAATAATAAATCGGAACTTTATTTCTTTTAAAAAAACGCTTTTGGTCTCAAATATATAAATATTTTTGTACAGACCCCTGGGCATCCGGTGAGATATACCCAGGCTTAAAAACTTCGTTACAAATGGCGCCCGAGCAGGGACCAAAAGCAGTTTAAAAGAAAAAAAAAAAAAACGGAGATAATGTGTTTTGAGTGAATTAAAAAAAAAAAAAAAAAAACATCAAAGAACGAAGTGAAAAAAGAAAACAGAATTTTAGAAAAATAAAAGAAACTTGAGTGAAAAAAAAACATTACTGAAAGGACTACAGAAAAAAAAGAGATAAGTGTGAAAAAAATAAAAATTAAAATGGTTACAACAAGGTGGATTTATCATCTCTCCAAGGAGGAACTGCAGGAATATATGAGCGAGGTAAGCTTAGAAGTTCAAGGTACGCTCGATGAATTGCGAAAGCGGTTTTCTAGCTGGATAAGCAGCGAAAACAGGACGCTGCAGCAGGAACAACGACTACAGGAGTTACAATTAAAGCATGGTTGTAGTACGTCACCTGGACCACAAACGCAGGCTAAGCTGCCAGAATTCCGGGTAATACCGCCGTTAGGAGCTGCACAAGAGGACATGACAGTGGTAAGTCGTGGAACCACAGGTACCTCTTATGCAACTGTTATCGATCAAGTCAGGAAGTGGTCTGCTCGATACGACGGAGGTAGAGACCCCATCGCATTTATCGAAAGAGTGGAGGAGCTTACAGAGGTTTACGGACTGAAGCCGAACATGATCCCAAGAACGATGCCAGAACTGTTGAAGGATAATGCCTTGGCCTGATACAGGAACACAACGCGGAAGTGGGCGTCATGGGAAAAATTTAAGGAGGAATTTTTGAAATTTTTCCTTCCACATCAGTACTTGGAACGATTAGAGGATGAGATCCGGAGCTGCAAACAAAAAAGATACGAATCGTTCAAAGAATTCTCAACCAGGATGCAAACACTTACACGCCATGCTCGGTACACAGAAAAACAGACGTTGGATAGAATCTTTAGAAATAGTTTGGTGGAATACCAGTTCTACATCCGGCTCAGGAATTTTTCCAATCTCAGCGAACTTACCGAGATGGCAGAAGATTTTGCAGAGCTACGAGAAGCGAAAGAGCCAACCACAGGAGGTAAAGCACGCCAGCGAGCAGAGCAGCACGGTATGTTAAACCAGGCATCAGGTAATAACCCTGTGGATGTCCGGACAGCTTGTTTCCGGTGTGGTCAGGATGGTCATCGTAGAAGTCAATGCAGGAATGAGAGGAACCTCAACATCCCACATAAACTCATAAATCCCCACTTTCACGAGTCAGCAAACGGAGCGGAAGACCGGAGGACCGAGAAAACGCAGGACATCGCAGGACAACAGGAAGATTAGTAACTATAGTCAAATAATAATAGTTGAATGAAAAGCTTTATAATATAAATGAAAAATTAATCAAATTTGTAATCATAGCATTAATAATAGTGAACTTAAATAATAAATCAGAACTTTATTTCTTTTAAAAAAACGCTTTTGGTCTCAAATATATAAATATTTTTGTACAGACCCCTGGGCATCCGGTGAGATATACCCAGGCTTAAAAACTTCGTTACAAATGGCGCCCGAGCAGGGACCAAAAGCAGTTTAAAAGAAAAAAAAAAAAAACGGAGATAATGTGTTTTGAGTGAATTAAAAAAAAAAAAAAAAAAACATCAAAGAACGAAGTGAAAAAAGAAAACAGAATTTTAGAAAAATAAAAGAAACTTGAGTGAAAAAAAAACATTACTGAAAGGACTACAGAAAAAAAAGAGATAAGTGTGAAAAAAATAAAAATTAAAATGGTTACAACAAGGTGGATTTATCATCTCTCCAAGGAGGAACTGCAGGAATATATGAGCGAGGTAAGCTTAGAAGTTCAAGGTACGCTCGATGAATTGCGAAAGCGGTTTTCTAGCTGGATAAGCAGCGAAAACAGGACGCTGCAGCAGGAACAACGACTACAGGAGTTACAATTAAAGCATGGTTGTAGTACGTCACCTGGACCACAAACGCAGGCTAAGCTGCCAGAATTCCGGGTAATACCGCCGTTAGGAGCTGCACAAGAGGACATGACAGTGGTAAGTCGTGGAACCACAGGTACCTCTTATGCAACTGTTATCGATCAAGTCAGGAAGTGGTCTGCTCGATACGACGGAGGTAGAGACCCCATCGCATTTATCGAAAGAGTGGAGGAGCTTACAGAGGTTTACGGACTGAAGCCGAACATGATCCCAAGAACGATGCCAGAACTGTTGAAGGATAATGCCTTGGCCTGATACAGGAACACAACGCGGAAGTGGGCGTCATGGGAAAAATTTAAGGAGGAATTTTTGAAATTTTTCCTTCCACATCAGTACTTGGAACGATTAGAGGATGAGATCCGGAGCTGCAAACAAAAAAGATACGAATCGTTCAAAGAATTCTCAACCAGGATGCAAACACTTACACGCCATGCTCGGTACACAGAAAAACAGACGTTGGATAGAATCTTTAGAAATAGTTTGGTGGAATACCAGTTCTACATCCGGCTCAGGAATTTTTCCAATCTCAGCGAACTTACCGAGATGGCAGAAGATTTTGCAGAGCTACGAGAAGCGAAAGAGCCAACCACAGGAGGTAAAGCACGCCAGCGAGCAGAGCAGCACCGTATGATAAACCAGGCATCAGGTAATAACCCTGTGGATGTCCGGACAGCTTGTTTCCGGTGTGGTCAGGATGGTCATCGTAGAAGTCAATGCAGGAATGAGAGGATGGTTTTCTGTTGGAAGTGTGGGAAACGTAACAAGCTGACATTTGAATGTTGCGATCGGGATTCGGAAAACACTCAGGGATTCCGGCAGAGACGAGGATTATCGGGATCCCTTCAACAAAGCGTTAGAAATTGAAGTCAGGCTGGGAACGTCACAATGTTGTTTGGAGCTATTGATCATGCAGGATGTGACGGACAACTTAATTCTGGGAATGGATTTTTTGATGCGGACAGGAGCAACTTTTACATGTGGTGGCAGCAGCATCACGCTTAGTGAAACAGTCGGTATGGAACACGAAAAGGATCTGGATATGTGTTCTTTGGTGCAGACTAAAGTGGAAGATGAACAAGGCAAAAGTAACAGGAAAATTATTACAGGTGAGCAAAACGTGGAGCTCAAAAGCGAGACAGGGGAACAGGAGCAAATAAGAATATTTCTGGAAGATGAATTACGGGAGTTTGAGAAGCTGCGGAATTTGTCGAATATTACCAGTCGCAAAATTATTATGAAGCATGATCAGCCAATTAAGCAGCGGTATTTTCCAAAGAACCCAGCAATGCAGGCTATAATAAATAGGGAAGTCGAAGAGCTAATCGAGAAGGGATGCGTTGAACTGTCGCATAGCCCGTATAGTGCACCAATAGTTCTGGTAAAGAAAAAGACAGGTCAATGGAGGCTGTGTGTAGACTACAGACAGCTAAATGCGCATTCGGTACCCGATGCATATCCACTACCCAGAATACAGCATATTCTCGACAGGTTACGGAACGCGAAGTACATTAGCAGCTTAGATTTGAAGAATGGGTACTGGCAAATACCCATGGAAACAGTATACAGCATTTTCTGTACCAGGGAAAGGACTATTTCAATGGCGCGTCGTGCCATTTTGGTTCCATTTAGCGCCGGCTACTTTTCAGCGGGCACTCGATCAGGTAATTGGTCCAGAAATGGAACCACATGCTTTCGCATACCTGGATGATATAATTGTGATAGGAGAATCATTTAAGAAACATAGAAAAAATTTAAAGAAAGTCTTCCGGCGGCTAAAGGCCGCAAATCTCAGGCTAAATCCCGAAAAGTGCGAATTTTTCTATATTTTGCGAATATCTAGGACACGTTGTGAGCAAGGATCGAATTCATACGGACCCAGATAAGGTTACGGCGATTCGAGAACTGAAACCGCCAACAAATGTTCGGAAGGTGAGACGGTTTCTAGGCGTTGCATCATGGTATCGACGTTTTGTACCAGACTTTGCAAACATCGTTATACCTCTAACGGGTCTTCTTAAAAAGGGAAAACATTGGAAGTGGAGCGAGGACCAGCAACGAGCATTCGAGACTCTAAAGGAAAAACTGACTGAGACTCCCGTACTGGTATGTCCGGATTTCACACAGAAGTTTACGTTGCAGACGGATGCGAGCGATTATGGGCTGGGAGTAGTTTTGACACAGGAGTTCGAAGGAAATGAAAAGGTTATTGCATACGCCAGTCGACATTTAAATCAGGCCGAGCGAAATTATTCTCCAACAGAGAAAGAATGTCTCGCTATCGTTTGGGGCGTGAGGAAAATGCGACCGTATTTAGAAGGGTACCAGTTTACGGTAGTGAGTGATCATCTATCGCTCATCAATGGCTCATCAATGGCTCATCAATGGCTAAATTCGATCGAAAGCCCGTCAGGAAGGATTGCAAGATGGGCGCTGGAGCTGCAACAATACACATTTGATGTTAAGTACAGGAAGGAAAAATTGAACGTGATTGCAGATGCACTCTCACGACAGCCGTAAGAAAATCTACTAAGATTGGAAACAGAATCGCAGGAATGTAGTTGGTACAGGACCAGGGTGAAAGACATACAGACAAACCCAGAGAAGAACCCAGACTACACCATAGTGGATGGAAAACTGTATCGTCATATACCATGAAAGACAGGTGACGAAGATTGCGCATCATGGAAATTTTGCGTACCCAAGAATCCACGAAACAGAGTCCTTGAAGAGAATCACGACAGTCCGTGCGCTGGACATATGGGAATAAGGAAGACAATTTTCCGCATAAGCAACCGCTACTACTGGCCAGGGATGTGGCGGGATATCAGGAATTATGTTCGAAGATGCGAATCATGTCAAAGGTTCAAACCGATGCAAAAGAAAGCAGCTGGAAAGATGTTTACGCAAATCGCAGATGAACCGTGGTCAATTTTGTGTGCAGACTTTGTGGGACCACTCCCGCGCTCTACCCACGAAAATACAATGCTGGTCGTGTTCTTCGATAAGTTCTCAAAATGGACAGAAATAGTTCCCCTACGGAGAGCAACAGGTGACACTCTGAAAAAGACATTTCGCGAACGAATCCTAGCACGATACGGAGTACCAAAGGTATTAGTCACAGACAATGGAACACAGTTCTGCAGCAAGCCGTTTCAAAAATATCTACAGGACCTAGGAGTTCGACAACAGTTTACAGCACCCTATACACCGCAAGAGAACCCTACAGAACGAGCAAATAGAAACGTGAAAAGAATCATCGCACAACTCACTGGAACGGATCAGAAGAAATGGGACAGTCTTCTTACCGAGATATCGTTGGCTCTGAACACAGGAGTCTCAGATACGACAGGATTTAGTCCAGCTTTCTTGCCGCAAGGCAGAGAACCCAGGTTACCTAAAGCCCTTTATGACGAGCAAGCACTTGGCTCAGGTAGCAGAGCGCAAACACCAGATGAAAGACACACAAGATTACAGGAAGTGTTTCAAATTGTCCGTCGGAACCTCGAACGAGCAGCTCAGGATCAGGCAAGACACTACAATCTGCGACGAAGATCTTGGAAACCGGAAGTAGGAAAAGAAGTACTGGTAAAGCAACATTATTTTTCTAAAGCTGAAACCACCACCAGGACATTGTTTCCGATTCGTGGACGTGGTTGAGTTGAACGGAACGAAAGGAGTTTGGCTGCTAGACCATATCCGCCGCGGAATATCAGAGCGAGTGGCCGGTATGTATTGCACCAAGAGGACGAAGAGGCTGAATTTCTCAATGGAACCTTTTCGGGTAAATGTGTCCAAGTCGGGCATAACAACGCTTCCTCGCCCCGGAAGTACAGGGGGGATGTGAGGAGCTGAAATTACGGACAAATTTCAGCTCACATGAAAGTTCAACAACAACAACAACAGCCGCAACGACAACAACAACAACAACAACCACAACAACTACAATAGTTTACTTTTAACAACAACAAATCCAACAACAACAACAGCAACTTTAGACAACAACATCAACAACAACAAGAACCACAACAACTACAACAACAATAGTTCACTTCTAACACAAAAACAACAACACCCACAACATACAACAACAACAATAACCACAACAACTACAACAACAATAGTTCACTTCTAACACAAAAACAACAACACCCACAACAACATTAACAACAATAACCCCAATAGTAAACTCTATCCAACAATAACAACAACAACAAGAACTACAGCTGGCGTATGAAGAAGAAATAGTAGCAGGCTTGAAAAATAGCAAGCCAAGCAACAACAACAACAACAGCGGTGCAATTAAATATAAACAAATACAAAACAAAAACACATAACTCCAAGAATTGCACACGCCACCAAACAACGGTATGTAATGCAGGCACACACAATTATAACAACAATGTTAAACACGCGCCGAAATATGAACAATAACAAAGCCACAACACAATAACAACAACGTAGGCGAGCCAGAGCTTGAGACAAAGCTACGAAGTAAACACGCGGCTTAAGGACAACAACAAGAAATTGGTGTACAGTTAGATGTGCAAAACTTTTGATGAAAAATCGCACAAGCAAGATCCCGTTAGCAAATGCAGCAATTTTTGTACTATAAAAAGGGAGGCTGAAGACAGAATCGATCGCTGATCGTGAAAGGTAAGACATCCCTCGAGCTTTTCTAAGCGGTTACCCTAGTAGAACTAGAGAAAACTGTATGTTTCGGGTTTCGAGCTTCTCTAAGCGGTTACCCTAGTAGAACTAGAGAAAACTGTATGTTTCGGGTTTCGGGCTTTTCTAAGCGGTTACCCTAGTAGAACTAGCGAAAACTGTATGTTTCGGGTTTCGAGCTTTTCTAAGCGGTTACCCTAGTAGAACTAGAGAAAACTGTATATTTCGGGCTTCGAGCTTCTCTAAGCGGTTACCCTAGTAGAACTAGAGAAAACTGTATGTTTCGGGTTTCTAGCTTTTCTAAGCGGTTACCCTAGTAGAACTAGCGAAAACTGTAAGTTTCGGGTTTCGAGCTTTTCTAAGCGGTTACCCTAGTAGAACTAGAGAAAACTGTATGTTTCGGGCTTCGAGCTTCTCTAAGCGGTTACCCTAGTAGAACTAGAGAAAACTGTATGTGTCGGGTTTCGAGCTTTTCTAAGCGGTTACCCTAGTAGCACTAGATACATCCTGGAACCTCAAAATCCCACATAAACTCCTAAATCCCCACTTTCACGAGTCAGCAAACGGAGCGGAAGACCGGAGGACCGAGAAAACGCAGGACATCGCTGGACAACAGGAAGATTAGTAACTATAGTCAAATAATAATAGTTGAATGAAAAACTTAATAATATAAATGAAAAATTAATCAAATTTGTAATCATAGCATTAATAATAGTGAACTTAAATAATTAATCAGAACTTTATTAATTTTAAAAAAACGCTTTTGGTCTCAAATATATAAATATTTTTGTACAGAACCCTGGGCATCCGGCGAGATATACCCAGGCTTAAAAACTTCGTTACAAATGGCGCCCGAGCAGGGACCAAAAGCAGTTTAAAAGAAAAAAAAAAAACGGAGATAATGTGTTTTGAGTGAATTAAAAAAAAAAAAAAAACATCAAAGAACAAAGTGAAAAAAGAAAACAGAATTTTAGAAAAATAAAAGAAACTTGAGTGAAAAAAAAACATTACTGAAAGGACTACAGAAAAAAAAGAGATAAGTGTGAAAAAAATAAAAATTAAAATGGTTACAACAAGGTGGATTTATCATCTCTCCAAGGAGGAACTGCAGGAATATATGAGCGAGGTAAGCTTAGAAGTTCAAGGTACGCTCGATGAATTGCGAAAGCGGTTTTCTAGCTGGATAAGCAGCGAAAACAGGACGCTGCAGCAGGAACAACGACTACAGGAGTTACAATTAAAGCATGGTTGTAGTACGTCACCTGGACCACAAACGCAGGCTAAGCTGCCAGAATTCCGGGTAATACCGCCGTTAGGAGCTGCACAAGAGGACATGACAGTGGTAAGTCGTGGAACCACAGGTACCTCTTATGCAACTGTTATCGATCAAGTCAGGAAGTGGTCTGCTCGATACGACGGAGGTAGAGACCCCATCGCATTTATCGAAAGAGTGGAGGAGCTTACAGAGGTTTACGGACTGAAGCCGAACATGATCCCAAGAACGATGCCAGAACTGTTGAAGGATAATGCCTTGGCCTGATACAGGAACACAACGCGGAAGTGGGCGTCATGGGAAAAATTTAAGGAGGAATTTTTGAAATTTTTCCTTCCACATCAGTACTTGGAACGATTAGAGGATGAGATCCGGAGCTGCAAACAAAAAAGATACGAATCGTTCAAAGAATTCTCAACCAGGATGCAAACACTTACACGCCATGCTCGGTACACAGAAAAACAGACGTTGGATAGAATCTTTAGAAATAGTTTGGTGGAATACCAGTTCTACATCCGGCTCAGGAATTTTTCCAATCTCAGCGAACTTACCGAGATGGCAGAAGATTTTGCAGAGCTACGAGAAGCGAAAGAGCCAACCACAGGAGGTAAAGCACGCCAGCGAGCAGAGCAGCACCGTATGATAAACCAGGCATCAGGTAATAACCCTGTGGATGTCCGGACAGCTTGTTTCCGGTGTGGTCAGGATGGTCATCGTAGAAGTCAATGCAGGAATGAGAGGATGGTTTTCTGTTGGAAGTGTGGGAAACGTACCAAGCTGACATTTGAATGTTGCGATCGGGATTCGGAAAACACTCAGGGATTCCTGCAGAGACGAGGATTATCGGGATCCCTTCAACAAAGCGCTCCTCGTACCCAGCGCAACCATAAGGGTTTGAGCGAAGCCGCATCTTCTTTAAAGTGGCTCTGGGAGATGAACTAGCAACAGCCACTATAGACACTGGAGCTACAAGAATCTTTGTGAGCGAGCTATTTGCAAGAACACTTCGAAGACAGGGTGTTAGCATACCTTTCAGGACGCAGGTGAGATTGGCAGACGGTAAAATAAAAGAAGTCAGGGAGGCGTTAGAAATTGAAATCGCATAGCCCGTATAGTGCACCAATAGTTCTGGTAAAGAAAAAGACAGGTCAATGGAGGCTGTGTGTAGACTACAGACAGCTAAATGCGCATTCGGTACCCGATGCATATCCACTACCCAGAATACAGCATATTCTCGACAGGTTACGGAACGCGAAGTACATTAGCAGCTTAGATTTGAAGAATGGGTACTGGCAAATACCCATGGAAACAGTATACAGCATTTTCTGTACCAGGGAAAGGACTATTTCAATGGCGCGTCGTGCCATTTTGGTTCCATTTAGCGCCGGCTACTTTTCAGCGGGCACTCGATCAGGTAATTGGTCCAGAAATGGAACCACATGCTTTCGCATACCTGGATGATATAATTGTGATAGGAGAATCATTTAAGAAACATAGAAAAAATTTAAAGAAAGTCTTCCGGCGGCTAAAGGCCGCAAATCTCAGGCTAAATCCCGAAAAGTGCGAATTTTTCTATATTTTGCGAATATCTAGGACACGTTGTGAGCAAGGATCGAATTCATACGGACCCAGATAAGGTTACGGCGATTCGAGAACTGAAACCGCCAACAAATGTTCGGAAGGTGAGACGGTTTCTAGGCGTTGCATCATGGTATCGACGTTTTGTACCAGACTTTGCAAACATCGTTATACCTCTAACGGGTCTTCTTAAAAAGGGAAAACATTGGAAGTGGAGCGAGGACCAGCAACGAGCATTCGAGACTCTAAAGGAAAAACTGACTGAGACTCCCGTACTGGTATGTCCGGATTTCACACAGAAGTTTACGTTGCAGACGGATGCGAGCGATTATGGGCTGGGAGTAGTTTTGACACAGGAGTTCGAAGGAAATGAAAAGGTTATTGCATACGCCAGTCGACATTTAAATCAGGCCGAGCGAAATTATTCTCCAACAGAGAAAGAATGTCTCGCTATCGTTTGGGGCGTGAGGAAAATGCGACCGTATTTAGAAGGGTACCAGTTTACGGTAGTGACTGATCATCTATCGCTCATCAATGGCTCATCAATGGCTAAATTCGATCGAAAGCCCGTCAGGAAGGATTGCAAGATGGGCGCTGGAGCTGCAACAATACACATTTGATGTTAAGTACAGGAAGGAAAAATTGAACGTGATTGCAGATGCACTCTCACGACAGCCGTAAGAAAATCTACTAAGATTGGAAACAGAATCGCAGGAATGTAGTTGGTACAGGACCAGGGTGAAAGACATACAGACAAACCCAGAGAAGAACCCAGACTACACCATAGTGGATGGAAAACTGTATCGTCATATACCATGAAAGACAGGTGACGAAGATTGCGCATCATGGAAATTTTGCGTACCCAAGAATCCACGAAACAGAGTCCTTGAAGAGAATCACGACAGTCCGTGCGCTGGACATATGGGAATAAGGAAGACAATTTTCCGCATAAGCAACCGCTACTACTGGCCAGGGATGTGGCGGGATATCAGGAATTATGTTCGAAGATGCGAATCATGTCAAAGGTTCAAACCGATGCAAAAGAAAGCAGCTGGAAAGATGTTTACGCAAATCGCAGATGAACCGTGGTCAATTTTGTGTGCAGACTTTGTGGGACCACTCCCGCGCTCTACCCACGAAAATACAATGCTGGTCGTGTTCTTCGATAAGTTCTCAAAATGGACAGAAATAATTCCCCTACGGAGAGCAACAGGTGACACTCTGCAAAAGACATTTCGCGAACGAATCCTAGCACGATACGGAGTACCAAAGGTATAAGTCACAGACAATGGAACACAGTTCTGCAGCAAGCCGTTTCAAAAATATCTACAGGACCTAGGAGTTCGACAACAGTTTACAGCACCCTATACACCGCAAGAGAACCCTACAGAACGAGCAAATAGAAACGTGAAAAGAATCATCGCACAACTCACTGGAACGGATCAGAAGAAATGGGACAGTCTTCTTACCGAGATATCGTTGGCGCTGAACACAGGAGTCTCAGATACGACAGGATTTAGTCCAGCTTTCTTGCCGCAAGGCAGAGAACCCAGGTTACCTAAAGCCCTTTATGACGAGCAAGCACTTGGCTCAGGTAGCAGAGCGCCAACACCAGATGAAAGACACACAAGATTACAGGAAGTGTTTCAAATTGTCCGTCGGAACCTCGAACGAGCAGCTCAGGATCAGGCAAGACACTACAATCTGCGACGAAGATCTTGGAAACCGGAAGTAGGAAAAGAAGTACTGGTAAAGCAACATTATTTTTCTAAAGCTGTGGACCAATTTAATGCTAAGCTGGCACCAAAATTCGATAGACCATATCGCGTAATGGAATTTATATCACCGGTAATAGTCCAGCTGAAGAAGGATGGAGAAGATTGAGTAAGGACAGCACACGTGGGCGAAGTCAAAGAACTCCATTCAAATAATAGCGAAGAAGCAGCAGCACAAGATGGAAAAAAGTCAGGATCTCGGCGAGAGAATTCCCGACCATAAATATTGTAGTCATATTCTTGATCGTGTTTGTTCAGTAGAGGTAGAAGTAATTGTCGTTAAAACCTATTAATTAAAGTCCTTATTTAGAAAACAGACAAGGGAACTGGCAACAAAACTGGAAACGACACGGCAAATGAAACAAATCTAGAAACGACACTGGCGAAGAAAAAGACAATGCGAGGGAACCTGGTAGCAAAACAACCAAGGAAACTGGAAACGACACGGCAAATGAAACAAATCTGGAAACGACACTGGCAACGAAAACGGCAGTACGAAGGAACGTGTATCGAAACAAACAAGCGAACTGGCAACGAAACTGGCAACAAAACGGCAAAAGAAACCTTAAACAAATCTGGAAACGACACTGGCAACAACAACGGAGACGAGAATGAAACTGGAAACAAAGTAGACTACGAAGCAGTCACAGGAACCACCACCAGGACATCGTTTCCGATTCGTAGACGTGGTTGAGTTGAACGGAACGAAAGGAGTTTGGCTGCTAGACCATATCCGCCGCGGAATATCAGAGCGAGTGGCCGGTATGTATTGCACCAAGAGGACGAAGAGGCTGAATTTCTCAATGGAACCTTTTCGGGTAAATGTGTCCAAGTAGGGCATAACAATGCTTCCTCGCCCCGGAAGTACAGGGGGGATGTGAGGAGCTGAAATTAGGGACAAATTTCAGCCCACATGAAAGTTCAACAACAACAACAACAGCCGCAACGACAACAACAACAACAACAACCACAACAACTACAATAGTTTACTTTTAGCAACAACAAATCCAACAACAACAACAGCAACAATATGTTGCTTCCAACAACAGCAACTTTAGACAACAACATCAACAACAACAAGAACCACAACAACTACATTAACAATAGTTCACTTCTAACACAAAAACAACAACACCCACAACATACAACAACAACAAGAACCACAACAACAACAAGAACCACAACAACTACAACAACAATAGTTCACTTCTAACACAAAAACAACAACACCCACAACAACAAAAACCCCAAAAGTAAACTCTATCCAACAATAACAACAACAACAGGAACTACAGCTGGCGTATGAAGAAGAAATAGTAGCAGGCTTGAAAAATAGCAAGCCAAGCAACAACAACAACAACAGCGGTGCAATTAAATATAAACCAATACAAAACAAAAACACATAACTCCAAGAATTGCACACGCCACCAAACAACGGTATGTAATGCAGGCACACACAATTATAACAACAATGTTAAACACGCGCCGAAATATGAACAATAACAAAGCCACAGCACAATAACAACAACGTAGGCGAGCCAGAGCTTGAGACAAAGCTACGAAGTAAACACGCGGCTTAAGGACAACAACAAGAAATTGGTGTACAGTTAGATGTGCAAAACTTTTGATGAAAAATCGCACAAGCAAGATCCCGTTAGCAAATGCAGCAATTTTTGTACTATAAAAAGGGAGGCTGAAGACAGAATCGATCGCTGATCGTGAAAGGTAAGACATCCCTCGAGCTTTTCTAAGCGATTACTCTAGAAGAACTAGAGAAAACTGTATGTTTCGGGTTTCGGGCTTTTCTAAGCGGTTACCCTAGTAGAACTAGCGAAAACTGTAAGTTTCGGGTTTCGAGCTTTTCTAAGCGGTTACCCTAGTAGAACTAGAGAAAACTGTATGTTTCGGGCTTCGAGCTTCTCTAAGCGGTTACCCTAGTAGAACTAGAGAAAACTGTATGTTTCGGGTTTCTAGCTTTTCTAAGCGGTTACCCTAGTAGAACTAGAGAAAACTGTATGTTTCGGGTTTCGAGCTTTTCTAAGCGGTTACCCTAGTAGAACTAGAGAACACTGTATGTTTCGGGTTTCGAGCTTCTCTAAGCGGTTACCCTAGTAGAACTAGAGAAAACTGTATGTTTCGGGCTTCGAGCTTTTCTAAGCGGTTACCCTAGTAGAACTAGCGAAAACTGTAAGTTTCGGGTTTCGAGCTTTTCTAAGCGGTTACCCTAGTAGAACTAGAGAAAACTGTATGTTTCGGGCTTCGAGCTTCTCTAAGCGGTTACCCTAGTAGAACTAGAGAAAATTGTATGTGTCGGGTTTCGGGCTTTTCTAAGCGGTTACCCTTGTAGCACTAGATACATCCGGGAACCTCAAAATCCCACATAAACTCCTAAATCCCCACTTTCACGAGTCAGCAAACGGAGCGGAAGACCGGAGGACCGAGAAAACGCAGGACATCGCAGGACATCGCAGGACAAAAGGAAGATTAGTAACTATAGTCAAATAATAATAGTTGAATGAAAAGCTTAATAATATAAATGAAAAATTAATCAAATTTGTAATCATAGCATTAATAATAGTGAACTTAAATAATTAATCAGAACTTTATTACTTTTAAAAAAACGCTTTTGGTCTCAAATATATAAATATTTTTGTACAGAACCCTGGGCATCCGGCGAGATATACCCAGGCTTAAAAACTTCGTTACAAATGGCGCCCGAGCAGGGACCAAAAGCAGTTTAAAAGAAAAAAAAAAACGGAGATAATGTGTTTTGAGTGAATTAAAAAAAAAAAAAAAACATCAAAGAACAAAGTGAAAAAAGAAAACAGAATTTTAGAAAAATAAGAGAAACTTGAGTGAAAAAAAACATTACTGAAAGGACTACAGAAAAAAAAAGATAAGTGTGAAAAAAATAAAAAATTAAAATGGTTAAAACAAGGTGGATTTATCATCTCTCCAAGGAGGAACTGCAGGAATATATGAGCGAGGTAAGCTTAGAAGTTCAAGGTACGGTCGATGAATTGCGAAAGCGGTTTTCTAGCTGGATAAGCAGCGAAAACAGGACGCTGCAGCAGGAACAACGACTACAGGAGTTACAATTAAAGCATGGGCGTAGTACGTCACCTGGACCACAAACGCAGGCTAAGCTGCCAGAATTCCGGGTAATACCGCCGTTAGGAGCTGCACAAGAGGACATGACAGTGGTAAGTCGTGGAACCACAGGTACCTCTTATGCAACTGTTATCGATCAAGTCAGGAAGTGGTCTGCTCGATACGACGGAGGTAGAGACCCCATCGCATTTATCGAAAGAGTGGAGGAGCTTACAGAGGTTTACGGACTGAAGCCGAACATGATCCCAAGAACGATGCCAGAACTGTTGAAGGATAATGCCTTGGCCTGGTACAGGAACACAACGCGGCAGTGGGCGTCATGGGAAAAATTTAAGGAGGAATTTTTGAAATTTTTCCTTCCACATCGGTACTTGGAACGATTAGAGGATGAGATCCGGAGCTGCAAACAAAAAAGATACGAATCGTTCAAAGAATTCTCAACCAGGATGCAAACACTTACACGCCATGCTCGGTACACAGAAAAACAGACGTTGGATAGAATCTTTAGAAATAGTTTGGTGGAATACCAGTTCTACATCCGGCTCAGGAATTTTTCCAATCTCAGCGAACTTACCGAGATGGCAGAAGATTTTGCAGAGCTACGAGAAGCGAAAGAGCCAACCACAGGAGGTAAAGCACGCCAGCGAGCAGAGCAGCACGGTATGTTAAACCAGGCATCAGGTAATAACCCTGTGGATGTCCGGACAGCTTGTTTCCGGTGTGGTCAGGATGGTCATCGTAGAAGTCAATGCAGGAATGAGAGGAACCTCAACATCCCACATAAACTCATAAATCCCCACTTTCACGAGTCAGCAAACGGAGCGGAAGACCGGAGGACCGAGAAAACGCAGGACATCGCAGGACAACAGGAAGATTAGTAACTATAGTCAAATAATAATAGTTGAATGAAAAGCTTTATAATATAAATGAAAAATTAATCAAATTTGTAATCATAGCATTAATAATAGTGAACTTAAATAATAAATCAGAACTTTATTACTTTTAAAAAAACGCTTTTGGTCTCAAATATATAAATATTTTTGTACAGAACCCTGGGCATCCGGCGAGATATACCCAGGCTTAAAAACTTCGTTACAAATGGCGCCCGAGCAGGGACCAAAAGCAGTTTAAAAGAAAAAAAAAAACGGAGATAATTTGTTTTGAGTGAATTAAAAAAAAAAAAAAAAAAATCAAAGAACAAAGTGAAAAAAGAAAACAGAATTTTAGAAAAATAAGAGAAACTTGAGTGAAGAGAAAACATTACTGAAAGGACTACAGAAAAAAAAGAGATAAGTGTGAAAAAAATAAAAATTAAAATGGTTAAAACAAGGTGGATTTATCATCTCTCCAAGAAGGAACTGCAGGAATATATGAGCGAGGTAAGCTTAGAAGTTCAAGGTACGGTCGATGAATTGCGAAAGCGGTTTTCTAGCTGGATAAGCAGCGAAAACAAGACGCTTCAGCAGGAACAACGACTACAGGAGTTACAATTAAAGCATGGTTGTAGTACGTCACCTGGACCACAAACGCAGGCTAAGCTGTCAGAATTCCGGGTAATACCGCCGTTAGGAGCTGCACAAGAGGACATGACAGTGGTTAGTCGTGGAACCACAGGTACCTCTTATGCAACTGTTATCGATCATGTCAGGAAGTGGTCTGCTCGATACGACGGAGGTAGAGACCCCATCGCATTTATCGAAAGAGTGGAGGAGCTAACAGAGGTTTACGGA
The DNA here is from genome assembly GCA_958299015.1 of Tetanocera ferruginea. NCBI lineage: Eukaryota > Metazoa > Arthropoda > Insecta > Diptera > Sciomyzidae > Tetanocera > Tetanocera ferruginea. Next base: position 59,318,527 of record OY282641.1, read on the forward strand.
CTGAAGCCGAACATGATCCCAAGAACGATGCCAGAACTGTTGAAGGATAATGCCTTGGCCTGGTACAGGAACACAACGCGGCAGTGGGCGTCATGGGAAAAATTTAAGGAGGAATTTTTGAAATTTTTCCTTCCACATCAGTACTTGGAACGATTAGAGGATGAGATCCGGAGCTGCAAACAAAAAAGATACGAATCGTTCAAAGAATTCTCAACCAGGATGCAAACACTTACACGCCATGCTCGGTACACAGAAAAACACGTTGGATAGAATCTTTAGAAATAGTTTGGTGGAATACCAGTTCTACATCCGGCTCAGGGATTTTTCCAATCTCAGCGAACTTACCGAGATGGCAGAAGATTTTGCAGAGCTACGAGAAGCGAAAGAGCCAACCACAAGAGGTCAAGCACGCCAGCGAGCAGAGCAGCACCGTATGTTAAACCAGGCATCAGGTAATGACCCTGTGGATGTCCAGACAGCTTGTTTCCGGTGTGGTCAGGATGGTCATCGTAGAAGTCAATGCAGGAATGAGAGGATGGTTTTCTGTTGGAAGTGTGGGAAACGTAACAAGCTGACATTTGAATGTTCCGATCGGGATTCGGAAATCACTCAGGGATTCCGGCAGAGACGAGGATTATCGGGATCCCTTCAACAAAGCGCTCCTCGTACCCAGCGCAACCATAAGGGTTTGAGCGAAGCCGCATCTTCGCTAAAGTGGCTCTGGGAGATGAACTAGCAACAGCCACTATAGACACTGGAGCTACAAGAAGCTTTGTGAGCGAGCTATTTGCAAGAACACTTCGAAGACATGGTGTAAGCATACCTATCAGGACGCAGGTGAGATTGGCAGACGGTACAATAAAAGAAGTCAGGGAGGCGTTAGTAATTGAAGTCAGGCTGGGAACGTCACAATGTTGTTTGGAGCTACTGATCATGCAGGATGTGACGGACAACTTAATTCTGGGAATAGATTTTTTGATGCGGACAGGAGCAACATTTACATGTGGTGGTAGCAGCATCACGCTTAGTGAAACAGTTGGTATGGAACACGAAAAGGATCTGGATATGTGTTCTTTTTGCTGGGTTTGTATTTGTCGATATTTCGAGTTGAATTTCAACCCATCTTCAGGACTAAGCACTGAAATAAACACAAGTTTTTTATTACAAACACAATTTTAACATTCAACATAAAAACATTTAACAAATTTGAAAATTAAAAAACTTTTAATAATTTTTTTAAAATAATTTTGGCGCTGCAAGCCTAGCTTCGCGTCATCGTTAAATGTGTGGGCGTATTGATGATGTGCAACATCTCAATCGTGTATCTTCGGGCATAATTGTTATCATGTTGTAAAATTTTTGTGTTTTCAAATTCCTGTAAATGTCCCTTTTGTATGCAATGGGCTGCAAGCGCTGTTTTTTTGTCATTTTTTGATTTTAAGTCTAATTTATGTGCAGATATCCTTGTCCTTAATTTAGAATTAGTTGTTCCAACATATACTTGGTCGCATACATGGGATCCGTCACCTTTACACTTGATTTGATAAATTAAGTTGTGTTTGTCCATCTTTTCTATTTTACTTTTGGTGTTGCTGTATAGTTTTCTCAAAGTGTTATTTGTTTTAGGGGCCATAAGGTACGTGTTTTTGTTGTAAATGTCTGTTTTTTTTAGTTATTCCGTGAGTCCAGGAACATATGTTACTCCCTTGTTGAGCTAGGGTTCTGGTTTTTCTTTGTTTTTATTTTGTTGTCTACTCTCTAAGTAGGCGTTTTATAGTCTGTATTGGAAAGCTGTTTAAGCTGAGTGTGGCAATTATTCGTAGTCTATTGTCCTTGTGAAAAACTTTGTCACTGATGTTGAAAACCCGGCTTATACAATTTTTTGCTGTACCGATAATAGTTTTCATAGGTTGTTTGGAGTGGCAGTTAATGAGCCTGTCTGATGACGTTGGTTTTTGATACCATCATATTGCCTTTCTTCACAACCATTGCGTCTAGATATGGCAAACGTCCGTCACTCTCTTCTTCTTTGGTGAACTTTATAAGACAATGGCAGGAATTCAAAATTTTGAATGTGTCTTCTATTTTATCAATTTGTACTATTAAAAATATCGTCCACATATTTCGTCATCATTCTGGGTTTATTTGAACACTTCGTCATAAAAATATCCAATACTTCTTCCATGACTATGTCCGCTATTATTGGAGAGATAGGAGAGCCCATTGGCATTCCTTTGAGTTGGTTGTAAATCGTGTCATTATACCTAAAATAATTATTTTCTTCAACGCAGAATTTTATAATGTCCATAAATAGTTGTTTTGATATTTTTGTATGTTGCGATATCTTGTCCCACTTGCTGCATACACCCAAGTAGACCTGTTGAGAGAGAACGTGCTTAAGTTGAAGAAGGAAATTGAAACACTCAAAGTCAATGGTGAAGCAGAGGCTTCACACACTTCAAATTTAGATGACGAAGTGAGAGCCTTGAGATAACAATTGGCTTCCTATGAGAGTGAGGCTATTTCAACTGGCGTCATCATCCGTGGAATTCCCACTATTACCGATGAACACCTTAGTGCCATTTTTAGAACAGTTTATAACTTATTAAATGCGACTCTCTTAGACTTCGCGACTTATTTAGAGGCATAACAACAACAGCGGAAGAAATGCAGAGATCGTAACGAAGCTTGCTGCTGCAAATGAGCGCAACTGTTTGTTTAGGGCTATTGCTGCCATAGTATGAACGAAGTAATAGCAGGATTGGACGTACTCTCTCTGTCAGTACCCTAAATGTCAAAATCGGCCATCTTGGCGAATGCAGACAAAGCGAACAAGCTAAAGCAAACAAACAAATCTAAACTCAATGAAACATCGTGTTGTGTTAAGTGCAAATAACATTTAATATTTTCGTTGTGACATTGTTTTATTATAACAATAAACTAGATAAAATAAATATAACACAATAACTGAGGAATAACAGTGACTTCAAGGTGTTTGCAGCGAATTGTTCTAAGAGGTCCGAGTAGCAACAGTGACTGCAAACAGCATCCAATGAATTGCAGTTTATTCAATTTGCACTTTTAATTTAATTCATTATTACTTTAACAATAACAATAAAAATAATATACAAAGCGACAAATCACAATTTTCTACAATTATTTAACATAAACACGCGAGAGTTGGTAGCGGATCATTGTTTACATTTTGCCTATTCTTAGCTTTCTACTCGTTCGTAGATTTTGTATGAGCTGTGAACTTCGTTTTGACAATCACGGTAAGCTGCTCTACTCCCTGATATTACTTTGTTAATTATACTATGACTAGTTTTTTCCCGTCAAAAATGACGGGCCCGGTTTAAATAAAGGAAAAAAACATGAAATATTGATTTTCTTTAAGCCGAATTAGAATTCAGTGATGGTCACATATACGATTTTAAATTATGCAAATAACAATTTTTTGTTCCAAATATTTATAAAACAACTTAAAGTAAAAATTTAAACCATAGTATTTACTACGACATAAGTTTAAAAATTTTCTGAAAAACTGAAAATTTCAAAATTAAAAAATATATAAACAAATTTTTGAAGTTTCAATAAATAACAAAACAAAAAATGCCTAGAAATATGCTATGAAATTTTTCAAAAAATCAAGCGTTTCGCACTCACATTTTACGGAATTATGTTATAGTAATTGCTGCTTTCCGAAGAACTCATAGGCGTCAGCTCACGCTTAATGATATTGGGTGTGGGTGTAGTGGAAACATTTTTCTCCATGAAAGCCTGACGAAAACAAACCGTGCAATAATGCTCTATGCTAACCCGTTGAAGAGAGAAAATAGACTTGTTGCTGTTTTTACAGGTGGACAGGTATATGTTCACTCCAAAAAAAAGCGTTAACTGCGTCGCTGGAGCCTAAAGACAATTTATTGCAAAATGACTCAGTAACTGATCAATTCTATTACCTGTCTTCTATGTGCGGATTGACAGCTGCGAATAATAATGTTCGTACGCGTTATGTGTGTGACTGTGAGCCTAGCCTTCTTGATGTCTGTGTTGTGATTATATATCCTACCGGCTGCGCCATAATGTTGTGTGGCGTTCTCCGTTGAACCCACACAACTCTGTTGTGTAACGTTATATATTACTTGTTACATCATTATATGTATACTAGGGCGGGTCGATTTAAAAGTTGCTCAATGCTCTGTGAAAATCGTATTCTAGGGATCAAAATAAGAAACTTTGCCGAAGGAACCATACCTCTAAAACGAATTCTGATGTCCCCCAATTTGGGTGGAACGTTTGACCCATCCATGCCAGTGGCACACCCCCTGGAACCCCCTGTGGGGTTCTTCAAAAGTTCCACCCAAATTGGGGGACATCAGAATTCGTTTTAGAGGTATGGTTCCTTCGGCAAAGTTTCTTATTTTGATCCCTAGAATACGATTTTCACAGAGCAATGGGCGATTTTTTTGCCTCCCCACAAATCGACCCGGCCTAATGTATACTCACCAAATAATGTTTTTCTGCGCTGGTGGTACCTGAAAGTTTAATTTAAACTCCATTTCTTTATTGTTTAATTAACACTCTTCTTTCTTTATTAATTTTACTCTTATTTATATCACAGATTTTAATCTTGGTCTCAAGATCATTATCTTAACTTCCGTAATGAAGCTTGATGAAAATTATCTAATAGTTACATGTATACAATTAACCTAGACATTTTTGCTAAACAACATACAAATACACATACTTCGTATTTTAAAAATATAAATAAACATATTAACTTATTTACAAATATTCATTCTTTGTTTATTTCCGCAATAATTTGTATACTATGGTAAGAGAAGCTCAGCTCAAGTAGTTGGCCCGTGCTTACTTGCTATTTTAAGCTGACCGTTGCACTCTTCAATTGTTCGGTGCTTCACCGTAGACTTCAATTGCTAAGCATTGCAAAAACGCTGATCGCTTCACTTATTATTGAGGCAGATCAGTGTTTGTAATTTATAATATGAAAACTAAGTAAACGTCGCTTGTGACGATTGAGTCACAACATTCCTCCCCCCTTTGACAAAGAAAAATTATGCTATTCATTTAGCCATAATTTTTCTTCACATAAATTTATCAGAATTTTGCATTATGTAATTTTAATCTTAAATACATTAATATTTTTAGAATATAGATTACTTTGAATTTTATAGTTTTTATATGCAGTTTTTTTTTTATTTTAAAATTTTTTTTATGATAATAACTCTCTCAACTTTGTTTTTAATAATAATAATTCTAAATAGAAATTTTTATTCTATGTTTTCCTTTTAAACATTTATTTTTTCTTATTTTATACACTCATTTCTCTTTTTTTTGTTGTGTATATTCTCTTAAATAAAGGATTTTTGATTTTATTCTTATGCATAATCGTAATAACGTGACAAATTATATTGTAGGTTTCCTTCCCCCTTATGAAAGAAAATTTTAACCTTGAAGAGGTTTAATTTTCTTCCAAAGAAGTAAAATATAAGGAAATGGTGTTCTTCTCACATACAGTGTACGTGTGATGCGGCATGTGTGAGCGAGACCAAGAGTGTTTTTGACAGTTCGATATCACAACGAGTATACAACGCGCAAAGAAGAAAGATATCGCACACGATCTTCAAAAGTGACACAACTCAAAATTTTAAAATTTTCAGGAGAGGCAAAAAACTATTTCTTTTTCAAAGCAACTTCATAAAAAAGAGGGACACAAAATGATTTTTTAAAAATAAAAGAGCAATCAGATTAAAACAAAATTTTAACAGTCGATGGAGATGTGCATAACGAATTGGTTTATATTAAAAAGTCAAAATTGAAAAATTTTGATTTGTGTCTCTTTTGATGAAGGTGTGCGATATATTAGCGCTTATGTTGTGATATCGAATTGTCAAAGTTCAAACATTTCTCCATAGGTGCATTCATTGTCCATAATTTCACACATTTTTAGGGCGCGTTTTTTAAATGAATGAATATAAACCAAGTGTATAAACATTAGAGTGTATCGACTTGTATGGGAAAAATCTGACCCCCAATTCCGGTACCAAAATTAAATAGTGCATGAAAAATCCTTTCGATTGGTGTACTTTTTTTTTATTTGTACTGGAGACCCATTAATGCTTGATTAAAAAGGAAAGTCAAGCTTATCAATCCATTCCTTTCATATAAAAACACAGAACTGCAAATTTTCATCCCTGTTGACAAATGCTCTGACGAGATATAACAGTTTTTTTCAAAGTGAATCTACTTGTTATTTAATATTTGATATGTTTTTATTTATTGTATGAAAGTATTTTTTAACTTCTGTTTTTTTTTATTGCTAAATGCAAAAGTAACATATTTTTTAAACTATTACAGTTAACCAAATAACAACAACAATTTTTTTTAGATCCTGTAAAGGACTAAAAATGCCTTTTTATTTCGAATTTTGGCCTTTTTGAACGGCCCTCCAACATAGAAAACATTATTCCTTTTCTTCGTTCTGCAGAAGAAGCAGCCACTGACGCCTCTATGACGAGCTTAATATGTTGTAACTTGCTAAAAATTTAAAAATACTTTCATACAAAAAACAAAAACATATAAAATATTAAATAACAAGTAGATTCACGTTGAAAAAAACTGTTTTATCTCGACAGAGCATTTGTCACCAGGGATGAAAATTTGCAGTTCTGTGTTTTTATATGAAAGGAATGGATTGATAAGCTTGATTTTCTTTTTTAATCAACCATTAATGAGTCTCCAGTACAAAAGTTGATAAAAAATGCACAAAAATGCATTTTGGGGGGACGCCAAAATTGGTTCAAATAAAAAAAAAGTACACCAATCGAAAGGATTTTTCATGCACTATTTAATTTTGGTACCGGAATCGGGGGTCAGATTTTCGATACACTCTAATAAACATATTATTATTTTTTTGAGAATTAATAACTTTTTATATTATTTACTAATTTTATTCTCAGCTTTAGAGTGAAACCGAACCGAACACCCAGAAAAAAATCGGTAACGTACCAAATTGTATGCCTCAAGGGTGGTGTAGAAATAGTAAAGTAGTATAATAAAATATTTTAATGAACAAAACAAATAAGATAGCGATTGCTTTACACTTGATCACATATTGAACAACGTGACTAATCCGAAAGTGTGGCCCTTTTTTAACGATGCCACCAAATACGACCCTTTGTGGATTGAGATATGAGAGGTGCGCACTTTTGTTCAACTTCAGCACTTCCTTATATTTTACTTCTTTGTTTTCTTCAAACTTAAAGTACTTATATGTGAGAAGAGACAGGCATCATTTTATAGTTAATTTTTTAAAGTTCCTTGCATGTTTACATAGTTCATTAATATTGTTGTTGTGTGCTTAATAAGTTTTATATAAGCTAACTTATATTCTCTTCTTTATTTATGTGTATTTGTTCGTGGGTCTTTGTAATTTTGATGATTATTTATTTGATTGTTGATAAAGTTGTTCTTCTTCTTTAATGATCATTTGATAACCGTCACTGGCAAGTATATGTCACACCCTTTTTCTTCTCTATTGAGTATTTAAACTACTATACTTCGGTGAAGTCTTGAAGTTACGAACAAGATGCCAAATTTAATTTTTATTTCGTGTTTTGTGTTGTTCATATTTTCGTAAGTTTATATTAAAGTGTGCTTTTAGTTTTGACAAACTATGTTTGCTAGTGTTGTTAATTGGGAAGCGACTCTATAAATTTATCAAACACTTTGGTTTCGTTCTGGTAAAGCGTTTTGTTAGAAAGGTATGAACAAAATGCAGGTATTATAGACGTACTTTCGTGGTTTTCTTAAACCAGAATACATTTTGTAATTACAAATTATGCATATCCGAATTCATTCTTAAGCGTTGTACTTGTAAGCATTTCAATTATAAAGAAATCTTACGACTTGATTGATTTTCTCGTTTAAATGAAAAAATAAAAAATTGTTTTATTCGTTCTTTATACAATCTGTCGCTGTAATTTCAAATTTTTAATCACACTATGTAACCCTCAACCTTCCACAAACATTTAAGAGCTTGTATATTTTCTTATTGTGTTTTTTTTTAATGCTTTCTTATTTGTTTTACTTGAAACATGTTTTGCTTCATTACTATCCTTTGATACTTTCAACTCTTACGTCTAAAGCCTCGAACGTCGTCAGAATAGCTCCTTTCTCTTGTATAGCGTTGTCCACCAGATCGACTCAGTTTTATTGCTGCTACCGCCAACCAGGGGCGGATCTGGAAAAAATCTTGGGGGGGGTAAATTGTCAAAGACACACATTTTCGATTTGATAAAATATAGTATTTTTACAAATAGACAAATTGTACTTTTTTGAATTGAAATTATTGGATTGTTTAAGAAGCATTTTTCCCAGACACATGCACGCACATTTCCGTATTTATTTATTTTTCGCCTTTTCTGGAATAATATCTTAGCGAAAAGTAAATAAAAACTGAAAAAGGTCTATTTATTCAAATGTTTCACATTTACTCCGTTTTTCTCCATCGGCTCGAGTTTTTGAGTTATAGGCAAAACATGAAAATCAGTTCTTTTTCTTATAATTTTGCTAAATCGATTATAATGATCTACCTATTTGTATTACTATGAATAATTTCAACAAAGAAATACTAGACCTTTCAATTTTTGCACATTCAATAACAATATCTTTGGCAGTTTCGAAGATATCGACGTTCAAAGTCAAACAAATTTCACAATTTTACGTCCGCTGCTCTTTTGAAACACTTGTATCTTTGATATTTTTCAACGAATTTACAAAAACTTTTTTTTACTTGGTAGAAAATGTTTGGAATTTTAATAAACATTTTTGTCTCAAGTCTCATCGAATTTAAAACAAAAGTATTTTTTATCTGAAAAAAAAATTCAATATCTATGTTAAATGAAACTAAATTAGTTTCGTTTGAATTTATTTTCATATTTTTGGTTTAAATTAATGTTTGATTGAATTTTTTAATTTGATTTAAATTTTAATTTAATTTTTACTTTTATAACATAATTAAATTACTGTGAAACAACTTCAGTAAATTATTGTGCATTTTCTTAGCTTTTCCTTTTATTTAAATCTCAGTGGTGACCGGACTTTTTATTGCTATGACCTCATATGGGCCTATCCATATAGGTGAGAATTTATTTTTTTAGCCTGATTTTTCATCAGTACTTTGTCACCAATTTTAAATTCAACAGGATTAAAAGAGTTATCATACTGTATTTTTGATAATTCTTTTGCTCGCTACTGGTTCTGTCTCACTAGTTCGTGAGTTCTTTGGATTTGGTATTTAAGGATTTTTGAAGGATCTTCGGTGTTATACACCGGACTACATTTACGTTTGAGATTATTTGGCATTTCTGAATTGAACCAATATAAAGTTTTGAACGGTGTTTGTTTGGTGCTCATGTGCGGTGTGTTATTGTGCACATGCATGGCAGATGTTAACCACTGGTCCCAATTTGACCCATCCTCTTTTGCAAAACTTCGTAAGTATTCTGCTAATGGACGATGGCTTCCTTCCAATGAGCCATTAGCCTGTGGGTGGTATGGAGTTATGTGTAATTTCATAATTCCTAACATTTTTACACACATCCGAAAATAATTTCGACACAAAATTTGAACCGTTATCGGTAATCAGAACTTTTGGAGTATTGTTACGAGTAATAATTTCGTCGAAGAACGCTTTTGATACTGTACTAGCTTCAGCATCTGGTATTGCGACACATGACATGTATTTCGAAAAATCATCTTGAAAAGTAAGTATGTATTTATTTCCTGACACAGTCTCTGGTAGGATACCCACTATGTCCATGTAAACTTTATCAAATAGACGCGTCAGTGTATCTGTTAAAACCATGGGCATTTTTGTTAATTTAGAGCATTTATTAACCTGGCATTTTTAACATTTCTTAATATTTTCCTTAATTTGTTTCTGCATCCCTTTCCATTTATATTCCTGCCTTATTCTGAAATATGTTTTTGAAGCTCCTTGGTGCCCACCTAGTGGCAAATCATGAAAATCTCTCAAAATTCTTTTAATGTCTTTTGGATCGGTTAGAATTACTATTTCTTTATTCTGTTGGTCTAACACCTCATCATATTGTTCACTAGATTTCTCTGCAGTATCTTCCGTATCAATTTCCCTTTCTTGTTCTTTAGCCTTTGACCTTGTTTGAACTATTACTATATCCTGCTTTTGTTGGGGTTTCCTACTAAGCGCATCCGCATTTAAATTTCGTTTACCCGGTTTATATATAATTTCATACTCGTATTCTGAGAGTTTGTGCCGGAATCGTGCGAAGCGCGATGTTTGGTCTTTAAGATTTGCTATTCCCCTCAATGCACTATGGGAAATTTTACCCCATTTTGTGGCCAAAATTCAAAAAGTTGAAGTATCAGCTTAAAACTTGATCCATTACTTAAGTAAGAAGTATTAAGCTTGCCTAACAAAAATATACTTGCAACGCCCATTTTTTTATAGGTGGGAGGTAAGAGTTGAATTATCAGCTTGAATTTTGATCCAGCACTTGGGCTTGAATTAGTAAGCTTCCAATACAAAATTGAGTTGCCACGCCCACTATTTCTACAGAGAGGCTGTAAAAAGTTCAATAAATGTTGCAATTTTAAGGTTAGAAAAGTTATTTTTTTTAATATCGCACAAAATCGCAATATGAGATGTAGCAATAACACATAAATTATAGCTCGATCGATGTATGAGAGGTTTTCTTGAACTCTCTTGAACTTTTTTTTTAAACTCTAACTAAAGTTTTCTTTTAAAATTACACAATTTCTCGTAAAGGTCACTTATAATAAATTCACTTTCTATCAGAAACATTAAATTTAATAGAAACTATTAATTAATGTATTATATAACAAACCATCACTAGTTATTTCCATTTTTTAGTTATCTTAAGTTGCAGTTAGATTTTGAGGTTCATCCATCTGAACATGATATAAAAAACTAGATAAAAAAAAATAAATTTTTAACTCATTTCGAAACAACATGTTTTGGATATACCATAGCAGTGGTAAAACAAAACAAAAAAAAAAACAAATTGGCCATTTCAGCCCTTGAAATGACTTTGACCGAGCTTCTTATGATCAATTGTGTTATGTGTGTTATTAAATGTTTGCACACAATTGACCGAGAACTGGACCTACATGTTTTATGCCGACTCCGAACGGCTCATGTTCTCAAGAAGCTTTACATGGCATTATTTACTCTCTGAGGTTTGCCATTGTCTGCAGAGAGGTGGTGACCGATCAGAAAAATTTTTTATTGAAAAAAACTTTTCGCCGCGGCTGGGGATCGAACCCGGGCTCCGAGCATGCTAAGCCACACACTTAACCTGCATGCCACGGTCGCCACTATTGGTAAAACACATTATCTAAAAACAGAGTTTACATTTGTATGCTTTGGAGTATTCCCTGCTAGAAAGAACCAAAAATAGAAAGATTCAAACAAGTTAAAAAATTGACTTTTGGCCTTAAAATGGGGCCAAAATCCCAATGTGCAATGGTTGATGATCCGTATATAACTTAAAAGGCCTTCCTAACAGAAAAGCCCCAAAGTTTTTGGTTGCCCAGACAATTGCTAAAAATTCTTTTTCTATTGTCGAATAGCGTTTCTCTGCGCTATTTAATGCCCTACTCGCGAATGCAATTGGCCTATCCTCGCCAACTTTGCGTTGTGATAAAACCGCACCTAGTGCCTCTCCACTGGCGCCTGTAGTTAATAAAAAAGGTTTTTCAAAATCTGGATAAGCTAAAACTGGAGACGAGGTAACTGCTTCCTTAAACGTCTGGAAAGCTTGCTGACAGATATCTGTCCATTGAAACTTTACGTCCTTTTTAAGCAAATTATTTATTGGTATCACGATTTGCGACATATTTTTTATAAATTTTCTTTAGTAATTTACTATACCTAAAAATGCCTGAACTTCCTTTCTATTTCTCGGAACTGGTATATTTTTCACACATTCCAGTTTTTGTGGATCTGGCAAAGCTCCCATCTCGGAACATTTATGCCCTAAATATGCTATCTCACGACTTAAAAATTGGCGTTTCTGTGTGTTTAACTTTAAACAATTCTCCCTCAATTTCTGAAAAACTCTTCCAAGTCTTTCCTCATGTTGCTGTAAATTTTTCAATCAATCTATCATAACAAATCTATCCCTTGTAGTCCTGTAAGTATGTGATTCATAAGCCTTTGGAATGTAGCTGGGGCTCCAGTTAGTCCAAACGGCATTCTGTTGAACTCATAATGATCTAACGACGTACTTAAAGCTATCTTTTCCTTATTCATGCTATTCACCAAAACTTAATGATAGCCACTAGCAAGATCTAGTGTTGAAAAATATCTACAATGACCCAACTGATCCAGAATTTCGTCAATTCGAGGAATAGGGCTCATCTCCACTTTTTATGTCCGTCTTCTCTGGCTTTCTTTGGCACCAGCAACATTGGTGAATACCACGGGGACTTGCTTGGCCTGATTATGTCGTCATCTTAAAGTTTTTCTACTTGTCTTTGTATCTCCTCCCAATGAATTTGTGGTAACCTATACTGTCTCTGATTAATTGGAGCTTGATCTCTTTGCATTTGAATCTCATGCTTTGAAACAGAGGTACATGACAATCTATCCCCTTCAAGCAAAAAAATATCATGAAAAGACGTTACTAAATTTTCTATTGATGCTCTTTCTTCAGTGTTTAAACTTTTGTCGAATTAAACATGCAATAACAATAGAGTTCAGCTACTACAGCTTTTTCGCACATTCCCAGCATTAATCTATTTGAAGCCACAATCCAGATCTCATTGAAATATTTCAATGTAATGAATTCAAGTGGCTCAAAACAGGTAAATGTGGGAAAAATTTACCCACCACAGAATGGATTGGGCTCAGGGACAACACATAACAACTAACCATGCATACATAAATACAGATCTGATTACATAATAGTTTTCAATCTACTTTTGAGTTGACCTTTCGACAGACTAACATCAAAAAATATACAGTTGTTAACAGAGGCACTCATGCGGTTTAAAGGAGCAGTAGCCATGTAATTTGTTTTACTAAATGTTAGATAAATTAAGTTGTTAGCATTTCTCCTGCTTCTACGGTTAGAGTTAAAGTTAATTAGAGAAAAAAATTCCGGACGATCGAATACACCGGTTATGAGTTTGTGTAAATAGACGATATCCGCAGACTTCCTTCGCTCATTTAAAGATTGCATTTTTAATAGTTTTAAACGATCCTCGTAAGGAGGAAGGTTTAAAAAGTCAATCCCACCTAAGCCCATAATACTATAACTAGGTGACCAAACTTGACTTGCGTACTCCAAGTGAGTTTTATCTATCTATAAACTGTTTCTATCAATCTATTAACCCTTTCTCTCACGTCTATTTTCCTTGCACTATACGACGAGCTCGCATCCACTCTTTAAAATTTTAAAAATTTGGTCTAAAATCCTTAGGTATGACACAGTCATCCTTATTCGCAATTATCACTGTTGCATATGCCATTTTATTCTTCACATTTGCTAACGTTTCACCTTAATAAACCCCCGGCATAATCTCTTGTTTATGGATTACAACAACTGAAATATTTGTTTTTATCGGAATTTTAACCGTTTGTATTGATCTTGCTTTAACACTTATCTCCTTATTGTAGTTTAAAGAATTAATCTCGTTTATTTGTTTTAGAGGTAATTTCACCCTAGTCTCCATGTTTTTACCATAGACTGTTTACGTCTTATTAATCGCATCTATAACTGAATTATTCCACAAACTATCCCGACCTAAAATACCGTCTGCAGGCAACCCTTGTTCTAGTGCCACTAAGTGTAACTTAAAACTTAAGTTCTTTATCTTATCGTGTTGGATCACTACAGACCCCAATGTATCTACAAAACCTCCAAATGCTCCACTCAAATGTTTAATTTCCCTTGTATCTTTATTAAAATTTTTCTTTAATGTATTCAGTTTAACTAAACTGGCTTCAGCCCCGGTATCCACAAGTAAAAGGAGTCGTCTTTCTATAGAATCCTTACAGGGAATTTCTAAGAACACATCATTGACTTTGCGAAAACCAAAACTCCTACCTGTACAATCTTTTTTGATTGAAATCATCTGTGACTTCCCTACTTAGCCCAGTTTTCCTTAATTGTTTGGGTTCCCAGCTCATTGGCCTTGGCTGGGCCCTCGATAGTTTCCCTGTTTCGAATCGTATTCTCTCTTTGCAAAACAATCCTGCATTTTGTGTCCTAACCTTGTACACCATTCACATTTGACCTCATCTTTCTTTGATACTTGAATCATGTTACGATTCCTCTTTTGATTTTTTTTTTTTTTTTTTTGGATTCGCCAAGGGAGTGTAAAATCTCATGATTACGTATAGCCCGTACTATACGCATGCACGACTTACATTCTAAAATATATCCGGATCAACCGGAACAGACAGAATGCACCTACGTACTAAAACACACAACCAGTTGGCGAAGTATGAATTTCCACTAAGCACATTAATTGGCTTTTCAGCGGAATTTGAATATTTTATACAAAAACACGAATTTATTAAGAATTTATGAATTTGAAAAAGTAAACAACATCAAATAAGTAGTAAACTTTACATAAAACTCTAAAACAAAGAGACCAAAGTAATTATAAATAACATGAATATTAGTAAGTTTGCGGCCACTATCCAACCCAAGATCCGACGTGGAAAAGAGAGTAAACTCTTAAACACCAAACCGTAAATATATATTTTACATATATACGTGTAAATATATACAAACATATAGGTGATGGCATTGCCAACTGTGGTAATGCTTTATTAGCAATCGACAAACATAAGTCCTCAATGGAAATCAATGCTTCATTGTAAATTTCGGGCGTGAAATTCATTGCAGGATTTACTTGACGCACTCGAAACAGAATATCTTGCGATAGCCAGTCTTAAAATTTTGTCCACAATTCAAATGGATTCGATGGGAAACAGGTAGACAAAATAATCGCAAATAGAGTTCTAATCTTATGAGGATGAGCGACAACTGCTGCATCTGCAAGTGTTTGTTCCCAATGAACATTTGTTACCAGCGACGATGAAAGTTGAAATAGAGATTTGAATTAAAATTATAACGTGACACATTCTTTTTATCGGCATGCCTTTCTTTATCTTCATCTGGGCTTATACGCAGAACTACATGTTCAAATGCTTATAACTCATGAACCAATGCAGATACAAGGACCGTTTATACATAAAAACCTTCGTATTGACGTCACCTTTCATGTGAAATTTACAGAAACAAAATCGGTTCACGCATTACAGAGAACATCAATTTCATACACAATGCAACTTATTTTTATATATATAGACTAGCAATTCCCGGTGCGCGTTGCAACACCAGACAGTTTGTATAGATATGTATATGTATGCTACAGATAGACCAGTTTGTGGGTCTATCATTGGTATATTGATATGATAGTCGTCGTCACCCTTCCAGTGCAATATCGGATATTGTAGTGCATCATAGCTGCGGTGAAGCTCAGAGACACGCTGTAATTGTTCATTTCTTCGATGTAGCACAATATCACGTGATTGGAACTGTTCTCCAACAATTACAATGGCCACTTCATCAATCGTTGGAGCATTAAATCGTCTTGCATGTTCTCCAATTGGTGTTTTGTCACCAATCGCTTTGCACTTGAAGCAATTTCACAACGCCGATCCAATTCACGATTGTTATCGTCAATGAAATATATTTGCTAGAATTGATGCTCAGCATCTGGAAATGGCAATAATGAACCGGTTCGATGATAAATCTGCCCTTGAATCTGTAATATGTTGGAAATGTAGTAAGATGTTGGATCAGAATTCCGAAAAATATCAAAAAAACTGCATATCTTATTGCAATTTTCATATGATATTCCGTTTGAACTAATCACCTTAAACGTCGGCATAAAAATGTCTCTTACAATTTTGGTAGCACCAAAAGAAGTCATTTGAAATGCCGCATTGTACTGCTGAATATGAGACAAAAAATGCTTGGACTCAGGGATTGTTCCAAAAATAAACGAACGTAGTGGATCCGGTGGAGTTTCAAATGCTGGCAATTTCACTTTACCATTTGCACAACACATGCCAGCCGTTTCACCGTTGAATTTAGCTACATCACAATGTGGACATATCACCGTCATTCCACCAATATTGCCATATGCACTGTAGTCAATGTCGCTATTATAAGCGAAAGCAGCATTCTCCATCTCTTGCACAGCACGTATAATCCGTGTCAACCGTCCAGATGATGGATTGATTGGAATTTCATTTGTATTTCTATCGGCTGATCTATTTCGGCGTGTATTTTGTAATGCATTTAGTTGTGAAAGCTGCTCTACACTTTGAGTTCTTCTAAAATTGCGAATATTCGTAGAATTTCGCGTTTGACGACCCAAATTCGAACGTCTTTTTGTTGGCATTTTGTTCTAAATGAACTGAAATCCAAATCAAATAGATCTAAATTAAGGATAATTTCACACAATATTAGGCTATGAAGATTACTTTTGGTTCTATATTTGCCAAGTACGAATTATTTTAAATTAAAAAAAATTCGGACTGTGGCTGGCAGGATTTGAACCTGTGATATAAAAAAATGATCTTCATAGCCTTATATTGTGTGAAATTTCGTTATCCATGTTTTCCATATTTAAAAAACACTGTTTCTCTCTCACAACACTCTTGGACAACATTACTACTCACAACAATAACAACAAATAGAAATGGAAAAAAAAATTAAATCAATATTTTCCATTGCACATTGCTGTTTTGAATCGTATGACGAAAACAACAACAACAACAAACACGTGTTTTTTTTACTTACAATGAATTTGATGAACACACGATAAACGCACAACACAATGCACTCGTCAAAATGATTTGAAATTCTATAGAATTGAAAATAAATCAAAACACTTTTTTTAATGTGGCACTTTAAAATCAATTTAAAAACAATAATATCACTTTTTTAATTAGTAAATACTAACCAATAAGTAATAAAATTATCCAAAAGAATTTGCTTCGGCAAAATTTATGTCTGTTTACGTCGGAATCCAAATGAAAAAGAAAGCACACTGGGTGGTGTGAATAAAAAAAAAGCAAGTGTCTTCTGATATGTGACATCTTGAAAACTTCAAAAGTGTCAAGTGTGAAAATGAAATTTAATATCGATAATGGATAATATTGATATTATCGATATTGTAGACAATTTTTCTTTATGTAAAAAACTTTTGTAGACTATTACAAACATTTAAAAAAAAATCAGCGCAGGCGTTCTGCGATTTTAGATATATATATCAAAACAGTGGGCGCAAAAGTGGGCGTGGTCAATTTTTCTTTCCGACAAAACTTAAATTGGATTACTACGAACATTTGAAAAAAAAATTATCCAAATCGGTCTAGCCGTTTTCCGATTTTAGATAAATAAAAAAAAGTGGGTGCAAAAGTGGGCGTGGTCAATTTTTCTTTCCTTAAAAACCTAACTTGGACTAAAACGAACATTTAAAAAAAAAAATTATCCAAATCGGTCCAGCCGTTCTGAAATGATGCGATTTCAACCAAACGTACACTTCTTTTTATATATATAGAAGTGTACGTTCTTTTTACGTTCTTTTAATCCTTTTTTTTTGGGTGCTTAAGTTCTTTTATGAGTAAAATTAAAAATTTTAAAATTCTCAATACAAGGCTGGCAGTCTTAATACAACCCAAAACGAAGTTAGCACGACTTCTCAAACAAACTCTATTTTCGGAGTAATTTGACCGCACAAACGGAGTTAAATATAGTTTTTATAGCTTTAGCTAATTACCATGCACGAAAAGAGTTAAACTGAGCCTAAAAATTGCTTTTTTTACTCCGTGTTTTTTTGGGTGTAAGGAACCATTGGCAGTTTTCACATTGCCAAAGCACTTCTTAAGTTTAACATCCGCTTAAATAGATTAAGCAGCCGTATTGCCGATACAACTTATAGTAGCTTCGTAATAAAGAAGAGCAACATCAGTTTTACCAAAAATATTTACATCCGTGTTAAGTCGATTGTTGATTAAAAAGCTGCGTTCGATAGCCCGATTCGGGATTGCCTGTATGCGACAATGTCTGAGTTCGGTATACCTGCAAAGCTGATAAAGCTCTGTAAGATGACGTTGAGCAATACATGCAGCTCCGTCAAGGTAGGAAATAACCTCCCCGAAACCTTTAATACTGAACGAGGTTTCAGACAAGGTGACCAGCTATCATGCAATCTCTTCAATTTCATCATGGAGGGATCCTACGAAAGGAAGATGTACATCGAAATGGTACCATTTTTTACAAAGGTGTCCAGCTCCTTGTGTATGCTGATGATATCGATATCATCGGCAGAACCAAGAGAGATGTAACCGCTGCTTTCGCCGCTATCGAAAAGGAATCAGCCAAAGTGGGTTTGATACGCAGTGCGCATTGAAATAATGGAGACAGCATTTTTCCAATCTGCTTGCAGGTGACGATAACAACAATTCCGCCCATGGAGAATGCAGTCTGACACCACCAATCGACGATGATGGAGTGGAAATTCCACCACCTAGCCATGACGAGGTTAAAGTTGCTATCCAGCGACTCAAAAACAACAAAGCCGCAGGTACTGACGGCCTGGCTGCTGAATTGTTTAAAACCGGCGGCGGTGAATTGATAAGGTGCATGCATCAACTCATCAGCAAAATATGGCTAGCGGAAAGCATGCCCGACGATTGGAATCTCAGTGTGCTTTGTCCTATACTTAAGAAAGGAGACCCGACAATCTGCGCCAACTACAGAGGTATCAGTCTTATATCCATCGCATATAAGGTTCTTTCGAGCGTATTGTGTGAAAGATTGAAGCCGCATACCAAAACACTGATTGGACCTTATCAGTGTGGCTTTCGTCCTGGCAAGTCCACCATAGACCAGATTTTTACACTACGCCAAATCCTGGAAAAAACCCACGAAAACCAAATCGACACCCATCATCTCTTTGTTGATTACAAAGCTGCGTTCGATAGCCCGATTCGGGATTGCCTGTACGCAACAATGTCTGAGTTCGGTATACCTGCAAAGTTGATTAGGCTCTGCAAGATGACGTTGAGCAATACATGCAGCTCCGTCAAGGTAGGAAATGACCTCTCCGAAACCTTTAATACCGAACGAGGTTTCAGACAAGGCGACCCGCTATCATGCGATCTCTTCAATTTCATCATGGAGGGGATCCTACGAAAGGCAGGTGTACATCGAAATGGCACCATTTTCTACAAAGGTGTCCAGCTCCTTGCGTATGCTGACGATATCGATATTATCGGCAGAACCAAGAGAGATGTAACCGCTGCTTTCGCCGCTATCGAAAAGGAATCAGCCAAAGTGGGTTTGACGGTGAACGAGGGCAAAACAAAGTATATGCTGTCTGCAAATAGGGAAGTGCGGCGTCTAGGCTCCCATGTTACAGCAGGCAAATATAACTTTGAAGTTGTCAAGGAGTTTACTTACCTTGGCACCGCCGTAAACAGCAACAACAATGTCAGCCTGGAGATAAAGCGAAGAACAACAATTGCTAATAGGTGCTACTACGGGCTAAGTAAGCAGTTAGGTTCCAGAGCCCTCTCTCGATCGACAAAACTAACACTCTACAAGACGCTCATCATACCTGTGCTTCTCTATGGCGCTGAAGCATGGGTGGTATCGCAAGCAGATGCAGCCGCTCTTGGGGTGTTCGAGAGGAAAGTTCTTCGCAAAATCTTTGGTCCTGTTCGAGTTGGCGACGACTATCGCATTCGAATGAACCACGAACTGTACGAGCTCTACGACGACATTGACATAGTCCAGCGTATAACAATTCAGCGACTACGTTGGCTGGGTCATGTCTTTCGTATGGATGAAGAAGCTCCAGCGTTGGGAACGTATCGTTGCCAACAGTAATGAAATTAAAAACGTTTTTCCGGTGCCTCCAGGTGCATCCAGAAAATAAAAACCACCGGCATCACTGTTGGCAGCTTGCATAAAAGTATCGTATGCTGTTTTTGCTGCGAATTTAATTTCGAAAGAGTTGCTTGAACGAAAGCTTTCAATTCGTGGTGATCATATTGTTGTTCACGTTGCAGCTCTAGCTGGAAAATGTCATGCATTGCCCGATAAGGTGATGGCATTGCCAACTGTGGTAATGCTTTATTAGCAATCGACAAACATAAGTCCTCAATGGAAATCAATGCTTCATTGTAAATTTCGGGCGTGAAATTCATTGCAGGATTTACTTGACGCACTCGAAACAGAATATCTTGCGATAGCCAGTCTTAAAATTTTGTCCACAATTCAAATGGATTCGATGGGAAACAGGTAGACAAAATAATCGCAAATAGAGTTCTAATCTTATGAGGATGAGCGACAACTGCTGCATCTGCAAGTGTTTGTTCCCAATGAACATTTGTTACCAGCGACGATGAAAGTTGAAATAGAGATTTGAATTAAAATTATAACGTGACACATTCTTTTTATCGGCATGCCTTTCTTTATCTTCATCTGGGCTTATACGCAGAACTACATGTTCAAATGCTTATAACTCATGAACCAATGCAGATACAAGGACCGTTTATACATAAAAACCTTCGTATTGACGTCACCTTTCATGTGAAATTTACAGAAACAAAATCGGTTCACGCATTACAGAGAACATCAATTTCATACACAATGCAACTTATTTTTATATATATAGACTAGCAATTCCCGGTGCGCGTTGCAACACCAGACAGTTTGTATAGATATGTATATGTATGCTACAGATAGACCAGTTTGTGGGTCTATCATTGGTATATTGATATGATAGTCGTCGTCACCCTTCCAGTGCAATATCGGATATTGTAGTGCATCATAGCTGCGGTGAAGCTCAGAGACACGCTGTAATTGTTCATTTCTTCGATGTAGCACAATATCACGTGATTGGAACTGTTCTCCAACAATTACAATGGCCACTTCATCAATCGTTGGAGCATTAAATCGTCTTGCATGTTCTCCAATTGGTGTTTTGTCACCAATCGCTTTGCACTTGAAGCAATTTCACAACGCCGATCCAATTCACGATTGTTATCGTCAATGAAATATATTTGCTAGAATTGATGCTCAGCATCTGGAAATGGCAATAATGAACCGGTTCGATGATAAATCTGCCCTTGAATCTGTAATATGTTGGAAATGTAGTAAGATGTTGGATCAGAATTCCGAAAAATATCAAAAAAACTGCATATCTTATTGCAATTTTCATATGATATTCCGTTTGAACTAATCACCTTAAACGTCGGCATAAAAATGTCTCTTACAATTTTGGTAGCACCAAAAGAAGTCATTTGAAATGCCGCATTGTACTGCTGAATATGAGACAAAAAATGCTTGGACTCAGGGATTGTTCCAAAAATAAACGAACGTAGTGGATCCGGTGGAGTTTCAAATGCTGGCAATTTCACTTTACCATTTGCACAACACATGCCAGCCGTTTCACCGTTGAATTTAGCTACATCACAATGTGGACATATCACCGTCATTCCACCAATATTGCCATATGCACTGTAGTCAATGTCGCTATTATAAGCGAAAGCAGCATTCTCCATCTCTTGCACAGCACGTATAATCCGTGTCAACCGTCCAGATGATGGATTGATTGGAATTTCATTTGTATTTCTATCGGCTGATCTATTTCGGCGTGTATTTTGTAATGCATTTAGTTGTGAAAGCTGCTCTACACTTTGAGTTCTTCTAAAATTGCGAATATTCGTAGAATTTCGCGTTTGACGACCCAAATTCGAACGTCTTTTTGTTGGCATTTTGTTCTAAATGAACTGAAATCCAAATCAAATAGATCTAAATTAAGGATAATTTCACACAATATTAGGCTATGAAGATTACTTTTGGTTCTATATTTGCCAAGTACGAATTATTTTAAATTAAAAAAAATTCGGACTGTGGCTGGCAGGATTTGAACCTGTGATATAAAAAAATGATCTTCATAGCCTTATATTGTGTGAAATTTCGTTATCCATGTTTTCCATATTTAAAAAACACTGTTTCTCTCTCACAACACTCTTGGACAACATTACTACTCACAACAATAACAACAAATAGAAATGGAAAAAAAAATTAAATCAATATTTTCCATTGCACATTGCTGTTTTGAATCGTATGACGAAAACAACAACAACAACAAACACGTGTTTTTTTTACTTACAATGAATTTGATGAACACACGATAAACGCACAACACAATGCACTCGTCAAAATGATTTGAAATTCTATAGAATTGAAAATAAATCAAAACACTTTTTTTAATGTGGCACTTTAAAATCAATTTAAAAACAATAATATCACTTTTTTAATTAGTAAATACTAACCAATAAGTAATAAAATTATCCAAAAGAATTTGCTTCGGCAAAATTTATGTCTGTTTACGTCGGAATCCAAATGAAAAAGAAAGCACACTGGGTGGTGTGAATAAAAAAAAAGCAAGTGTCTTCTGATATGTGACATCTTGAAAACTTCAAAAGTGTCAAGTGTGAAAATGAAATTTAATATCGATAATGGATAATATTGATATTATCGATATTGTAGACAATTTTTCTTTATGTAAAAAACTTTTGTAGACTATTACAAACATTTAAAAAAAAATCAGCGCAGGCGTTCTGCGATTTTAGATATATATATCAAAACAGTGGGCGCAAAAGTGGGCGTGGTCAATTTTTCTTTCCGACAAAACTTAAATTGGATTACTACGAACATTTGAAAAAAAAATTATCCAAATCGGTCTAGCCGTTTTCCGATTTTAGATAAATAAAAAAAAGTGGGTGCAAAAGTGGGCGTGGTCAATTTTTCTTTCCTTAAAAACCTAACTTGGACTAAAACGAACATTTAAAAAAAAAAATTATCCAAATCGGTCCAGCCGTTCTGAAATGATGCGATTTCAACCAAACGTACACTTCTTTTTATATATATAGAAGTGTACGTTCTTTTTACGTTCTTTTAATCCTTTTTTTTTGGGTGCTTAAGTTCTTTTATGAGTAAAATTAAAAATTTTAAAATTCTCAATACAAGGCTGGCAGTCTTAATACAACCCAAAACGAAGTTAGCACGACTTCTCAAACAAACTCTATTTTCGGAGTAATTTGACCGCACAAACGGAGTTAAATATAGTTTTTATAGCTTTAGCTAATTACCATGCACGAAAAGAGTTAAACTGAGCCTAAAAATTGCTTTTTTTACTCCGTGTTTTTTTGGGTGTAAGGAACCATTGGCAGTTTTCACATTGCCAAAGCACTTCTTAAGTTTAACATCCGCTTAAATAGATTAAGCAGCCGTATTGCCGATACAACTTATAGTAGCTTCGTAATAAAGAAGAGCAACATCAGTTTTACCAAAAATATTTACATCCGTGTTAAGTCGATTGTTGATTAAAAAGCTGCGTTCGATAGCCCGATTCGGGATTGCCTGTATGCGACAATGTCTGAGTTCGGTATACCTGCAAAGCTGATAAAGCTCTGTAAGATGACGTTGAGCAATACATGCAGCTCCGTCAAGGTAGGAAATAACCTCCCCGAAACCTTTAATACTGAACGAGGTTTCAGACAAGGTGACCAGCTATCATGCAATCTCTTCAATTTCATCATGGAGGGATCC
Organism: Tetanocera ferruginea; assembly: GCA_958299015.1. Classification (NCBI taxonomy): domain Eukaryota; kingdom Metazoa; phylum Arthropoda; class Insecta; order Diptera; family Sciomyzidae; genus Tetanocera; species Tetanocera ferruginea. The sequence continues at coordinate 59,342,271 of OY282641.1, forward strand.
TACGAAAGGAAGATGTACATCGAAATGGTACCATTTTTTACAAAGGTGTCCAGCTCCTTGTGTATGCTGATGATATCGATATCATCGGCAGAACCAAGAGAGATGTAACCGCTGCTTTCGCCGCTATCGAAAAGGAATCAGCCAAAGTGGGTTTGATACGCAGTGCGCATTGAAATAATGGAGACAGCATTTTTCCAATCTGCTTGCAGGTGACGATAACAACAATTCCGCCCATGGAGAATGCAGTCTGACACCACCAATCGACGATGATGGAGTGGAAATTCCACCACCTAGCCATGACGAGGTTAAAGTTGCTATCCAGCGACTCAAAAACAACAAAGCCGCAGGTACTGACGGCCTGGCTGCTGAATTGTTTAAAACCGGCGGCGGTGAATTGATAAGGTGCATGCATCAACTCATCAGCAAAATATGGCTAGCGGAAAGCATGCCCGACGATTGGAATCTCAGTGTGCTTTGTCCTATACTTAAGAAAGGAGACCCGACAATCTGCGCCAACTACAGAGGTATCAGTCTTATATCCATCGCATATAAGGTTCTTTCGAGCGTATTGTGTGAAAGATTGAAGCCGCATACCAAAACACTGATTGGACCTTATCAGTGTGGCTTTCGTCCTGGCAAGTCCACCATAGACCAGATTTTTACACTACGCCAAATCCTGGAAAAAACCCACGAAAACCAAATCGACACCCATCATCTCTTTGTTGATTACAAAGCTGCGTTCGATAGCCCGATTCGGGATTGCCTGTACGCAACAATGTCTGAGTTCGGTATACCTGCAAAGTTGATTAGGCTCTGCAAGATGACGTTGAGCAATACATGCAGCTCCGTCAAGGTAGGAAATGACCTCTCCGAAACCTTTAATACCGAACGAGGTTTCAGACAAGGCGACCCGCTATCATGCGATCTCTTCAATTTCATCATGGAGGGGATCCTACGAAAGGCAGGTGTACATCGAAATGGCACCATTTTCTACAAAGGTGTCCAGCTCCTTGCGTATGCTGACGATATCGATATTATCGGCAGAACCAAGAGAGATGTAACCGCTGCTTTCGCCGCTATCGAAAAGGAATCAGCCAAAGTGGGTTTGACGGTGAACGAGGGCAAAACAAAGTAAATGCTGTCTGCAAATAGGGAAGTGCGGCGTCTAGGCTCCCATGTTACAGCAGGCAAATATAACTTTGAAGTTGTCAAGGAGTTTACTTACCTTGGCACCGCCGTAAACAGCAACAACAATGTCAGCCTGGAGATAAAGCGAAGAACAACAATTGCTAATAGGTGCTACTACGGGCTAAGTAAGCAGTTAGGTTCCAGAGCCCTCTCTCGATCGACAAAACTAACACTCTACAAGACGCTCATCATACCTGTGCTTCTCTATGGCGCTGAAGCATGGGTGGTATCGCAAGCAGATGCAGCCGCTCTTGGGGTGTTCGAGAGGAAAGTTCTTCGCAAAATCTTTGGTCCTGTTCGAGTTGGCGACGACTATCGCATTCGAATGAACCACGAACTGTACGAGCTCTACGACGACATTGACATAGTCCAGCGTATAACAATTCAGCGACTACGTTGGCTGGGTCATGTCTTTCGTATGGATGAAGAAGCTCCAGCGTTGGGAACGTATCGTTGCCAACAGTAATGAAATTAAAAACGTTTTTCCGGTGCCTCCAGGTGCATCCAGAAAATAAAAACCACCGGCATCACTGTTGGCAGCTTGCATAAAAGTATCGTATGCTGTTTTTGCTGCGAATTTAATTTCGAAAGAGTTGCTTGAACGAAAGCTTTCAATTCGTGGTGATCATATTGTTGTTCACGTTGCAGCTCTAGCTGGAAAATGTCATGCATTGCCCGATAAGGTGATGGCATTGCCAACTGTGGTAATGCTTTATTAGCAATCGACAAACATAAGTCCTCAATGGAAATCAATGCTTCATTGTAAATTTCGGGCGTGAAATTCATTGCAGGATTTACTTGACGCACTCGAAACAGAATATCTTGCGATAGCCAGTCTTAAAATTTTGTCCACAATTCAAATGGATTCGATGGGAAACAGGTAGACAAAATAATCGCAAATAGAGTTCTAATCTTATGAGGATGAGCGACAACTGCTGCATCTGCAAGTGTTTGTTCCCAATGAACATTTGTTACCAGCGACGATGAAAGTTGAAATAGAGATTTGAATTAAAATTATAACGTGACACATTCTTTTTATCGGCATGCCTTTCTTTATCTTCATCTGGGCTTATACGCAGAACTACATGTTCAAATGCTTATAACTCATGAACCAATGCAGATACAAGGACCGTTTATACATAAAAACCTTCGTATTGACGTCACCTTTCATGTGAAATTTACAGAAACAAAATCGGTTCACGCATTACAGAGAACATCAATTTCATACACAATGCAACTTATTTTTATATATATAGACTAGCAATTCCCGGTGCGCGTTGCAACACCAGACAGTTTGTATAGATATGTATATGTATGCTACAGATAGACCAGTTTGTGGGTCTATCATTGGTATATTGATATGATAGTCGTCGTCACCCTTCCAGTGCAATATCGGATATTGTAGTGCATCATAGCTGCGGTGAAGCTCAGAGACACGCTGTAATTGTTCATTTCTTCGATGTAGCACAATATCACGTGATTGGAACTGTTCTCCAACAATTACAATGGCCACTTCATCAATCGTTGGAGCATTAAATCGTCTTGCATGTTCTCCAATTGGTGTTTTGTCACCAATCGCTTTGCACTTGAAGCAATTTCACAACGCCGATCCAATTCACGATTGTTATCGTCAATGAAATATATTTGCTAGAATTGATGCTCAGCATCTGGAAATGGCAATAATGAACCGGTTCGATGATAAATCTGCCCTTGAATCTGTAATATGTTGGAAATGTAGTAAGATGTTGGATCAGAATTCCGAAAAATATCAAAAAAACTGCATATCTTATTGCAATTTTCATATGATATTCCGTTTGAACTAATCACCTTAAACGTCGGCATAAAAATGTCTCTTACAATTTTGGTAGCACCAAAAGAAGTCATTTGAAATGCCGCATTGTACTGCTGAATATGAGACAAAAAATGCTTGGACTCAGGGATTGTTCCAAAAATAAACGAACGTAGTGGATCCGGTGGAGTTTCAAATGCTGGCAATTTCACTTTACCATTTGCACAACACATGCCAGCCGTTTCACCGTTGAATTTAGCTACATCACAATGTGGACATATCACCGTCATTCCACCAATATTGCCATATGCACTGTAGTCAATGTCGCTATTATAAGCGAAAGCAGCATTCTCCATCTCTTGCACAGCACGTATAATCCGTGTCAACCGTCCAGATGATGGATTGATTGGAATTTCATTTGTATTTCTATCGGCTGATCTATTTCGGCGTGTATTTTGTAATGCATTTAGTTGTGAAAGCTGCTCTACACTTTGAGTTCTTCTAAAATTGCGAATATTCGTAGAATTTCGCGTTTGACGACCCAAATTCGAACGTCTTTTTGTTGGCATTTTGTTCTAAATGAACTGAAATCCAAATCAAATAGATCTAAATTAAGGATAATTTCACACAATATTAGGCTATGAAGATTACTTTTGGTTCTATATTTGCCAAGTACGAATTATTTTAAATTAAAAAAAATTCGGACTGTGGCTGGCAGGATTTGAACCTGTGATATAAAAAAATGATCTTCATAGCCTTATATTGTGTGAAATTTCGTTATCCATGTTTTCCATATTTAAAAAACACTGTTTCTCTCTCACAACACTCTTGGACAACATTACTACTCACAACAATAACAACAAATAGAAATGGAAAAAAAAATTAAATCAATATTTTCCATTGCACATTGCTGTTTTGAATCGTATGACGAAAACAACAACAACAACAAACACGTGTTTTTTTTACTTACAATGAATTTGATGAACACACGATAAACGCACAACACAATGCACTCGTCAAAATGATTTGAAATTCTATAGAATTGAAAATAAATCAAAACACTTTTTTTAATGTGGCACTTTAAAATCAATTTAAAAACAATAATATCACTTTTTTAATTAGTAAATACTAACCAATAAGTAATAAAATTATCCAAAAGAATTTGCTTCGGCAAAATTTATGTCTGTTTACGTCGGAATCCAAATGAAAAAGAAAGCACACTGGGTGGTGTGAATAAAAAAAAAGCAAGTGTCTTCTGATATGTGACATCTTGAAAACTTCAAAAGTGTCAAGTGTGAAAATGAAATTTAATATCGATAATGGATAATATTGATATTATCGATATTGTAGACAATTTTTCTTTATGTAAAAAACTTTTGTAGACTATTACAAACATTTAAAAAAAAATCAGCGCAGGCGTTCTGCGATTTTAGATATATATATCAAAACAGTGGGCGCAAAAGTGGGCGTGGTCAATTTTTCTTTCCGACAAAACTTAAATTGGATTACTACGAACATTTGAAAAAAAAATTATCCAAATCGGTCTAGCCGTTTTCCGATTTTAGATAAATAAAAAAAAGTGGGTGCAAAAGTGGGCGTGGTCAATTTTTCTTTCCTTAAAAACCTAACTTGGACTAAAACGAACATTTAAAAAAAAAAATTATCCAAATCGGTCCAGCCGTTCTGAAATGATGCGATTTCAACCAAACGTACACTTCTTTTTATATATATAGAAGTGTACGTTCTTTTTACGTTCTTTTAATCCTTTTTTTTTGGGTGCTTAAGTTCTTTTATGAGTAAAATTAAAAATTTTAAAATTCTCAATACAAGGCTGGCAGTCTTAATACAACCCAAAACGAAGTTAGCACGACTTCTCAAACAAACTCTATTTTCGGAGTAATTTGACCGCACAAACGGAGTTAAATATAGTTTTTATAGCTTTAGCTAATTACCATGCACGAAAAGAGTTAAACTGAGCCTAAAAATTGCTTTTTTTACTCCGTGTTTTTTTGGGTGTAAGGAACCATTGGCAGTTTTCACATTGCCAAAGCACTTCTTAAGTTTAACATCCGCTTAAATAGATTAAGCAGCCGTATTGCCGATACAACTTATAGTAGCTTCGTAATAAAGAAGAGCAACATCAGTTTTACCATAAATATTTACATCCGTGTTAAGTCGATTGTTGATTAAAAAGCTGCGTTCGATAGCCCGATTCGGGATTGCCTGTATGCGACAATGTCTGAGTTCGGTATACCTGCAAAGCTGATAAAGCTCTGTAAGATGACGTTGAGCAATACATGCAGCTCCGTCAAGGTAGGAAATAACCTCCCCGAAACCTTTAATACTGAACGAGGTTTCAGACAAGGTGACCAGCTATCATGCAATCTCTTCAATTTCATCATGGAGGGATCCTACGAAAGGAAGATGTACATCGAAATGGTACCATTTTTTACAAAGGTGTCCAGCTCCTTGTGTATGCTGATGATATCGATATCATCGGCAGAACCAAGAGAGATGTAACCGCTGCTTTCGCCGCTATCGAAAAGGAATCAGCCAAAGTGGGTTTGATACGCAGTGCGCATTGAAATAATGGAGACAGCATTTTTCCAATCTGCTTGCAGGTGACGATAACAACAATTCCGCCCATGGAGAATGCAGTCTGACACCACCAATCGACGATGATGGAGTGGAAATTCCACCACCTAGCCATGACGAGGTTAAAGTTGCTATCCAGCGACTCAAAAACAACAAAGCCGCAGGTACTGACGGCCTGGCTGCTGAATTGTTTAAAACCGGCGGCGGTGAATTGATAAGGTGCATGCATCAACTCATCAGCAAAATATGGCTAGCGGAAAGCATGCCCGACGATTGGAATCTCAGTGTGCTTTGTCCTATACTTAAGAAAGGAGACCCGACAATCTGCGCCAACTACAGAGGTATCAGTCTTATATCCATCGCATATAAGGTTCTTTCGAGCGTATTGTGTGAAAGATTGAAGCCGCATACCAAAACACTGATTGGACCTTATCAGTGTGGCTTTCGTCCTGGCAAGTCCACCATAGACCAGATTTTTACACTACGCCAAATCCTGGAAAAAACCCACGAAAACCAAATCGACACCCATCATCTCTTTGTTGATTACAAAGCTGCGTTCGATAGCCCGATTCGGGATTGCCTGTACGCAACAATGTCTGAGTTCGGTATACCTGCAAAGTTGATTAGGCTCTGCAAGATGACGTTGAGCAATACATGCAGCTCCGTCAAGGTAGGAAATGACCTCTCCGAAACCTTTAATACCGAACGAGGTTTCAGACAAGGCGACCCGCTATCATGCGATCTCTTCAATTTCATCATGGAGGGGATCCTACGAAAGGCAGGTGTACATCGAAATGGCACCATTTTCTACAAAGGTGTCCAGCTCCTTGCGTATGCTGACGATATCGATATTATCGGCAGAACCAAGAGAGATGTAACCGCTGCTTTCGCCGCTATCGAAAAGGAATCAGCCAAAGTGGGTTTGACGGTGAACGAGGGCAAAACAAAGTAAATGCTGTCTGCAAATAGGGAAGTGCGGCGTCTAGGCTCCCATGTTACAGCAGGCAAATATAACTTTGAAGTTGTCAAGGAGTTTACTTACCTTGGCACCGCCGTAAACAGCAACAACAATGTCAGCCTGGAGATAAAGCGAAGAACAACAATTGCTAATAGGTGCTACTACGGGCTAAGTAAGCAGTTAGGTTCCAGAGCCCTCTCTCGATCGACAAAACTAACACTCTACAAGACGCTCATCATACCTGTGCTTCTCTATGGCGCTGAAGCATGGGTGGTATCGCAAGCAGATGCAGCCGCTCTTGGGGTGTTCGAGAGGAAAGTTCTTCGCAAAATCTTTGGTCCTGTTCGAGTTGGCGACGACTATCGCATTCGAATGAACCACGAACTGTACGAGCTCTACGACGACATTGACATAGTCCAGCGTATAACAATTCAGCGACTACGTTGGCTGGGTCATGTCTTTCGTATGGATGAAGAAGCTCCAGCGTTGGGAACGTATCGTTGCCAACAGTAATGAAATTAAAAACGTTTTTCCGGTGCCTCCAGGTGCATCCAGAAAATAAAAACCACCGGCATCACTGTTGGCAGCTTGCATAAAAGTATCGTATGCTGTTTTTGCTGCGAATTTAATTTCGAAAGAGTTGCTTGAACGAAAGCTTTCAATTCGTGGTGATCATATTGTTGTTCACGTTGCAGCTCTAGCTGGAAAATGTCATGCATTGCCCGATAAGGTGATGGCATTGCCAACTGTGGTAATGCTTTATTAGCAATCGACAAACATAAGTCCTCAATGGAAATCAATGCTTCATTGTAAATTTCGGGCGTGAAATTCATTGCAGGATTTACTTGACGCACTCGAAACAGAATATCTTGCGATAGCCAGTCTTAAAATTTTGTCCACAATTCAAATGGATTCGATGGGAAACAGGTAGACAAAATAATCGCAAATAGAGTTCTAATCTTATGAGGATGAGCGACAACTGCTGCATCTGCAAGTGTTTGTTCCCAATGAACATTTGTTACCAGCGACGATGAAAGTTGAAATAGAGATTTGAATTAAAATTATAACGTGACACATTCTTTTTATCGGCATGCCTTTCTTTATCTTCATCTGGGCTTATACGCAGAACTACATGTTCAAATGCTTATAACTCATGAACCAATGCAGATACAAGGACCGTTTATACATAAAAACCTTCGTATTGACGTCACCTTTCATGTGAAATTTACAGAAACAAAATCGGTTCACGCATTACAGAGAACATCAATTTCATACACAATGCAACTTATTTTTATATATATAGACTAGCAATTCCCGGTGCGCGTTGCAACACCAGACAGTTTGTATAGATATGTATATGTATGCTACAGATAGACCAGTTTGTGGGTCTATCATTGGTATATTGATATGATAGTCGTCGTCACCCTTCCAGTGCAATATCGGATATTGTAGTGCATCATAGCTGCGGTGAAGCTCAGAGACACGCTGTAATTGTTCATTTCTTCGATGTAGCACAATATCACGTGATTGGAACTGTTCTCCAACAATTACAATGGCCACTTCATCAATCGTTGGAGCATTAAATCGTCTTGCATGTTCTCCAATTGGTGTTTTGTAACCAATCGCTTTGCACTTGAAGCAATTTCACAACGCCGATCCAATTCACGATTGTTATCGTCAATGAAATATATTTGCTAGAATTGATGCTCAGCATCTGGAAATGGCAATAATGAACCGGTTCGATGATAAATCTGCCCTTGAATCTGTAATATGTTGGAAATGTAGTAAGATGTTGGATCAGAATTCCGAAAAATATCAAAAAAACTGCATATCTTATTGCAATTTTCATATGATATTCCGTTTGAACTAATCACCTTAAACGTCGGCATAAAAATGTCTCTTACAATTTTGGTAGCACCAAAAGAAGTCATTTGAAATGCCGCATTGTACTGCTGAATATGAGACAAAAAATGCTTGGACTCAGGGATTGTTCCAAAAATAAACGAACGTAGTGGATCCGGTGGAGTTTCAAATGCTGGCAATTTCACTTTACCATTTGCACAACACATGCCAGCCGTTTCACCGTTGAATTTAGCTACATCACAATGTGGACATATCACCGTCATTCCACCAATATTGCCATATGCACTGTAGTCAATGTCGCTATTATAAGCGAAAGCAGCATTCTCCATCTCTTGCACAGCACGTATAATCCGTGTCAACCGTCCAGATGATGGATTGATTGGAATTTCATTTGTATTTCTATCGGCTGATCTATTTCGGCGTGTATTTTGTAATGCATTTAGTTGTGAAAGCTGCTCTACACTTTGAGTTCTTCTAAAATTGCGAATATTCGTAGAATTTCGCGTTTGACGACCCAAATTCGAACGTCTTTTTGTTGGCATTTTGTTCTAAATGAACTGAAATCCAAATCAAATAGATCTAAATTAAGGATAATTTCACACAATATTAGGCTATGAAGATTACTTTTGGTTCTATATTTGCCAAGTACGAATTATTTTAAATTAAAAAAAATTCGGACTGTGGCTGGCAGGATTTGAACCTGTGATATAAAAAAATGATCTTCATAGCCTTATATTGTGTGAAATTTCGTTATCCATGTTTTCCATATTTAAAAAACACTGTTTCTCTCTCACAACACTCTTGGACAACATTACTACTCACAACAATAACAACAAATAGAAATGGAAAAAAAAATTAAATCAATATTTTCCATTGCACATTGCTGTTTTGAATCGTATGACGAAAACAACAACAACAACAAACACGTGTTTTTTTTACTTACAATGAATTTGATGAACACACGATAAACGCACAACACAATGCACTCGTCAAAATGATTTGAAATTCTATAGAATTGAAAATAAATCAAAACACTTTTTTTAATGTGGCACTTTAAAATCAATTTAAAAACAATAATATCACTTTTTTAATTAGTAAATACTAACCAATAAGTAATAAAATTATCCAAAAGAATTTGCTTCGGCAAAATTTATGTCTGTTTACGTCGGAATCCAAATGAAAAAGAAAGCACACTGGGTGGTGTGAATAAAAAAAAAGCAAGTGTCTTCTGATATGTGACATCTTGAAAACTTCAAAAGTGTCAAGTGTGAAAATGAAATTTAATATCGATAATGGATAATATTGATATTATCGATATTGTAGACAATTTTTCTTTATGTAAAAAACTTTTGTAGACTATTACAAACATTTAAAAAAAAATCAGCGCAGGCGTTCTGCGATTTTAGATATATATATCAAAACAGTGGGCGCAAAAGTGGGCGTGGTCAATTTTTCTTTCCGACAAAACTTAAATTGGATTACTACGAACATTTGAAAAAAAAATTATCCAAATCGGTCTAGCCGTTTTCCGATTTTAGATAAATAAAAAAAAGTGGGTGCAAAAGTGGGCGTGGTCAATTTTTCTTTCCTTAAAAACCTAACTTGGACTAAAACGAACATTTAAAAAAAAAAATTATCCAAATCGGTCCAGCCGTTCTGAAATGATGCGATTTCAACCAAACGTACACTTCTTTTTATATATATAGAAGTGTACGTTCTTTTTACGTTCTTTTAATCCTTTTTTTTTGGGTGCTTAAGTTCTTTTATGAGTAAAATTAAAAATTTTAAAATTCTCAATACAAGGCTGGCAGTCTTAATACAACCCAAAACGAAGTTAGCACGACTTCTCAAACAAACTCTATTTTCGGAGTAATTTGACCGCACAAACGGAGTTAAATATAGTTTTTATAGCTTTAGCTAATTACCATGCACGAAAAGAGTTAAACTGAGCCTAAAAATTGCTTTTTTTACTCCGTGTTTTTTTGGGTGTAAGGAACCATTGGCAGTTTTCACATTGCCAAAGCACTTCTTAAGTTTAACATCCGCTTAAATAGATTAAGCAGCCGTATTGCCGATACAACTTATAGTAGCTTCGTAATAAAGAAGAGCAACATCAGTTTTACCAAAAATATTTACATCCGTGTTAAGTCGATTGTTGATTAAAAAGCTGCGTTCGATAGCCCGATTCGGGATTGCCTGTATGCGACAATGTCTGAGTTCGGTATACCTGCAAAGCTGATAAAGCTCTGTAAGATGACGTTGAGCAATACATGCAGCTCCGTCAAGGTAGGAAATAACCTCCCCGAAACCTTTAATACTGAACGAGGTTTCAGACAAGGTGACCAGCTATCATGCAATCTCTTCAATTTCATCATGGAGGGATCCTACGAAAGGAAGATGTACATCGAAATGGTACCATTTTTTACAAAGGTGTCCAGCTCCTTGTGTATGCTGATGATATCGATATCATCGGCAGAACCAAGAGAGATGTAACCGCTGCTTTCGCCGCTATCGAAAAGGAATCAGCCAAAGTGGGTTTGATACGCAGTGCGCATTGAAATAATGGAGACAGCATTTTTCCAATCTGCTTGCAGGTGACGACAACAACAATTCCGCCCATGGAGAATGCAGTCTGACACCACCAATCGACGATGATGGAGTGGAAATTCCACCACCTAGCCATGACGAGGTTAAAGTTGCTATCCAGCGACTCAAAAACAACAAAGCCGCAGGTACTGACGGCCTGGCTGTTGAATTGTTTAAAACCGGCGGCGGTGAATTGATAAGGTGCATGCATCAACTCATCAGCAAAATATGGCTAGCGGAAAGCATGCCCGACGATTGGAATCTCAGTGTGCTTTGTCCTATACTTAAGAAAGGAGACCCGACAATCTGCGCCAACTACAGAGGTATCAGTCTTATATCCATCGCATATAAGGTTCTTTCGAGCGTATTGTGTGAAAGATTGAAGCCGCATACCAAAACACTGATTGGACCTTATCAGTGTGGCTTTCGTCCTGGCAAGTCCACCATAGACCAGATTTTTACACTACGCCAAATCCTGGAAAAAACCCACGAAAACCAAATCGACACCCATCATCTCTTTGTTGATTACAAAGCTGCGTTCGATAGCCCGATTCGGGATTGCCTGTACGCAACAATGTCTGAGTTCGGTATACCTGCAAAGTTGATTAGGCTCTGCAAGATGACGTTGAGCAATACATGCAGCTCCGTCAAGGTAGGAAATGACCTCTCCGAAACCTTTAATACCGAACGAGGTTTCAGACAAGGCGACCCGCTATCATGCGATCTCTTCAATTTCATCATGGAGGGGATCCTACGAAAGGCAGGTGTACATCGAAATGGCACCATTTTCTACAAAGGTGTCCAGCTCCTTGCGTATGCTGACGATATCGATATTATCGGCAGAACCAAGAGAGATGTAACCGCTGCTTTCGCCGCTATCGAAAAGGAATCAGCCAAAGTGGGTTTGACGGTGAACGAGGGCAAAACAAAGTATATGCTGTCTGCAAATAGGGAAGTGCGGCGTCTAGGCTCCCATGTTACAGCAGGCAAATATAACTTTGAAGTTGTCAAGGAGTTTACTTACCTTGGCACCGCCGTAAACAGCAACAACAATGTCAGCCTGGAGATAAAGCGAAGAACAACAATTGCTAATAGGTGCTACTACGGGCTAAGTAAGCAATTAGGTTCCAGAGCCCTCTCTCGATCGACAAAACTAACACTCTACAAGACGCTCATCATACCTGTGCTTCTCTATGGCGCTGAAGCATGGGTGGTATCGCAAGCAGATGCAGCCGCTCTTGGGGTGTTCGAGAGGAAAGTTCTTCGCAAAATCTTTGGTCCTGTTCGAGTTGGCGACGACTATCGCATTCGAATGAACCACGAACTGTACGAGCTCTACGACGACATTGACATAGTCCAGCGTATAACAATTCAGCGACTACGTTGGCTGGGTCATGTCTTTCGTATGGATGAAGAAGCTCCAGCGAAAAAGGTGTTTGAGGCGAAAGCCGAGGGTCGACGACGAAGAGGAAGACCATGCCTCCGATGGATTGACCAGGCCGAGGAAGCCCTTACCGCGCTTGGTGAAAGAGATTGGAGACGGCGCGCGCGTAGCAGAGACGCCTGGCGAGAACTGATGAAGTCGGCCGTAACCCGTCAACGGGTTGTCATGGCCACCTAAGTTAGTAAGTAAGTATATTCGAAATCAAAACTGTTAATGAACATTGCAGAAAGTTTGGAACTAAGACCCCTTACGTTTTGATACACAAGTTCTAATTTAGACTTGCGATTTGTTAATCGTTTTTTGGATGAGATTGCGGGCTTTTTCGCGGGCGAGGCAAGTGTACTACATTTACTAATCGCGGATTATTTTTGAATTCGAATTCGCGTACAATTGTATTTCGCGGCCAGAAACTTATATCAACAATAGTATTGAATAAATTTTCTGGAACTGTCAATCTAAAGGAAGTAGTCGGATGTGCGTTTACATATTTGAATTTATGAATAGAAATAGAAAGAGTCGATGAACATTTCAACTTTGATTAAATGAAAAAATCTATATCATTTTCTGTTGTATCAGATGCTAAGCGCGAAACAAAAATTGATTTAGTTGGAGGAATAGCAATCAAAGGTTAAGGAACAGAAATGTCAGAAGTGCATATGATATTTCTGGCAATGCGAGAGGTGGAGCTGATAATGGAAAAGGAGCAGACATAGACAAATTTGCCGAAGAAGAAAGAATAGGAGGAGGAGCATCCGTGTCCATGTCGTCAACGTTGTCTTGTTCGATAGAAGGTTGTGTTGGTGTCGAGTCAGTTTTCTGTTTGCTTCGAAGGGTCATATGTTTCTTTTTTCGCTTTGGTGAAAGAATTGACTCATCAATATATTTGAATTCATTGAAAAGAGTTTGATATATTAAAAATTTATCTGAAAGTGAAGAAAGTTCTCTACTTATTTCCGAGAAACCTTGCTTCGTTTGCTTAAAAAGCTTATAAAAGTTTATGTCAGCCGACCTACACTTCTCACAAGACCAACGCAACCCTTTACCTTCATCAATGGCATCTGCTACTCGACCTGACACTCCTGCACACTTGATATGAACAATATTGTCACATAACCAACATGACAAAAATCGTTCATTATCACCTTTAACGGAGCAGCCAGGCTTAGCAGAAACCATTTTTTATATATGTTTTTTTAATTTAACAATTTATTCAATTTAAACAAAGAACAAGAAAACAAAAAAAATAATAGTGGCAAAAGTTTAAAAACAAATAAATAAAAACTTTGAGACACCCTGTCAAAAAAAATGTAAAAAAAAATAGAAGTGCCCTCAAATATGCAACACTTTCAACTAAACTTAAAAGATGCTAAGAAACAAAACAGCAAAATGTCAAAAAATAAAAAGAATAACAAGAACAGAAAATGAAAGAAAAATAAAATGAACAAAAACAAGGCATGTATGTTTGTATGTTTCATGTTTTTTTTTTTTTTTTTATATTTTTGATTCCTCAGCTTCTTAAAATAAAGCTAGAGGAAAGCTAATTAATTTAATTTAATTTAAGTAAACCAGCGACAAGCAATTAAAACACATATACACAATTATATATGCGGAAATTAAAAGCACAAGTATTAAACGCGGAGATTAAACACGTATTCACTGAATTTGGTCACTAAATTTTGTAAAACACGACTTAAACCAAAGAAGAACAATTTCGAACTGATGTTGTAATTATTTATGTTATAATTATTCTGACTTCTGTCATAACTGCTTTAATTTATATTTGTTTCATTGTTATTCATATTTCTGCTAGCTGAACAGTTTAAATTATATTCGTGACCATAATCTCTACACTTCTGACTATAAACTTGAATTTTTACTGCTTAGCACTCATCTCTTGTGTGCCCTATTCTACTACAAAATGAACTTGTTAAGTTAACATTTCTAGACCTTCTATCCTCATAATTTCTTGTTATTTGAATTCCTGGCAGGTTCTCTGATGAAGAGTAAGCCCTTTGACCTGCCTCAACCTCATGATCAACCACCCTACATGCCACATAATTTTTATTAGTATTTTTATTATTAAGTGATGTAAGTACACTAAGAGCTATGCTCTTGTTTAGCACAACATAACAGAACTATCAAACAAGCAATTTATAATAACAACTCATAAACTCTAAAATATAACTTAGTTGAGAACAATTTTGCCTTAATATAACTCTAATTAATTTAAATTTACGAATAATTTGAAGAAATGAGAAATAATTAAATTAATTTTATATAAAGGGTGATTTTTTAAGAGCTTGATAACTTTTTTTTTTTAAAAAAACGCATAAAATTTGCAAAATCTCATCGGTTCTTTATTTGAAACGTTGGATTGGTCCATGACATTTACTTTTTGAAGATAATTTCATTTAAATGTTGACCGCGGCTACGTCTTAGGTGGTCCATTCGGAAAGTCCAATTTTGGGCAACTTTTTCGAGCATTTCGGCCGGAATAGCCCGAATTTCTTCGGAAATGTTGTCTTCCAAAGCTGGAATAGTTGCAGGCTTATTTCTGTAGACTTTAGACTTGACGTAGCCCCATCTGACAACAACAACACGATTCACAACATTTGACAACATTTCCGAAGAAATTCGGGCTATTCCGGCCGAAATGCTCGAAAAAGTTGCCCAAAATTGGACTTTCCGAATGGACCACCTAAGACGTAGCCGCGGTCAGCAAATTTTATGCTTTTTTTTTAAAAAAAAAGTTATCAAGCTCTTAAAAAATCACCCTTTATAAGTATAGAGTAAGGAAGAAAAAGAATAAAAACTAGTAAGGTATATCTTCGACTTGGCTGAAGTTAAAATACCCCCACGGGCGATTCGCAATGGTACAAAATCGTAAATTGCAGCTCTTTTTATATGAGATTTTAAAAAATTTTACTAATTTGATGACGTCTTAAATACATTCATATCAAATTGTTATTCTGCAAAGTAAAGATAAGTCTTTTTATAAAGTTTTCAATTAGGGGTTGTATGTTAGGTGGGCGTGTTGATCGGTGGATGAAGCCCATTTTTCTAACACATCTTGGTTTTATTATAAAATGAATAAATATCTAATTTTGCTTTTGTAGCTTCGACAGAAGCCTATTTATATAGTTTTCAATTTTGGGGTTGTATGGGAGGTGGGCGTGTTCGTGGATGGATAACGTCCATTTTTCTCTTACGTCTCAATTTTTATATGAAAATAATAAATATTTAATTTAACTTTTATAGCTTCGACACAAGCTTCTATATATACTTACTTTACTTACTTAGATGGCGCTTACAACCGTTGGTCGGTTTTGGCCTGGTCTAAGAATTTGCGCCAGCCTCTTTTGTCGTGCGCTTGCTGGCGCCAGTTGGAAACTCCAAGCGTTGTCAGGTTATCCAATGCCTGGTCTTCCTCGTCTGCGTTGGCCACCGCTGGGTACCGAATCCAATATCTTTTTCGCTGGAGCTTCGTCGTTCATTCTCTCAACATGACTTAGCCAGCAAAGCCGCTCTATTTTAATACGCTTGACTATATCGATGTCGGCATATAGCTTATACAACTCGTGGTTCCATTGTATTCGGTACTCGCTGCTCAACGTCCAGGTTTGTGATGCGTATAGTAGGACGGGCATGATTATTGACTTATAGAGCGTCAGTTTTGTTCGTCGAGAGAGAGCTCTGCTTCTCAATTGCCTACTGAGCCCAAAGTAACACCTGTTGGCAAGAGTTATTCTTCGTTTAATCTCAATACTGATATCGTTAAAGGGGTTAATGCTGGATCCCAGGTAAAAAAGTCCTTCACTACCTCAAAGGAGGTGTTGTCAACAGTGACGTGTTTCCAAGACGCTGGGACTGTTTGTTTGTTGACACAACATACTTCGTTTTATCTGCGTTCACTGCAAGACCCATTCGACTCAACTCTTTTTCTAGCCTGGAGAGTGCTGCACTGACTTCGCGCGTATTTTGGCCAATGATGTCAATATCATCAGCATACGCTAGCAGCATAACACTCTTATAGAAAATTGTGCCGCTGCGTCTCAGGTCAGCAGCTCGGATGATCTTCTCCATGACTATATTAAAGAAGTCGCACGATAAGGAATCACCTTGTCTGAAACCTCGCAGGAATACCAAATACAGACATGATGGAGTAGAGGTGACTCCTTATTGGACTGTCGAAGGCGGCTTTGAAATCGACAAAGAGATGGAGTGTGTCGATTTGTTTTTCGAGGGTCTTTTCCAAGATTTGTCGGAGCGTGAAGATCTGGTCGATGGTGGACTTTCCAGGTCTGAAACCACACTGATAAGGTCCAATCAGTTGGTTAACGATGGGCTTCAGTCTTTCACACAATACGCTCGACAGGACCTTATATGCGATATTTAGAAGGCTAATCCCACGGTTGTTGGCGCAAATGGTGGGATCGCCTTTCTTGTGGATTGGGCAGAGCACACTGAGGTTCCAATCATCTGGAAAGCATTCTTCCGACCATATTCTGCATAGAAGTCTGTGAATGCATTTAAACAGAGCTTCGCCACCGGTCTTAAACAGCTCAGCCGGTAGGCTATCGGCTCCTGCGGCTTTGTTGTTTTTAAGCCGAGCTATAGCTGTTAAGACCTCGTTATAGTCGGGCAGCGGAACTTCAACGCTGTCATCTATAATTGGGGTTTCCGGGATATCATCTCCACTGGCGGGATTGTTGTCAGCGTTGCCATTTAGAAGACTAGAGAAGTGTTCCCTCCATAACACTAGTTTACTCTGGATATCTGTCACTAGATTCCCATTCTCATCCTTGCAGGAGGCTGAACTTTCCGACTGTAGGACCAAATATGTTTTCCTTACCCACCTTGGCGTTGAAGTCACCAAGCACGATTTTTAAGTCATGACGGGGGCAGCGCTCGTATGCGTCTTCAAGGCGCTCGTAAAAACTTTCTTTGGTCTCATCATCTTTTTCTTCTGTCGGAGCGTGCGCACATATCAGGCTTATGTTAAAAAATTTTGCCTTGAAGCGGATTATGGCAATCGTTCGTTCACAGGAGTGAATCGCAGGATATGATGCCGTATTCTCCTGCCAACTACAAATCCGCATCCAAACTCGTGCTTCTCCGCATGGCCGCTGTAGTAGATATCACAGGATGCTTGCCGTAAGCAACCCTGTCCCTTCCATCGCATTTCTTGGATTGCAGTGATATCAGCATTATATCTGTGTCGACAAGGAATAACCGCTAAAGTCGAGTTAGGACAAAGTGAGGTTGTTATTTTCATTGCGTTTTTTCGCAAAGAATTACACTAGTACGCAAATTTTAATGGTTGAACCTTGAAAATTAAATGTTTGAGGCCATCAAATCTAAACAGCAAAAGTCAGGGTACCCTTATATAAGGCAGCTATCCTTATTTTAAAAATGCTCTTCTGAAATTTTGAAAATGAGTTTAGTTGTTATTCCTTGTCGACACAGATATCTTTCCAAGATATCAATCAGTTGGATAGAGGCACCATCCCAATTTAGGGTTCGGACATTCCAGGTGCATATCCGTAAATCATTATCAGTTTTTCGTTTGCGGTAGTCGTCATCAGATTTGGGGATCATTCTTTTATTCATTCTTAAACTTTTCATTGAAATTTTTTTATTACATGGTGCGCTTCAAACCCAACGCACAACCTTTGCTTGATGGCCAAAGGAAGCCCGCCGCTCTGATTCGACGCCAAAGTATATCGGTATGATAGTTTTCTGACGTTTCCAGGAGACACCACGCGGAGGTTTGAGTCGACTTGAGACGATTTCGACATGGATAATGCTGGCCTCGCCAAGTTGAGGCAGTCAGACACGTTGCCATGTGAAGATCGCCCCCTTATCTCCCAGCTTCTATATATAGGTTTCAATAATAGGGTTGTATGGAAGGTGGGCGTGTTAGTAGGTGGATGACATCCATTTTTCTAACACACTTGAGTTTTGTCATAGACTAAATACCGAATTAAAGTTTTGTAGCGTAAATATTCGTTTCTTTATGGAGTTTTCATTATTGGGGTTGTATGGGAGGTAGGCGTGGATTTCATCCGATTCTCGAACTTGATCTTAGTTTTTTGGAAAACAGCTTAAATATCGAATTTCAGCACGATAGCTTCAAAATTACGGCTGTAATCGTGTCCACAGACAGACGGACAGACAGACGGATATGGCTAAATCAACTCAGGTGGTGATGCTGATCAAGAATATATATACTTTTCTGTACCTACCACGCCTACTTATGGGCGTTACACACGTCGTGACAAAATTAATATACCCCTTACGCAGTACGCGTGGGGGTATAAATATAGTACAGAAACAATAGTGAAGAAAGTGTGAATAAACTTAGGAGTAGAAAAATAGGTTAAAACAGATTGCCTGAAAAGTCCTCTCCCAGTGATCTTCCTTAGTCTTCGGGACAAAGCATTCCATAGCCTGATGGCATTGATGAAAAATAGGAGAAGAGTATAACAAATTATGCCGCGGAACTATCAATACATACTTCTTCTCGACAAACAAAACTGAAGTTTTTCATGAAGATAGTAAGGTGTTTTTTCGTGAATTAACTTATGAAGGAAAATACAGTTTCTAGCATTGAGAAAACTACTTAAGTCACATCCAAGAATTGCATTACGGAAACAGGACAGGCGATCAAACTTTCGTAAGCCATATACGTAACGTGTTGCGTAGTTATAAGCGATTTGTACTTACTACTGAGGTCTTCATTCATTCTGCAGCATAGATCATCAATGAGCCCAATTCGACGAGATAAGTACAACTGAATATCATACGCATATGCATGAACGGATGCATGATTGCAACGGAAAAAATGTCATTAATGAATAATGAGAATAGAAGAGGACCAAGTATAGATCCTTGTGGAACACCACTTAAAACCGATTTAATCTCTGAGCACAATGGGCCAACTTTTACTTTCTTGGGCCTATTACACAAATAACTAAACATAAGATTGACAGAACTATCACGAAAACCAAATAGACTCTTAAGTTTATGACACAAATACTGGTGATTAACTGGGAGAACAATAGCAACTTTCCATAAGTCAGGGAATGATGAAGATATAAAGCAGGTATTAATTATATGCGTTAGAGGACTAATTATGTGTGGCAATATTAATTTAATAAATTTTATTGGAATGCCATCTTCACCGATTGCATTTGATTTTATTTGCATAACACAATTACCAGCATCAAGTTCAAATGCCTGAGAGAATTCAAAGACTTGTTGCATATTCTGACTGCAAAAAGGAGCAATTCTGTTAGAGAAACAGCATTATCAACAAAGAAATTATTGAGAATATCTGGATCTATTTGGCATTCATTCGTTTTATTACAAATACCAAGTTTTTTGATGTGAATGAATCGTCTGAATCATCTGAATCATCATCACATTCATTCGTAATAAATATAATCGTCAGATATACGCATATTTAAGAATTCAATTCCAGATCCACTAGAACGACTAACAATACGAGCACAAAGATAATTTTTACAATAAATTGCTACACCTCCATCTTTTTTCCCAGAGCGGTCATTTTAAAAAAGCTTATAACTATTTATATCACATATCGTATCACTAATTTCATTACAAAGCCATGTCTCCGAAACGCATATAATATCAACTAAAGAGCATTCAAAGATATATTTAATGTAGTCTAATTTAGCCATGTTTAGGCTACAAGCATTAAAATAAACCACATTGAGGCCCCTATGCTGTTTGCAAAGTACATTTATTAAAGTTTTCAGATTTTCATCAACACCAATAGGTGGATTACTAGAGCCAGACATATGAGATACAAAAAAGAGAGTACATTTTAGGCAAAAAAGAAAAAGAAAGTAAGAGTAACGAAATTGATAGAAAGAGTTAAGAAGAAAATAAAATACTTGTAACAATAATCATATCTAAAAACACTAACATATAAAATACAAATTAAACTGCCTTCTGCCATGTTATCCGAACTTGACTTCTGAAAAAAAGCATGCAGCTCATCCATACTATTGACAACAACAGCATCAGCATTTTTAAAAGTCCTAACATTGACCGAGCCACGAAACGTAAAAGCATTAAAAATCATATTTTTACGCTTTAGAGCAACGCAGCTTGCAAGAGTTTTCGATTCTCTGTATTTATGCTTTCATGTAAGAAGATGTTGCAATCAGAGTCTAATCCAGCATCTCTTAAATTGACTGCTGATTTATGTGTTCGACGAAATGCCCCAAACGCTTTGAGCACTCTATTTCTGTCGAAAGACGAGAAATATTTAACGATCACAAGGGAGTTTAGATAGCCTTGTTTTGCCTTGACTCGCAAAATGTCTTTGATAGGTGGAGGCTGAAAACCGACATAATGGCAAATGCGATTAAAAATGCTCTTAAGATTTTCATCAATAACAATCCAAATAATACTGCATCAGAAGAGAAGTCGGCAATGTTGTTGTTGTTGTTCATATAACTGCTGCTGTTTTTGCTGGTCAGCTTATCTTTTAGTTGCTCCAAATCATCACACCGAAGAGTTAATGCAGTTAATTGGCTTTCCAGCAAGAGCATTTTTTTTCAATCTCGCTGTATACAGAAATGAGCGCACCGTTGATTAATTCAGCTCAAAAATCACGTCAAAAGCAGAAAGAAAAGCAGAGCGATGATGGCAGTAGAGATAGAGAGTGTGTGCAGCAAAGATGAGACGAGTAGAAACCAGCAGAGTGATGATAGCAGTAGAGGTGGTGAGTGTGTGCAGCAAAGATGAGACGAGCAGAAACCAGACGACAAAAACACAAGGATGGAAGACAAAGCTCGAAAATTTGAACCAGTTATCAGTTCGTATTAGACGAAGGAGGTTGACGAAAGTATATATTGTTTCTTAGGGGGTTAACGAATCGGTTTATCTGATTTTATGTACGAAAATACAAGTTAATCATCGCAGAAGTTTTCTTACTCTCATAAAAACTTTCTTTTGTTTAGGTTTAACTATTGTTTGTGAAGCTGCCTTTTCACAAAACTCATGAGGTGTGACCTGCACAGACCATAACAAAAGGTGGCATTTATGCACAGAGATAAGAAATTTCGCTTTGTTGATAAGAAAGAGAATAACAAATAATATAATTCACGTGCCAGCTATGTTAATCTTCTTAGTATAATATATATAACACCAGGATATCGGTAAATCTAAAAAAAAAATGAATAGAAATTTATACCAAATGTCCTCTGATTTGGTCTCGTATTTTTCTCTCGTTTGATTAGCCCAAATGCACTTATCGCTTCTTCCACTACACTCTCAAATGTTCCTGTTTTAATGCTTAGCATATATATTCTCAGAGTTGAATCCTGCAGACCAACTCTGAAAGTTGTAATCACAGTTTTATTGAATTCACTGAAAAGTGCGGACACTTCGTCTTTGTATTCGTTATTAATTATATCTTCTGCTGTTGTTTTTAGAGCACTTAACCGTCTTGCATATTTTCGTATTTCTTCACCAGGTTGTTGTAATGTCTTCTGTATTTCCTGCCATACTACATCTAATTCTTTTTGTTCCAAATACGTTTTCTTTATAAGTATAAATAATTCATTTAGATTATTAAATTGTCTTGGTCTTACTAATTTGAAAATATCTCCATAAAGTCTTAGTTTCACATATTGAATAAATTTTTCTAAATTCGTTTCTCCTACCCCTTTGAAAGCTAATTCTGTTCCAAGTATAAACTTATATACTTCCTCGTGTAGCTCACCGGAATCTGCTCCTGAAAGTAGAGGCACAAGCTCCGATACTATTTTCGCTATCTCGCATATGTTCATTCTGAATTTTTTTTTTTTATTATGATTTCATTATCTTTTCGTTGTCTTTAAAATTTTTCTGTGTTCTACAACAATTCTCGCCTTATAACATAATTTCTCTAGGAATCTAATTCTGTAATCTAATCTACAAATTTTTATGTTTTACTGGGATTACACCTTTTTAATTATATTCTGGAGGGTCCGGTCAACTACAAGGAATTGGCTACGGGATCGCAGAATCTTTGGGAAGTTATAATTATTTATTTTTTTGAACACGGGTAACCGAGTTCGAATCACTATCCTTTTTTAAAATAGACTTCCCTTTTTTAAAAAGGACTACCGTCTGCGCCATAATATTGTGTGGCATTCTCCGTCGAACCCACACAACTCTATTGTGTAACGTCGTTATATTACGTGTTACATCATTGTATGTATACTCACCAAATAATGTTTTTCTGCGCTGGTGGTATCTGAAAGTTTAATTTAAAGTACACTTCTTTATTGTTTAATTACCACTCTTCTTTATTTATTAATTTTACTCATATATATCACAGTTTTGAATCTTAAAATCTACTTGGTCTCAATATCATTATCTTAACTTCCGTAATGAAACTTAATGACAATTAATGTTTACCGTACCGTAATGACAATTACAAAATAGTTACATATATACAATTAACCTAGACATTAGCCTAGACATTTTTGCTAAACAACATACAAATATACATACTCCTTATTTTAAATATACAAACAAACATATTAAAAATATACATGCTTTGTTTACTTCCGCAATATAATTTATAAGCTATAGTAACAGAAACTCAGCTCATGTAGCTGGCCCGTGCTTACTTTCTATTTTAAGCTGACCGTTGCACTTTTAAATTGTTCGGTGCTTGACCGTAAACTTGAATTGGT
This sequence comes from Tetanocera ferruginea, assembly GCA_958299015.1. NCBI lineage: Eukaryota > Metazoa > Arthropoda > Insecta > Diptera > Sciomyzidae > Tetanocera > Tetanocera ferruginea. Next base: position 59,365,412 of record OY282641.1, read on the forward strand.
AAGCATTGCAAAAACGCTGATCGCTTCACTTATTATTGAGACAGATCAGTGTTTATATTTTATAATATGAAAACCAAGTAAACGTCGCTTGTGACGATTGAGTCACAACACATTGCTTTTTTCTGCTGATGCTGCTAATGCTGTTGCTGCTGTTGTTGCGCCGCTCGCTGCCTCTCACGCTTTCGCTACTGCTGAAGCTCATGCTGGTGTTATTGGTCTAAATTCTCTTGAGCAAGAGATACATTATGCTAATGATGACTGGACAATGGTTCATAATAATAAAAAAACAATTAATAGTTCTAAAATTGTAGTTGGTCTTAATGAGAGTTTTGAGCTTGATGTTGCTATGAAGAAAAAATTTGTGCATCTATCGTCGTGTAAGCCTAATGTCACTGAAGAAAACATTATTTTCTATGTGCTTAATCATTTTACTATTGCAAGAAATCATTAAACATGCCGTAAACTTGTAAAGAGGGATGCTATTCTGGAAAATTTTGAAAGCTTAAATTTTTAACGTGGTGTATCTGAAAGGTTCTATAACATTATTCTAAACACAACTCTGTGGCAGCGAGATATTGTTGTTCGGTCGTTTATAAATTTTCAAAACGAAGGCAGAAGGCCACAAGAGACTTAGATGCACCTGCTGTTAGCAGAAAACTTGAAAATTTATTTTCAAAATATGTCTGGAACGCGAAGTAAATAAAGCATCTTTAATTTCACATCTGATGTCGCCTTTGATGTATTTATTTTTGTTGAAACCTGACTAAACATAAATTTTTTCAATGGAGAATTTTTCGATAACAACTTGTTTCAAGTTTATCGTATAGATTGAGATTCTGTGAAGACTGGACTTACTCGTGTTGGCGGCGTACTTATTGCCGTAAAGAGATTACTTTGTTCCTCGTAGCATATTCTTCAAAATGCTGATTCGTTGCTTGACAACTTTGTGCTGTTTTGACTGGACCTTACGGTGCTCTCTATTTGTGTGTATCCTATATTCCACCGTCGAGCCCTGATCATATATACGCAGAACATGTGGACAACATCCTAGCTCTTCATGCTTCGATTGGTGCAAACTGTTATTTATCCGTTTTGGGTGATTTTAACCTCAACAATATTTCTTGGACACATCTCGCAAGTGAACTAACTCCTATTGTTGGAGCTATTACTATTGAATTATTATTTTCCCTATTAAAACTTTAATTACTTTCAGTTCTATTTTATTTTCGTTACTATCACTGTTAACACTACCATTCTTAGTTTGACATGTTGCTTTAATTTTAATCCACAAAAAAAACTAAGAAGTCTAAAAAAAAGAACAAGAAGAGGTTAGATTTTTTGGATCGAAAAGCAACGTGGCTTATAACATTGTCTTAATTAGTATTCTGTAAAATCAATAAAATTAGTTTTATAATCATACAACGTGTGTTTTGCATATCTTGCTCAAAGCAATTTTCGGTTCATCATAAACACAAAGATTTCTATCTATCTGTTTGTGGTTTGACTATCGTCCTCGAACGAACACCTATGAACATCAACAAATCATATGATATGTATCTAATCGATAGTCTGCTTAGTATCGAACTAGTACAAATTAATTCATTTTTTAATGCTCTAAATAGAATTTTAGATCTAATTTTCTTATCAAATAGTATTAATTGTGAATTGTCTGATTGCTTGTATCCGAGTTGTCCGTCTGATATGCATCATATTCCACTCATTCTTAAAATTAATTTCTATGATTTTTTTTTTAATGGAAAAAATGCTGCAACTTGTTTTGATTTTTTTAAAGATCGAGTAGCTCGTGTCTGTGAAAACAATATTCCACGCTTACCTAGGAAACCCTATAAACTACCTGCGCAAGCAACATCTTAAATTATTTAAGTTCACCAACGATGCTGAACATAAGTCTAAATATTTAGATTTTGGGAGAGTGTTTTATTTTTTAAATAAATTCTTATACAAGCAGTATATTATAGGTTTTGATGTTAATATTAAATCGAATCCTTAATATTCTTGGAATTTTATTGAATCAAAAAAGGTTGCTCAAATATTCCAATGGCTATGAACTTGAATGGTGTATCGTCATTTTTCATTAACGATACTGTGACCCTTTTTGCTGACTTTTTTAGTGCTAATTATGCTACCGCTAAGAGTGAGAATAACGCTTCTTAAGCCTGGTTTTCACTATGTCAGTTTCAATGGTCAGTTGTTGTCAGTCACATGAAAAATGCCAACACGTTGTAATTTTTTTTTGTTTGACAATGCCGAAAAATAGGAAAAACTGATCTCTTCACATGTTGTTATTTTGGGTCAATTTTGTTGTTTATATTTAATTACACTGTGTGTAATTTTTTAAGTCACGGCAAAATAACCATATACGGACACCACTACGTGATAAAAGACTAAAAAAAAAAGACCCGTGTCTCCCAATTTTCCCCAAAGTCATGCACTTTTTGTTTTATGGGCCACGCCTACCTCCCATACAACACAAATAATGAAAACTCTATAAAGAGGCTAATATCAAAGTTACAAAACTGAAACTCGGTATTTGTGTGTTCTATGTCAAAACTTAAGTGTGTTAGAAAAATGGGCGTTATCCACCCACTAACACGCCCACCTCCCATACAACCCCAAAATTTAAAACTCTATAAAGAGACTAATATTAAAGTAACAAAACTGAAACTCGGTATTTGTGTGTTCTATGTCAAAACTTAAGTGTGTTAGAAAAATGGGCGTTATCCACCCACTAACACGCCCACCTCCCATACAACCCCAAAATTTAAAACTCTATAAAGAGACTAATATTAAAGTAACAAAACTGAAACTCGGTATTTGTGTGTTCTATGTCAAAACTTAGGTGTGTTAGAAAAATGGGTGTTATCCACCTACTAACACTCCCACCTCCCATACAACCCCAAAATTGAAAACTCTATAAAGAGACTAATATTAAAGTTACAAAACTGAAACTCGGTATTTGTGTGTTCTATGTCAAAACTTAGGTGTGTTAGAAAAATGGGTGTTATCCACCCACTAACACTCCCACCTCCCATACAACCCCAAAATTGAAAACTCTATAAAGAGACTAATATTAAAGTTACAAAACTGAAACTCGGTATTTGTGTGTTCTATGTCAAAACTTAGGTGTGTTAGAAAAATGGGCGTCATCCACCCACTAACACGCCCACCTCCTATACAACCCCAAAATTTAATATCACAGTGCAACACCAAAAAAAATAACCATATACGGACACCACTACGTTATAAAAGACTAAAAAAAAAAAGACCCGTGTCTCCCAATTTTCGCCAAAGTCATGCACTTTTTGTTTTATGGGCCCCCAAAGATTTGGGGCCTCGGTATCATTTTCGTAAAAATGTGATCATTTTCACAGGCTCATATCTTGTAAACCGTTCAGAATTTCGATTTACTCTCAGAGGCAAAGTTGTAGCTCTTGTCATAAGGAACAAAAATTGCCAACATATAAATTCGATTTTTTTTTACCTTTTTTCCCGTGTTCAGGTCCATAGGTAGCAAACCGTTCAAAATTCAAGGAAACAATCAAATACAAAAATGTACCTAAGATCTCAATAAACAAATTTCTAAAACATATAAACTTCCTAGAGATGATTCTTAACACCGTTTTTTAATTTCATTTGTTTTTGATTTACTTCAACATTGAGTTACTATGCTATCTATTACAAAAATATTAAAAAACTAGTAAGGTATATCTTCGACTTGGCCGAAGTTAAAATACCCCCACGACTGATTCTTAAGGGTTAAATAATCTTAAATTAGAGAGCTTTTTGTATGAGATTTTAGAAAATTTTGTTAGTTTTATGTGTCTAAAATACAAACATATCAAATTGTTTTTCTGAAGCATAAATATAAGCCTTTTTATAAAATATTAAATTTTGGGGTTGTATAGGAGGTGGGCGTGTTAGTGGGTGGATGACGTCCATTTTTCTAACACACCTAAGTTTTGACATAGAACACACAAATACCGAGTTTCAGTTTTGTTACTTTAATATTAGTCTCTTTATAGAGTTTTCAATTTTGGGGTTGTATGGGAGGTGGGAGTGTTAGTGGGTGGATAACACCCATTTTTCTAACACACCTAAGTTTTGACATAGAACACACAAATACCGAATTTCAGTTTTGTAACTTTAATATTAGTCTCTTTATAGAGTTTTCAATTTTGGGGTTGTATGGGAGGTGGGAGTGTTAGTGGGTGGATAACACCCATTTTTCTAACACACCTAAGTTTTGACATAGAACACACAAATACCGAGTTTCAGTTTTGTTACTTTAATATTAGTCTCTTTATAGAGTTTTAAATTTTGGGGTTGTATGGGAGGTGGGCGTGTAAGTGGGTGGATAACGCCCATTTTTCTAACACACTTAAGTTTTGACATAGAACACACAAATACCGAGTTTCAGTTTTGTAACTTTGATATTAGCCTCTTTATAGAGTTTTCATTATTTGTGTTGTATGGGAGGTAGGCGTGGCCCATAAAACAAAAAGTGCATGACTTTGGGGAAAATTGGGAGACACGGGTCTTTTTTTTTTAGTCTTTTATCACGTAGTGGTGTCCGTATATGGTTATTTTTTTTGGTGTTGCACTGTGTTATTTAAGGAGGTTTTTGACCAATGCTTTTTTATTGCAATTTTTATATTAAAAACAAAAATTCAATATTTTCCCGACGTTTCGTCAATAATTTGTTGATATCTTCATTTTGTTGTTTATATTTAATTATATAAGGAGGTTTTTGACCAGTGCTTTTTTATTGCAATTTTTATATTAAAAACAAAAATTCAATATTTTCCCGACGTTTCGTCAATAATTTGTTGACATCTTCAGGGGATTATTTAATTCAATCTTATAACACAATAAAATTATTATTTCACTAACAATTAACAATAAAAACATAAAAACACCTACTTAATATTTTAAATCACATTCTAACTTAAACTTTTAAACTTAGTACTATGACTAATGTCCGTCCAATGCTGCTGCATAATTGTTGTTGATATTGTCAGTGTCTGCTTTAAAATTTATTGCTTTGTTCCCTTTTTGTTGTATTCTTAAGCTTTCTAATGTCAGTCTTTTGTTTGTTTTGTTTTCAACGTCCAAAATTTTAACTAAATCAAAATCAGCTGTATGGCCTGTAATTGTTATATGCTGAGCTAAAGCTGTTGTTGTTTTCTTGTTTCTGAAGTCTAGCTTATGTTCTGTCATTCTTGTTTTTAGCGCTCTTTTTGTTGTGCCTATGTATATTTTGTCACAGCTTTCATGTTCGTTGCCTTTGCATCGTACTTCGTACACAACGTTGTTTTTGTCTTCGTTCTTAATTTTTGTTTGTGTTCTAGTAAATATTTTGTTTAATGTCGCATTCGATCTGTGTGTAAAAATTGTTTTGTCCGCTCTCATCATTTTGCGTATGTGTGTGTTGCTTGTTAGGTTTGGTATGTATGTGATGCCGTAGTACTTTACGTTTTCTTGATTGGAGTTGCTAGATTGTTCTATGTGTTTTGTTTTTTGTGGGATTTGATTGTTTTTTGAAATTCTGGTTCTTATGAGGGAATTCGTGAGATGATTTGGAAAGTCATTGTTGTACAGTATTGTTTTAATTTTCCGAATGTTTTTGTCCAGAAATTGTGCGTCGGTTAATGTGAACATTTTATTAATTTAGTTTGTCGCGGTGTTGATTTTTTGTTGCATTGGTTGTGTGGAATGAAAATTTATTAATCTGCCTGAAGCAGTTGTTTTTGTGAACCATTCGAATGTTATTTTGTCATTTATTCTGTGTAATTTGATGTCCAGATAAGAAATGTTTTGGTTTTCTTCCATTTCAGAGGTGAATTGTATATTTTTGTGGTAGCTGTTAAGTGTTTTAAGTATGGTGTCCAAGTCTTTCTTATTTATTATGGCTAAAATGTCATCTACATATTTGCATACAAAGGGTATATTTGTTCCATTGTTTCTTAGAGTCTCTATAGCGTCGTCAAGTAAATTGTCAAGAATTATGTCTGCTATTGTTGGTGCTAAGGGATTGCCCATAGGCATACCATATATTTGATGGTATACTAAGTTGTCAAATATGAAATAATTATTGTCTTTAAGGCAGAATTCTAAAATTTTTAGAAATTGTTGTCGGGGAATTTTTGTCAAATTTTTGATTTTTTCCCACTGGTTCATGATGTTCTTTATCGCAAGATGTGTCGGTATGTTGGTGAATAGAGACACCACATCTAAGGACACTAAAATCTTCACATGTTTATAGCAAAAATTGCAAAAAAAATGTTATTTATGTGATTTTTTAAACTTTTAAATTTCATGTCAAACAAAAAATTACTAAGTGAAAACCAAGCATTAGGCAAATGTTGATTCTTTTTTGAATTTTGGACACCTAATACTCTCAGAGTTATATGGTCTAGAATCTTTAAGTCTTGCAAAAAACTCTGTTAAGGCTGACATCGACGGGTTTTCCCCTACCGTCTTACTACATTGTGCTCAAGCTTTATCTGTTCCATTGTGCCATATTTTTAATATGTCTTTGACATCCGGTATATTCTTGGACATTTGGAAAATTGCGCATATTACTGCAGTTTTTAAATCTGGATCAAAAAATTATATTTCTAAACATCGACCAATTTCAAAGCTGTCTAATATCTCTTAGATTTTTTAGAGAACCATTAAGAACAAAATATTTTTTGTGTTGAAAATCATGTTTGTCCTGAACAGCATGGTTTTATTTCTGGTCGCTCTACAGTTACCAATTTAACAACTTTTACTGAGTACTGCATATCTTCGTTTGAACTTGGCTGTCAAGTGAATACCATTTACACTGACTTTTCTAAAGCGTTTGACAAGGTTTGCCATAATATTTTGATTGCTTAACTCTTTAAAATGGAATTTCATTCAACTTTCTTAGATTGGATTAAATCTTACTTAAGTGACAGATCTTGCTATATGTCTACAAATAATATTAATTCCTATAATTTCCAGGGATCTTCGGGTGTACAGCCAGGCAGTATATTGGGCTGCCTTTTGTTCATATTATATATTAATGATATAAATAAAATATTCTTCATTTCAAAGTTTTTGCTCATCAGCATAAGACCTTAAAATATTTAAAAGGGTTAATAGCATCTCTGATGCTATTGCATTACAATCTGAATTAGATAATTTTCAACACTGGAGTGAAATAAACGCTGTTCCATTAAATATTGCTAAATGCTTCCTCATTACCTTCTCTAAATGCAATAGTTTCCTTGAGAATTCTTTCTTTATTTCCGATATACCTCTCAAGTCCGTTAAATCTATAAAAGATCTTGGTGTCATATTTGACGTAAAGTTCAGTTTTAATGAACATATTAATTTTATTGTTCCAAAAGCTTACTCTTTTCTAGCTTTTATACGGAGAAATAGCTCCGAGTTTTCTGACCCTCACACTGTTAAGTCTCTCTTAAATGCCTTTGTACGTTCTAGGCTTGAATATGCTTCTTAATTTGGTATCCGCATCATGCCGTGCATACGATTTGATTGGATACGATTTTCAAAAACGATTCACAAAGCTCTTCGTTCGTTATATCGTGAGGATTTGCTTTCATATAATGTAAGATGTTTGTTTTTAGGCATAAAAAAGGAAATTTCATTCTCTCATTGTAATTTATGAAATTATATCGGGAGGCATTGATAGTGTTTATCTTATATCATTTATAAATTTCAATATACCTTCAAGACAGTTGCGGCGTATTAAATTATTTTATATTCAATTGCATAGGTCTAATTATGCGTGTAATGAACCATTGCAAAGAGCTCTATCTTTATATAATGAGCTATCGCTTCGAGTTTTGTTTGATTTCTCCATGTCATAAAGTTTTTTAAATCATTGTTAAATGGCTTATTTTTAGTTTAGTTCTATTATATTTATATTATATTATTATATAAACTTTATAGCTTGTGCCACTGCAACTGCTTGAGCTTCCTTTGCATTAGCTTTGATTTTATTAAAGCACTTATCATGTGAATGTCCCTTTTTCCGACAAAATTAACACCGCACTTGAACATTCTCTTTGGTCTCAGCCGTGGTGAACACAGACTTGCTTCGCTCAGATATATTTTGCTCAGCTTCTCGTGCGTCAGCCAATAGATCATCAAAAGATTTGATTCTATGCCGTAATACTTGGTCACGAATTGTTGTATGCAGCATACCAAACAATAAATCAATTTGCCCACCTTCTTCTGGAACTTTAGATAGTTGCGCAAATAAAGATCTCGTTTTGCGAATAAAACTATCGGTAGACTCACATTTTTGTTGCTTACCTTCAATAATCTCCGCGTAGATTCTCCATGACGGTTTCGGAGGCGAAAATGACTCTTGAAGCATCCTTATGACGTCAGCAAAGCTCTTAGCATTGGCCTTTACACCCGACCACCACTCTGCAGCATCACCTTCTAGCAACATTGGCATTACCTTGATAGCATCCTCATCACCGATCTTTTCTACGCTTTTAAAAGTAAATATCGCAGAAATAAACTCATCGACACGTGCTGGATTTCGTTCACCATTGTAACGTGCCGTACAACTGCTAAATGTTCCACTTCTCTCGTTACTCTTGGCCATAGAGTGTATGGTTGTATAATACTCTGTATTAAACGCTCGAACTGTTGTGTCGAAATAGTCACCATAGTTTCTTTTTCCGCTAAGCGTGGACTTCGTAGACGTGTGTTGGTGTTTTGCAAATTTTTGCCACGATGTTTTTACATAAAAATATTTTTTTGTACTTTGTTTCGTGCCCCACGTTGGGCGCCAATTGTAGAAAAGAGTTTTTTTGTGGTAGTGTTTTATTGAAACAAGTTTTATTTTAAACAATTTAAGTGTATTTAAAAAACAAAAAGCTTAAACAAATGAAAGTAAAGAACTTTAAGTGTGAGCGCTCGGTGGCATTAACAAAATTGAAATAACATCAAACAACTAAGCATTCACTGCATGCGACCAGCTTATCGCTGCTCAACAGGCAATTGAAGCTCAATTGGATTTTAAAAGGTAAATGCTATTATTCAATACGGCCAGCTTATCACTGTCCAAAATTGGATACCAACCTTTGCCACCGATCGATCACACAGAATGAATAGAAATTTAATAATGCTCTGACTTTTATAGACTGTAAACAAACGAGCAAAGAAGAACTTTTTAAGGGTTGAAACCATGGTATTATGATTTACAATGTGTCTGACTGAAACAACTATTACTTGTGGGTATTCCACTTGTATATGTATATTTATAAGTATTTATAAGTAATAAAAACTATATTAGAACGTTACAAATTAGAATTTCATTACTACGAGCACGCTGCTAAGCAAAAAGAAGAATGATAGCCAAACTTCAAAACAATAGTGAGGTTAGATACGAAGTGCACAGTGGTAACCTTGCAGGTTTTCACAACTAGGTGGATGGTGCATCCCTACACGGCTCCCCTCCGAGTGAAGCGATTAACTGTTGACCGCTTGCAGTTGGCGCCTGTCTTCGACGTTCATATGTACGGAGCTGCGTAGGTGGTGGGCGCAGTAGACATCTATCCGTTGAAATTCGTGGAGAGTTGTTGACAATATCGTCTGTAGCAAGATGGGCAGGTTTCAATCGTTGAATGCTTGCGTTTGTGTGTCTTCCATTTGCAAGAATGGTGAAGATGCGGTCATTTATCCTTTTAAGCACTAAGTGCGGTCCAGAATAAGGTTGCTGCAGTCGGCGTTTTACAGTATCTACTCTCAAAAAGACGTGTGAACAGGTGAAAAGGTCCTTATGGCAGAATATCTTCTGGCGAAACTTGTGGGCTGCAGGTGCTGGTTTGATGCTTCGCATATGAAGACGAAAATCTTCCAGAAAGAAATTTGGATCTTCAGGCGGATCTTCGTGTGTGAAAAATTCGCCAGGTATTCTTAAGGTAGCGCCGTACAGAAATTTAGCCGGTGAAGCTTTGATGTCTTCTTTGTAGCAGGTTCTGAGTCCGAGCAGCACTGTAGGCAGTACCCGTGTCCACTGCTGTGTTTGGTGACACATAATAGCAGCTTTGAGGGTACGGTGCCATCTTTCAACTAGTCCATGTGCTTTAGGGTGGAAGGCGGTGGTGCGAGAAAGAGATGTAAACAGTGCGCTCTCAAATTGGGATCCTTGATCGGTGGTGATAAATTTTGGGCTCCCAAAACGGGCGATCCAATTGCTATAGAAAGTGTTGGCCACGGTTTCAGCAGTTATATCTTTGATGGGAATAGCTTCTGGCCATCGTGTAAAACGGTCCACCATTGTCATGCAATAATTGTATCCGTTGGACTCTACCATCGGTCCTACCAGATCAATATGAACGTGATTAAACCTGTGATCTGGGTCGCTAAACGCAGCGTGCTGTGTGTGCATGTGTCGACCGATTTTTGAGCGTTGACAAGGTTCACAATCCCGGAACCATCGTGTGATGTCTTTGTTCATAGACGGCCCTCATTGAGAGATGAGGGTGTTTGTAGCGCGACCACTGGGATGTGCTAAGTTGTGGAAAGTTTCAAAAATTGTTCTCCGAAATTCTTGTGGCACAAATGGTCTGATGTTTGGTGTGGATACATCGCACTGTAGATCAACTTGTTGTTGCCCATAGGTAAATTTCTGAAAAAAAAGATAAGTGTTATTGTTGGGTAAAATTTGTTGTAGCTCATCATCGGTTGATTGCACACACGCAAGTTCGTCTAAATCGAGTGGCGATAGCATAGCTATTGCTTCTATGCGGGACAAGGCATCCGCGACGTTGTTTTCAGCCCCAGCGATGTACTGCAGGTTAGTCGTAAATTGACTTTTAAAGCTCAGTTGTCTGGTTTGGCGTGGTGAAGACTTATCTGCACGCTCTCAAATTGGGATCCTTGATCGGTGGTGATAAATTTTGGGCTCCCAAAACGGGCGATCCAATTGCTATTGAAAGTGTTGGCCACGGTTTCAGCAGTTATATCTTTGATGGGAATAGCTTCTGGCCATCGTGTAAAACGGTCCACCATTGTCATGCAATAATTGTATCCGTTGGACTCTACCATCGGTCCTACCAGATCAATATGAACGTGATTAAACCTGTGATCAAGGTCGCTAAACGCAGCGTGCTGTGTGTGCATGTGTCGACCGATTTTTGAGCGTTGACAAGGTTCACAATCCCGGTACCATCGTGTGATGTCTTTGTTCATAGACGGCCCTCATTGAGAGATGAGGGTGTTTGTAGCGCGACCACTGGGATGTGCTAAGTTGTGGAAAGTTTCAAAAATTGTTCTCCGAAATTCTTGTGGCACAAATGGTCTGATGTTTGGTGTGGATACATCGCACTGTAGATCAACTTGTTGTTGCCCATAGGTAAATTTCTGAAAAAAAAGATAAGTGTTATTGTTGGGTAAAATTTGTTGTAGCTCATCATCGGTTGATTGCACACACGCAAGTTCGTCTAAATCGAGTGGCGATAGCATAGCTATTGCTTCTATGCGGGACAAGGCATCCGCGACGTTGTTTTCAGCCCCAGCGATGTACTGCAGGTTAGTCGTAAATTGACTTTTAAAGCTCAGTTGTCTGGTTTGGCGTGGTGAAGACTTATCTGCACGTTGCTGGAACGCAAATATGAGCGGCTTGTGGTCAGTTCGGATGACGAAATCTCTGCCTTCAGCCCAAATTTTGAAGTACTTGATGGCTTCATACATCGCTGTCAGCTCCCTGTCATATGTGCTGTAGTTTCGTTGGGCCGGTGACATTTTGCTAGAGTAGAAACCCAGAGGACTCCTTGTGTTGTTTACGCACTGTTCTAAAACTGCACCAAAAGAAATACTGGAGGCGCCGGTGGTCAGACGGATTTTCTCATGGGGTGCTGGGTGTGAGAGCAACGTTGCGTTGGCAAGCTGTTCTTTAACGAGCGCAAAAGCAGTTTCGGTTGCTTCATCCCACGGCACTGGCTGCTTGTCGTTTTCTTTGAATCTTTAAGTAGATCGTTGAGAGGCGCTTAAGCCAGAGCTGAATCTTTGATTTGACGCCTGTAGAAATTGATTGACCCGATGACTCTTTTTAATTCTACAATCGCCTGCGGTTTTGGAAAGTTCAATATGGCTTGGATGCGATCAGACAGCGGTGGAGTAATGAGCCTTGTGGAATAATGTGGTAGCCAAGAAAATCAACCGCACATGCTCCAAAGGTACATTTGTCAGGATTGACACAGAGACCATATTGACTTAGACGCTGAAAAATTTGTCGTAGATGTCGCTTGTGTTCTTCATGATAAGAAGATGCAACAAGAAGGTCGTCAATGTAGGCGTAAACAAAATCAAACCCTGCGAGCACTTCATTTATAAAACGCTGAAATGAATGTGCTGCATTCCGCAGGCCAAAAGGCATACTCACGAATTCGAAAAGCCCAAATGGCGTGATGACGGCTGTTTTCGGTACGTCTTCTTCGGCAACGGGTATGTGATAGAACGCACATCGAATATCTATTGTTGAGAATATCTGCCTTCCACTTGCGATGTTCGCATAGTCATGAAGAAGTGAGATAGGATATCGGTCGGGTAGGGTTTGCGCATTTAGTCCGCGGTAATCCCCACACGGTCGCCAATCCCCATTTTTCTTCTTAACTAAGTGAAGAGGACTGGACCATGGGCTGCTTGAAGGCCTGATGTGACTCAAGTTTAACATCAATTGGAATTCATCTTTGGCTACCTTTAAACGCTCTGGGCAGAGTTGTCTGAAGCGCTGGGAGCAGGGTGGTCCTGTTGTTGGAATGTAATGACCAACATTATGTTTATTTGTGGTGAGTGTTCAGATGCATACATCTGACCACCTTAATTTAACTCAACGCGCAACCAAAATAATCCACAAATGTGTGTCAACACTTAAAAGTTGCTTCCAGGTGTAGACGTAGGTCGCGATGACACACTTTTGTTTTACTACTCAGTTGTGCTGTATTTGCATAGTGTTGAATATTTATGTTATTATTAGTACTTGAACCATATTTATATTTTGCTGATGCAAAATTTCACCAACAACCACTCATTAATTTCAATATCGGTAACAACTAAACCATATTTGTGCTGACGCTGAATAACAACAACAACAACTTAGTTAATATTTCGTTTTATTCTTGTTACTGTTGTAAACGTATTATAAGTAAAAATTGTATATAAGCTCTTATACTAAGCAATAGAGATCAGTAGTAATAACTCAAATCAAAATAAAACACCGTTTTTATTAACATTCATCTGTAGCAACAATTGTACACGGTTCAAGTGCCTGTGCAATTCTACAACAATCCCTTAGGTCAATATTGGTACACGCACCTGTATTGACAAACTCAACAAGGGATTCAACAGTGAGCTTGGAAGGGTTTCCAAGTATCTGTGGAAAATCCTTGAGTATGCGATGATAAATAGTGTCTGTGTTAATTGCAATAACTGCTGAAACTGCGGTCGTAGATGAAAAGACTTCCAGGGGGTGCGACACCGCCAGTAGTTGCCGAGTCTACTGGAAGCGGTTGTCGTTTCTCTGTTTGGAAATCCATGAACAAGGTTGAGTGCACTTGCTGGCTCTATCTCCAAATTTTCGGTGAGAGAAACAGACTGTGGGATTTGGAGCAGAAGCAACTGTTTTTTGTCTGCCACGGTTGATGTTATGTGAAGCATTGTTAAGCTGTGAAGATGATTCACTGTTCATGAGCTCGTCTAACTTTTGGGTGAGCTTGTCAACCTGTATTGAAAGCTCATCTACTTTCTTTATGACGTCATTGTTTGCCCCTTGTCGAGATATAGGCATCATATAACCGTTGTTTGCAGAACGCTGTATGTCAGCTATTTTGTCGGCGAGCTGTGCCAAACCGTGGTTATCAAGTCTATCTGCAGAAACTAGTGCAACTTGAATATTTTGAGGAAGGTTGTCAATCCAGAGCGTTCTTATAAACAAGTCAGAACCTGTGCCTCCGAGCCTGTGCATGTCGTTAAGCAGTTCGGATGGACGTTTGTCTCCCAGCTCCAAGCCGTAAACTAACGTTTTAAACTGGCGCTTCTGAGAAACTAAAAAATGCAACGCTTTTTTTATACATGCATACTTATCGGTAGCCGGCGACCTAGCTACGATGTGTTCGATTACTGCTAAAGTTTCTTGGTCTAGGCGAGCGACGACCGCATAATACTTGGTTGAGTCTGCAGTTATTCTGCGTGCTTCAAACTGTGCCTCCACTGAAGTGAACCACAGCTGCGCTCTTTGGTTCCAGAACGGTGGCAAATCAACACGCTCCACGCGGTCAACGACAATTGTAATCTGTTGACAAGCAGCGTTGTCTTCAATACTTGGAATATGAGCCGTATCCAGAAACAAATTCTGCTGCTCCGAGCTGTCTTCTGTGTTTGAGGCAGCATCTGATGACTTAGGCGGCGATCGTGCAAGCGGCATATTCTTTGTATTTCAAAGTTATTTACTAATTTTACGAATTGTTCTTTTAATCGGGGTCACCAATTGTGGGTATTCCACTTGTATATTTATAAGTAATAAAAACTATATTAGAACGTTACAAATTAGAATTTTATTACTACGAGCACGCTGCTAAGCAAAAAGAAGAATGATAGCCAAACTTCAAAACAATAGTGAGGTTGGATACAAAGTGCACAGTGGTAACCTTGCAGGTTTTCACAACTAGGTGGATGGTGCATCCCTACACGGCTCCCCTCCGAGTGAAGCGATTAACTGTTGACCGCTTGCAGTTGGCGCCTGTCTTCGACGTTCATATGTACGGAGCTGCGTAGGTGGTGGGCGCAGTAGACATCTATCCGTTGAAATTTGTGGAGAGTTGTTGACAATATCGTCTGTAGCAAGATGGGCAGGTTTCAATCGTTGAATCTTACGTTTGTGTGTCTTCCATTTGCAAGAATGGTGAAGATGCGGTCATTTATCCTTTTAAGCACTAAGTGCGGTCCAGAATAAGGTTGCTGCAGTCGGCGTTTTACAGTATCTACTCTCAAAAAGACGTGTGAACAGGTGAAAAGGTCCTTATGGCAGAATATCTTCTGGCGAAACTTGTGGGCTGCAGGTGCTGGTTTGATGCTTCGCATATGAAGACGAAAATCTTCCAGAAAGAAATTTGGATCTTCAGGCGGATCTTCGTGTGTGAAAAATTCGCCAGGTATTCTTAAGGTAGCGCCGTACAGAAATTTAGCCGGTGAAGCTTTGATGTCTTCTTTGTAGCAGGTTCTGAGTCCGAGCAGCACTGTAGGCAGTACCCGTGTCCACTGCTGTGTTTGGTGACACATAATAGCAGCTTTGAGGGTACGGTGCCATCTTTCAACTAGTCCATGTGCTTTAGGGTGGAAGGCGGTGGTGCGAGAAAGAGATGTAAACAGTGCGCTCTCAAATTGGGATCCTTGATCGGTGGTGATAAATTTTGGGCTCCCAAAACGGGCGATCCAATTGCTATAGAAAGTGTTGGCCACGGTTTCAGCAGTTATATCTTTGATGGGAATAGCTTCTGGCCATCGTGTAAAACGGTCCACCATTGTCATGCAATAATTGTATCCGTTGGACTCTACCATCGGTCCTACCAGATCAATATGAACGTGATTAAACCTGTGATCTGGGTCGCTAAACGCAGCGTGCTGTGTGTGCATGTGTCGACCGATTTTTGAGCGTTGACAAGGTTCACAATCCCGGAACCATCGTGTGATGTCTTTGTTCATAGACGGCCCTCATTGAGAGATGAGGGTGTTTGTAGCGCGACCACTGGGATGTGCTAAGTTGTGGAAAGTTTCAAAAATTGTTCTCCGAAATTCTTGTGGCACAAATGGTCTGATGTTTGGTGTGGATACATCGCACTGTAGATCAACTTGTTGTTGCCCATAGGTAAATTTCTGAAAAAAAAGATAAGTGTTATTGTTGGGTAAAATTTGTTGTAGCTCATCATCGGTTGATTGCACACACGCAAGTTCGTCTAAATCGAGTGGCGATAGCATAGCTATTGCTTCTATGCGGGACAAGGCATCCGCGACGTTGTTTTCAGCCCCAGCGATGTACTGCAGGTTAGTCGTAAATTGACTTTTAAAGCTCAGTTGTCTGGTTTGGCGTGGTGAAGACTTATCTGCACGCTCTCAAATTGGGATCCTTGATCGGTGGTGATAAATTTTGGGCTCCCAAAACGGGCGATCCAATTGCTATAGAAAGTGTTGGCCACGGTTTCAGCAGTTATATCTTTGATGGGAATAGCTTCTGGCCATCGTGTAAAACGGTCCACCATTGTCATGCAATAATTGTATCCGTTGGACTCTACCATCGGTCCTACCAGATCAATATGAACGTGATTAAACCTGTGATCAAGGTCGCTAAACGCAGCGTGCTGTGTGTGCATGTGTCGACCGATTTTTGAGCGTTGACAAGGTTCACAATCCCGGAACCATCGTGTGATGTCTTTGTTCATAGACGGCCCTCATTGAGAGATGAGGGTGTTTGTAGCGCGACCACTGGGATGTGCTAAGTTGTGGAAAGTTTCAAAAATTGTTCTCCGAAATTCTTGTGGCACAAATGGTCTGATGTTTGGTGTGGATACATCGCACTGTAGATCAACTTGTTGTTGCCCATAGGTAAATTTCTGAAAAAAAAGATAAGTGTTATTGTTGGGTAAAATTTGTTGTAGCTCATCATCGGTTGATTGCACACACGCAAGTTCGTCTAAATCGAGTGGCGATAGCATAGCTATTGCTTCTATGCGGGACAAGGCATCCGCGACGTTGTTTTCAGCCCCAGCGATGTACTGCAGGTTAGTCGTAAATTGACTTTTAAAGCTCAGTTGTCTGGTTTGGCGTGGTGAAGACTTATCTGCACGTTGCTGGAACGCAAATATGAGCGGCTTGTGGTCAGTTCGGATGACGAAATCTCTGCCTTCAGCCCAAATTTTGAAGTACTTGATGGCTTCATACATCGCTGTCAGCTCCCTGTCATATGTGCTGTAGTTTCGTTGGTCCGGTGACATTTTGCTAGAGTAGAAACCCAGAGGACTCCTTGTGTTGTTTACGCACTGTTCTAAAACTGCACCAAAAGAAATACTGGAGGCGCCGGTGGTCAGACGGATTTTCTCATGGGGTGCTGGGTGTGAGAGCAACGTTGCGTTGGCAAGCTGTTCTTTAACGAGCGCAAAAGCAGTTTCGGTTGCTTCATCCCACGGCACTGGCTGCTTGTCGTTTTCTTTGAATCTTTAAGTAGATCGTTGAGAGGCGCTTAAGCCAGAGCTGAATCTTTGATTTGACGCCTGTAGAAATTGATTGACCCGATGACTCTTTTTAATTCTACAATCGCCTGCGGTTTTGGAAAGTTCAATATGGCTTGGATGCGATCAGACAGCGGTGGAGTAATGAGCCTTGTGGAATAATGTGGTAGCCAAGAAAATCAACCGCACATGCTCCAAAGGTACATTTGTCAGGATTGACATAGAGACCATATTGACTTAGACGCTGAAAAATTTGTCGTAGATGTCGCTTGTGTTCTTCATGATAAGAAGATGCAACAAGAAGGTCGTCAATGTAGGCGTAAACAAAATCAAACCCTGCGAGCACTTCATTTATAAAACGCTGAAATGAATGTGCTGCATTCCGCAGGCCAAAAGGCATACTCACGAATTCGAAAAGCCCAAATGGCGTGATGACGGCTGTTTTCGGTACGTCTTCTTCGGCAACGGGTATGTGATAGAACGCACATCGAATATCTATTGTTGAGAATATCTGCCTTCCACTTGCGATGTTCGCATAGTCATGAAGAAGTGAGATAGGATATCGGTCGGGTAGGGTTTGCGCATTTAGTCCGCGGTAATCCCCACACGATCGCCAATCCCCATTTTTCTTCTTAACTAAGTGAAGAGGACTGGACCATGGGCTGCTTGAAGGCCTGATGTGACTCAAGTTTAACATCAATTGGAATTCATCTTTGGCTACCTTTAAACGCTCTGGGCAGAGTTGTCTGAAGCGCTGGGAGCAGGGTGGTCCTGTTGTTGGAATGTAATGACCAACATTATGTTTATTTGTGGTGAGTGTTCAGATGCATACATCTGACCACCTTAATTTAACTCAACGCGCAACCAAAATAATCCACAAATGTGTGTCAACACTTAAAAGTTGCTTCCAGGTGTAGACGTAGGTCGCGATGACACACTTTTGTTTTACTACTCAGTTGTGCTGTATTTGCATAGTGTTGAATATTTATGTTATTATTAGTACTTGAACCATATTTATATTTTGCTGATGCAAAATTTCACCAACAACCACTCATTAATTTCAATATCGGTAACAACTAAACCATATTTGTGCTGACGCTGAATAACAACAACAACAACTTACAAGGAAAGGTCCCCAGGTGACAGTCTCCGATTTGAATGATTTTCGGATATGTGATTGAAGACAAAAATCTAAGGTCGACGTATTTTTTTATATGTGCTCAATCGATGGTTTAGGGTGTCAAACTCGCGTTCTGAAATCAGCGAAAATTTCGTTTTTTTGCTTTAATTTCGCTATTTTCTATGGAAACATTTACAAATTTGGTACCAAACGAAAGCTCTTACAAAACCACACACGATGGCATCAATTTTACATAAGAAAATTTTGTTGTAATTTTGTTGTTGTAATTTTTAGTAATGTTTAGTCGATATCATAGAAGTATGTTGACACAATTATTTCATATTAATTTATGTTGGATTAAAGGCAATTTTTAAACTTACCTTTTTTTTGTTTTTTAAATTTTTTTACTGTGTATATTAAAATTTTTGTTTTATTGAAATGCATTTATTTACTTTAGAGAAAAAATTTTATTACACTAAAAGTACCCAATATGGGTATCAAAAATTTTATTTTCTTATGGCCTATTCTTATGTTTAAGTATTTTATCAAAAAAGTTGACATTTCATAGGGCTTCCATACAAAATGTGTGTTTTTTCTTGTAAGTCTCATCGCACCAGTAAACAATAGTTTTAATCATCCAAAGTACCAAATATGGACATTTTTACGATATGCAAAAGAAATGGAATGCATTTTTTCATATTTCTTTAAAAACAATTTTCTGATTTTTAACAGTAAAAATCATAAAAATCTTCTTCTAATTTCAAAACATCAACTTTGTGAATGAATAACTCATCAGATATGACAATAATTTTTTTTATTTAAATTTTATAATAAAAAACATTAATTTTAAAATAAGTTCACGTCCTTCAAAGTGCATTTCGGCTTAAATTCGATTTGATATGGTTTTTTTAAAATAACATTATATTTTTGATAGATCTTTAAAAAAGTACCACTCACTGCAATTTTTTAATAAATATTTTTTAATTCAAAAGTTGTATTATTATCTCTCATTAATATGGTTTACTGTAAAAATGTATAAAGAGATAAGAATTATGTAAAATATTTTTTGTTTTAAAATTCGAAAAATTAACAAAGGGGTACCCTTGTGAAAAGTGAATATTTAAGTAATTTTTACTTTTGTGCTTAACATCTGGTATTTAACACAATATTAATTAAATCTTATTAATAAAGGGTGAGATTCAAAATTTTGAATTAAAAAATAATTAATAAAAACTTGCATTGGGTGGTACTTTTTTAAAGATCTATCAAAAATATAATGTTTTTTTAAAAAACCATATCAAATCGAATATAAGCCGAAATGCACTTTGAAGGACGTGAACTTATTTTAAAATTAATGTTTTCTATTATAAAATTTAAATAAAAAAAATTATTGTCATATCTGATGAGTTATTCATTCACAAAGTTGATGTTTTGAAATTAGAAGAAGATTTTTATGATTTTTACTGTTAAAAATCAAAAATTTTTTTTTTAAAGAAATATGAAAAAATGCATTCCATTTCTTTTGCATATCGTAAAAATTTCCATATTTGGTACTTTGGATGATTAAAACTATTGTTTACTGGTGCGATGAGACTTACAAGAAAAAACACACATTTTGTATGGAAGCCCTATGAAATGTCAACTTTTTTGATAAAATACTTAAACATAAGAATAGGCCACAAGAAAATAAAATTTTTGATACCCATATTGGGTACTTTTAATGTAATAAAATTATTTCTCTAAACAAAATAAATGCATTTCAATAAAACAAAAATTTTAGTATAAATAGTAACAAATTCAAAAAAACAAAAAAAAAGGTAAGTTTACAGATTGCCTTAAATCCAACATAAATTAATATGAAATAATTGTGTCAACATATTTCCATGATATCGACTAAACATTACTAAAAATTACAACAACAAAATTACAACAAAATTTTCTTATGTAAAATTGATGCCATCGTGTGTGGTTTTGTAAGAGCTTTCGTTTGGTACCAAATTTGTAAATGTTTCCATGGAAAATAGCGAAATTAAAGCAAAAAAACGAAATTTTCGGTGATTTTAGAACGCGAGTTTGACACCCTAAACCATCGATTGAGCACATATAAAAAAATACGTCGACATTAGATTTTTGTCTTCTATCACATATCCGAAAATCATTCAAATCGGAGACTGTCACCTGGGGACCTTTCCTTGTTAGTTAATATTTCGTTTTATTCTTGTTACTGTTGTAAACGTATTATAAGTAAAAATTGTATATAAGCTCTTATACTAAGCAATAAAGATCAGTAGTAATAACTCAAATCAAAATAAAACACCGTTTTTATTAACATTCATCTGTAGCAACAATTGTACACGGTTCAAGTGCCTGTGCAATTCTACAACAATCCCTTAGGTCAATATTGGTACACGCACCTGTATTGACAAACTCAACAAGGGATTCAACATTGGTGACCCCGACGTGATCCACATCCTTTTGATGAAAGCGATAGGATCATAAAAACAACAAAGAAAATATATATAATGCATCCATTATATAACCGTGGAAATTTAAATTCGTAAGCTGTGTAACCGCAAATAGTTCGCCGCGAATAAAATTCGTTCAAGAGAACTCGAAGGCTTTAATTAAACATCTTGTGCACCACACCGCATCCACAATGAACATAGAAGATTTAGTAACGCAACAAGATGAAACCGCAGTGGCTCTGCAAAAACTTATAGCCCACTGCAAGAAAGCGCCATATGAGCGACGGACGCAAAGGTTAAGGAACTCTATGAGTTGTGGGCTCAATTCAATAAAGTCGATAACATCATTCGTAGTCTCCACGGCAGCAAAGATGATCATCCGTACTTCACTAAGGACATGCATGCAGCCATCAGTGTAAGATACCGAGAATTCCGAGACGAAATGGAACTCTATAGGTCGAATTACGCTAGACCCAGTCAAGCCAAGGGTCAGCTGAGAACACCGCAAGCTGCTTCACGGAATGCTGATGGACAATTAACAAACAACATGGAACATAGTATTGAAAGACGAAAGCTGCTGAGGAATCAGCGTGCTTTAATTCAAGCACTGACACAAAACTTGAATGAAGTGATGGGGCAGCGTGAAACAGACCACCCTCCATCATACTACACCATCAAGGCAGCAGTAATAGAAAAGCATATGATGGATTTAGCAAAAATTAACACGGCGCTGTGGGAGTCAACTGATGAAGATGTCATCGAAGAGTAAACGCCGCAGGCCTA
Organism: Tetanocera ferruginea; assembly: GCA_958299015.1. Taxonomy (NCBI): domain Eukaryota; kingdom Metazoa; phylum Arthropoda; class Insecta; order Diptera; family Sciomyzidae; genus Tetanocera; species Tetanocera ferruginea. Next base: position 59,387,032 of record OY282641.1, read on the forward strand.
TTACAAGCTCGAGGCGAAGGCAGAAGAGGTACTGATTCAGCTTCATCAGCACATACCAGTGGAGCAATCACTACACTCGCAGAGAGCACCACAGACAGACATAGATGTTCCATTACCAAGGATAACGTTGCCTAAATTCAATGGCAACTACATGCAATGGGTTACTTTTAAGGATTTGTACACCGAATTGATTCATAAGGTGGACATGAGTGATGCAAAAAAAATGCATTACTTGACAACTTCCTTAGAGAGCGAACCACGAAATTTAATCAAGCACCTTCCATCAACCGGAAGTAACTACACACATGCTTGGTCAATCATCACTAGTCGTTATGATAACAAAAGACTTCTGGTGACGACATTACTAAACAAACTGATGTCACAATCATCACTTAAAAAAGAGTCATCATCTGCATTAAAGGCTCTTCACGATATCACAAAAGAATGCATTCATGGACTTAAGGCTCAAGGTATTCCGGTTCAACATTGGGACGTCATCCTGAGTCACATACTACTACAAAAAATGGATCAAGACTCTCAAACAGCATTTGAGCAGAGCTTGGATGACAACAAGCGATTACTCACCATAGATGAAATATTCAAGTTCCTAGAGCGTAGATTCCAATCATTCGAAGCTCGTGGAAGAGGAGAATCATCGTCAACTCGGACAAGTGCAACAGCCACAATCCCTTCAAGCAACGAAGAAAGGTGCGTGATTTGTAAGCAAAAAGATCATAAAATCTATGCATTCAAAACATTTTTAAATGCGAACATTCATCAGAGGTGGAATTGGGTCAAAACTCACAACCTCTGCACAAACTGCTTCAAGGCGGATCATCGCGCGTTGGAATGCAAATCACGGAATTGCACAAGGTGTGCTAAAAAACACAATACACTACTACATGTCGAACAATCAGGACAACAGGCCACCACCCTGGCAACAACAAAGGAATCCAAGAATAACGGTTATGTTCTCCTCAGTACTGCAGTCATCAGACTCATCGCTAGTAATGGACAGGCAATAGAATGTAAGGCCATCTTGGATTCAGGATCACAAGTCAATCTCATCACGGAAAGAGTTGCAAAGCAACTAGGGTTGCAGCTTAAACCAGCAGCAATGTTGATTGAAGGCATAGGCAATGGAAAGAGAGAAGCCCGAACACGCGTGAACGTCAAATTACAATCACGCATCAGCAAGTATTCAACTCGACTAGAAGCCTTTGTTCTATCGCGCATTATTCCTGAACATTAAACACAGCGGTTGGATACTTCAAATTGGCCCATACCAAACAATATTGGATTAGCAGATCCACATTTCAACTTCCCTGCAAAGATTGACGTCCTCATTGGAGCAGAGTTTTATCATGATTTGCTGGTAGATGAGCGCATCTCTCTTACAAAAGGACTCCCCACCTTACAGAACACAGTATTCGGATGGATTCTGGCCGGGAAGGTAAGCGACAGCAAATCGTTATTTGCAACATGCGGAATATGTACCGAAGATGACAATGACTTAACCCGAAAGGTGGAAAGATTTTGGCAATTGGAAGAAACTCCGACGGATCAAAAAGTGCTTACAACAGCTGAAAAACTCTGTGAATCACATTTTGCGCTAAACACAATACGAAACAGCCAAGGAAGGTTCGTAGTAAAACTCCCCTTTGCAGATAGCCCGTCTTTGCTAGGTGAATCAAAGCAAATTGCAGTCAATCGGTTTTACGCACTAGAACGACGTTTTGCAAAGGACCCCAACCTAAAAATACAATATACTGAGTTCATGGATGAATATGAATCATTGGGTCATATGACAAAGATCGACAAAGCAAGCATATTATAATCATGTTACTTTATCCCGCACCATTGCGTGGTAAGACCTGAGAGTTCTACCACAAAATTAAGAGTAGTGTTCGATGCCTCATCAAAAACATGTACAGGGTTAGCACTCAATGACTTAATGTACACAGGACCAACTATTCAAAGTGAACTCTTTACATTGCTACTACGATTCCGATGTCCACGATTTGTCTTCACCTCAGATATACAAAAGATGTATAAACAAATCCTGGTCCATCCTGAAGACCGGAAATATCAACTCATAGTTTGGAGGAAGGACGCCACAAAAGTGCTACAATACTACCAGCTTAACACGGTAACATGGGGCACTCGGTCAGCACCTTATTTATCAACAAAATGCCTCCAGCAGCTAGGCAAGGAAAACAGTTCTCAATATCCACTCGGATCTGACGCGCTGTTAAATGATTTCTATGTTGATGATTGTCTCACAGGATCCGACAGTCTAGCCACAGCATTGGAAACACAAGAACAACTTACAAAAATATTACAACAAGGTGGACTACGGTTGCGCAAATGGTGCGCTAATCATCCAAAATAACTGCAGTCAGTTCCAGCCGAAGACCAAGAAGTCAATCTTGATTTTGACGATGACATCAACAGCGCAGTTAAAACATTGGGATTGACATGGTTACCAAAAACCGACAAATTTTGCGTAAGGGTCAACATCGTACCGGCCACAAGAATTACCAAGCGAACGGTTGTATCAGATGTTGCAAAAATGTTTGACCCATTAGGATTACTATCTCCAGTAGTTGTCACTGCCAAAATCCGCATTCAGCAACTGTGGCAAACAAATTTAAAATGGGATGAAGAGTTAACTCCAGAATTACGCCTAAAATGGACAAGATTCTGCGAAGAGTTGAAACAAGTAGCCAACACGCATCTTCCAAGACACATCTTTCAACAAGGAACAAGAAGTTCCTCGCAGATACATTCTTTTGCTGATGCCTCAGAAAAGGCATACGGAGCCACCGTTTATGTCAGATCCATTGACAAGAACGGAACAATCATTGTACGTCTATTTTGCTCAAAATCTCGTGTGGCCCCTCTAAAAACACAAACCATACCAAGATTAGAACTCTGCGCTGCACTCCTCAGTGCACAGCTAGCAACAAGGGTAACGCAAGACTTGAAGTTGGCAGATGCTCCGGTTTATTTCTGGACCGATTCAGAAATTGTTCTTTCATGGATAAATTCCAGTTCATCAACCCTAAAAACATTTGTCGCTAACAGAACCGCAAGGATTCAAGAGCTTTCTTCACCAGCACAATGGCGGCACGTTGCTTCCAAGCAAAATCCAGCTGACGTTCTATCGATAGGCCTATTTCCGTCTGAATTACCCAGTTGCAATCTATGGTTATACGGACCAATCTATTTGCATGGAAAGGTAGAAGGATGGCCCAAGAAATATTCAAACAAACCAGAGTCAGATAACAACTTAGAAAGAAGACAGGTGGCAGTATCCGCAGCTGCCACTGTCGAGAACATGCCAGATGATATCATATACAATATCAATAACAAAAATTCATTCAAAGTGTTAACAAGAATTGTTGCGTACATGATTAGGTTCAAGCGGCATGCCAAACAGAGTGTTCAAGAACGCGAAACCGAAATTTTTCTCACACCGTTAGAACTCAAAAGGGCGCTTTCAGTGATAGTTCGTGCCATGCAGTGATCAGATTTTAAGGAGGAAGTCACGCTAATAAAGAAGAATTTCCAGCTCAACAAAAATAGTCAGCTAAGCAGCCTCCATCCATTCTTGGACGACGAAGGGGTGCTCCGAGTAAGAGGACGTCTCGAGGCATCCAACATTTGTTACAATGCCAAACATCCAATGATCATTCCATACAATAATCCATTAACAAATTTGCTCATAAAATAGTTTCACGAAGAGCATTTTCACTGTGGAGTTAAGACACTAGTGAAACAACTTCAGCAACAGTTCTGGATCATCAAGTCAAAGTCTATGGCCCGGACGATTGTGCACAACTGCATTCGCTGCACGAAGATAAGGCCCAGGTTATGCCAACAGATCATGGGAGATTTGCCTGCGGCAAGGGTACAGCCTACTCGACCTTTTATGAATTCAGGAGTAGACTTCTGCAGTCCATTCTGGACTCATTTCAAAATTCGAGGAAAAAGACCACAAAAAACCTACGTGGCAGTATTCTGCTGCTTTGCAACAAAGGCGATACACTTAGAAATTGTCAGCGATCTCACCACAGATGCCTTTGTCGGATGCTTAAAAAGGTTTATCGGCCGACGAGGACGCTGCCAGAATATTTACTGTGACAACGCAACAAATTTTGTAGGTGCCAATAACCAACTATCAGCGTTAAAGGAAGTGATTCATACACAAAAAGCCCAAGAAGCCATAACGAGAAATTGCAGCAATAAGGGAATCAAATTTAATTTCATACCACCAAGAGCTCCTCATTTCGGCGGACTATGGGAAGCAGCAGTGAAATCTGCCAAAACACTATTCGTCAAAGGTGTGGCCAACGCTTCGTTAACATACGAAGAACTGGAAACAGTAATGGTTGAAATAGAAGCAATACTTAACTCTAGACCATTAACGCCTGTGTCTACCAACCCAGAAGATATAACCGCCCTAACGCCAGGACACTTCCTGATTGGCGAACCGCTGACATCATCAGTCGATTCATATGCCACACAGAACAATATCTCTCTACTAACAAGGTGGAAGTTAGTGTCTCATCTAAAACACGAATTCTGGAGGCGGTGGTCACGAGAGTACCTGCATGAGCTACAACACAGGAACAAGTGGAAGGAACAATCAGAAAACGTTAAACCAGGTATGATGGTGATAATTCAAGAAGACAATCTGCCACCGCTACAGTGGGCATTGGGCAGAATCGTCAAGACATACACCGGGCACGACAATGCTGTTAGAGTAGCTGACATAAGGACAGCAACTGGCATACTGAAACGTCCGATACACAGGCCTGCGCCGTTGCCAATTCAGACACGTGACCAGGAAGAACACCGTAGTGATTCTCGACAAATCAACTCTGAGGTCAGGCATACTGAAATAACAAACACGCAAAAGAAGATCAAGCACTCAAATCCAAACGACGGTCCCCAACAACCAAAACGAACAAGAGTCAGCACAAGTTCAGCACTCATGACCGTCTTATTGACTTGTTTATTTTTGCCGTCTGCTACTCCATCCCCAA